>JAENHH010000416.1:91084-241428 GCA_023509865.1 Trypoxylus dichotomus
ATTATTGATGGTGCTGTAATTGCGTTGTTCTGAGATATTCACTTCGTGTGTTATTACCTCATTTCTATTTGCGGAGACTATAGCAGCGAGTTTTCTGTCGACAGTAGGAAATATTTGGATCAGATTGCAAAGGTAGTAACTTCCGTTCATGAGAAGGCGGTGTCCTGTATGTAATTCAAGAATCTCTTCGTAGTTGAACACGCGGTTACGCAACTTTTCTTATATTGTATTTTACTACGATCTTTGTTCCACACTAGGGTGACAGAATAAAATAGACCCTAGGTAAAGCGGTATAAATATGTGAACAGCTAAATTCTAAGAACGAATTAAGAACTTCCTCTTGTCATTAGGTTAGGGGAGATGTATCGGAAGGAATTCGTCATAGTTTGGTATCGTTACAACTATGCCTTGCTTACGAGGTTCGAGTGATATTAGCGACTTCACCCGGGGTGTCGCATCGTTGGCCAGAGTGAACGCGGCGCTTCGCAACGTGAAATAAGTAAATTTTTAAATATTCCGTTGTCCCCACAGTTAACCGTGTGATTACACAATTTAAGCGCGAGGAAAAAACAACAGTGGAGCCGAGACCAAGTCGTGCCGGACCTTCTGAAAGAAATAAAAGGGTGCTTGTGCGCGAAGCGCTAAGAGAACCGCGAAAAAGTACATACAGCTGAGTTTGCGGCAACTTCACAGAAAAGTCAGCGCACCGTTCTGCGATACCTCCACAGTGTGGGGATGTATAAAAGGGTGGCAAAGAAAAAACCTCTCCTTACGGCGTCTCAAAAACGGCGCCGAATGGCTTGGGCACTCGAAATGCGAACGAGGCCCGAAGAATTTTGGCGGTCTGTCATTTCTTCAGACGAGAGCAGATACTGCCAATTCAGTAATAGTGGTCGTACATGGGTATGGAGACGTTCGTCACAGCAACTGGACGCCAAATTTTTGCATCAGACGATGAAATACGGCGGTGTGAACATCATGGTGTGGGGCGCGATATGGTATGGTGGAAGATCGCAATTACTGATCTGCGACGGAAATATAAATGCGGTAAAATATATCCAAATATTAACAGAAGGACTACTACCGATATTCGACAACGCCATTTTATCTAAAGATTCACTTATGGAGAATGGAGCACCCTGCCACAAAGCAAGAACAACAACCACATGGAAAGAGGAACAGGGGATTCGGATTTTACCATGGCCATGCTAATCACCAGACATGAATCCGATAGAGAATGTTTGGCACATAATCCACAAATATGGCGAAACGACCCCAAAAACGTAGCTATAAGGAAGAACTCGTGGCAGCTGTTGCAGGAGAGTGGTTGAATATTCCTGAAGACACCATTAATCATTTAATAGATTCTATGCCACGACGACTCGCAGTACTTCACGCAAGTAAAGGTGGATCGATAAAATATTAGTCTACTTTAATAATTTTAAAATATTTTGTATATATAACGAGAATAGAATCGTTTTTGATTAATTTTATTCCATCACCTAGTGTATACATATCACCAGTTTTAGGCGACTTTGTTAAATTCGTTCAGTTTATTGGTGGTATAAATAATATTCATTGCTCCTTTGAGATTCCACTATACCTCCACTTGTTTTATCTAGGCATAATGCTGTTAAATTACAGATTTTCTGTAACTTTTTAAAGTTCTGTCACTACTCGACAAAGTAGAGCCCTTAATGAATTGTGTCTAATATTTGCTGTAAGTTGCTACAAGAACAAGTGCCAATATTGCAGCTAGATCCGCACCACCCTGCCTTAATAGTTTCTTGCATATCGTAGTAACAACGAACTTGATTTCATTGCTAATTCTGATCTTGAAACGTTTAACTTCAAAAGAGCAAACTTTCTCCCGATCTATGAAGCTTTATTTAGTATTGATTTAAGTCAGTATAAAGTTATAAAACGAATATTAAAGAGAAATAAAAACTCCATCTCGTTACGAAATTTTCATAGATTAAAGAGCGTTAATTAAATCACAGGCATCTGTTTCCTATACAACCTATCTCGCCAATATCGAGTAAAGTATTGCTACCAATCCCTAAGCCCTTTAATCGAGAACGGGAGGAGTAGATAGGGAATCCTCCCCGGTCTTGTCACAGTGGATAATTCTGGAGATGTGATTTATGCTGTTGCGCAATTTTTTTCTTCCATTTATTTGGCAAAGCAGTAATTCGCTCGCAAATGTGGATAATATCTTTGTTTATATACTTTCTGAAGGTACTGTTAGGACTTCTATTCGTAGATTACTACGAAGCGGGCGAATGTGGCGACTTTAGTGTGAAGGAGAAACCGCATCAGTAATGTTCTTAAAGTCTAGTTTAATTAGGTAATGTCTGTTAGCAGAGTTAATTCCAAACACCAGATAACTATTCTTTCTACTTGACATAAACCTGTTTTAACTCTATTTCTTTATATTACTTGGTTTCTTGAATACAGATCGTAACGTATGCCAAAAGTTACCTTATTGTTCTCATTTTATATGTGTTAATATACCTTGGTTATAGTATCTTCTTTGTTACAGGTACCATGCCACTTATTCTATTTGAGTAATACATTCCAGTAGAACTGAGGCATGGCCAGGTAAGTGTTTTTATTTTTAATGCGTCTCATCAGGATATCTTGCAGCTTGTCATCGTGCGTTACTTTGTGGATATCGGGGACAAGATATCTGCTGTTTGAATCATAGGTTTTGGTGATTTTTTAAATCTCCAGAAATAAACAGTAATCCGTTGTTCGTAAATGTTATACGAGTGGTTCATAACCTTGAGAATATTTGCTAGCAACTTTAGACTTACTTATATTTTCACCGTTCAATTATTTCCTCAAATTTTGAAAAATTGTCTTCAACAATTATAATCTATATTATTTAGCACAAAATAAATTAACGTTTAATCTCTGCTAAAACGATAACTAAGCAGTTACTCTCGTATTCTTTTAATATTTATTCCGCGTGACGTTCCATTTTATTATCACACGGTGTTTTCTAAATTGCTTGAGTGTTACGTGCTATCATTGGATTTAAATTCAATGAATCTCTGTTTGTTAAACCACCTAAAACCAAAGTACTAGGAGATTACGTGATTTATTTCAATAAAATTGCTAACGCGTATATTTCGGTGTGTACCTTATACCTATAGTACGTTCGCACCTTAAAATTCAGTATGGCTCTTATGAGAAATGCAAACATAGTTGCAGCATTGCGTCAAAATTTTATTCTTAAGACGTTTTCGAACTGTGCAGTTTCCTATGTGGAAGAAATGACATATGGAACATAATCAATATTTCTCATATGTGCATGTTTATTATAGCATTATATAGCCTGATAGTATTTAATATAAATATTACAAAATATTTCCATATTTGCCAAATTACACGAAACGGCTTTAATTAATACATGATTTACGAGCTTAACATTTCTTATTATGTTAGGATCCATTCTGCAATTGACTATAGAATTAGTAAACTTATTTATTTATTGAGAATAATGCTGCAATATACAATAAGAATATTAGATATACAGCTACAGTGATAGCAAGTGACAGGCATACAGTTATTCGAGTTAAGACAGAGCAACTGATTACCAATCAGTAAAACTTAAATGCCTATTTATTTGTTTGTAATGCAGCTGTCAAAAATCACTAGTACAAAATCGCGCATCTCTGCCCAGATTGTAAAGAGATATACATACATGAAGTCTATGTCAATTGAAAGAGAGGATAACATTCCACACGCGCCATAGTGAATTTTTAGGTGCGAAATGGTCTATAGGTAAATTAATGTGTACTACTACATAATGATCGGCGATCTATAATGTGCTGCATTGAAAACTAACATTAAAATTTGTGCGTGCAAATCCCCTTGTATAAGCTTCATTTTTAAGGTATTATGAGGAAGAGTAAGTTTTTTTTTGTTCTACCAGCAGATATATTACAATTTAAGAATTAAAGTGACAACAAGGTTGTACATGCTTGTGTTTTGTTATAATATAACTCTAAAAGCTCCTGTTGGAACGTAAACGTAATGTAATGATATTCTTTAATTTGATGATTGATATTCATTTAGTATTTAAAATTTAACTTTTTTATTTCGGATTTAATTCCGTTTTGTTATTATTGTTGGAGGCAGTGTCATTAGGACTCTTTGTAATATGTCTTAAAGTATATACTCCCTTCACCATGTGACTAATATTACAGTTTCATGTATGCATTTACATTTTTTTGCATTTGCTGTCTTCATATGTACTAAGCAAAAATGCTTTTAATTTTACGAGAGAAAATCTATTTTTATTGCAATATTTAGTTTTATGTAAATATCGATTTCTCAAAAAAAAAAAAAAAACCAAAACGCCAAGCATGCTACTAACGCACGTTATTTTTCTTTTGCTCTACCGTTGTTTACCCGGAAGCATATATTCTAGAGATATTCATAATAATTATAGGAGAGTACGGTATGACTGTGGCACAGCATAAAATATTACTCCAAGTCATTTTAGTATGTATATACGCTGTGTAGTTCTAATAACCATTCAAATAAATGTAACTTACATTGGATGTGTTGTCGTCTTGGAAACGAGTGGGATTTAGTAAATATTGTCGACATTAACTTAACTATATTTTCTTTCAATTGGAAATTGGTATTAAATCGTCTTACGAAGAGATGAATTACATCCTATATTTTAAGTACTATTAAATAAAACCTTCAATATTGTAATTAACATTCATGAATTATTTCTTTGAATATATACAAATGTAAAAAATAATATATTTAAATATACATTGTACCGCTTAAAGCTTTGGCTCAAGGGATTTACTTTGATATATCGCGATTTTTCACTGCAGTTATTATGTACATAACTCAAGCGAAACCTATTTTTTTTAATTTATCGTAATTGATATTACTTGCACTAAATGAATTTCTCTAGTCTCTCTAATGGCATGCGTACTTGTCTTATTTTTCAATCAAGCTAGATAAATTTCTGGGTATATTGATCATACAATTGAATGATTGAACGAAAGCGTAGAATTTAAGTTTTGATTATGTTTTATTTCAAACTTGACAAGTGCTCTACGCTTTTTGATTTTTGTCTCCAAATATAGACTAGTAAAATAAACTAGAGACTATATTGGTTCGCTCACTTGATGTTTGGTGAGATTCTGAACGGGTTTCTTGCGCTAGTGAGAATGGACATTCTCGATTATCATGGTGTATGTAACTAAATATATTTTGGAAATACCAACCAACCAAAAAAAGGGAAATGAATTCAAATGAGGTGGAATCGGTTTGATTGATGATGACTCATTGGGGCAACCGCAAATTATTACGAGACCGAAAATAGTCAATTACAAGCTCGATATTTTGAACGATCGTTGAGGTTTGAACTATCCTAAATAGCAAATACTGTCGATATTTCGTCAGAGCGAACGCTTCAGGAGCCAAGCTATTGGTAGGCTAGGTACCACGTCTGCTATGAACGTCTGAGTAGAGATTGGTTTGTTGTCAACACTTCATGAATGGTCTGGTGAAGTTTAAGCAGAATGAAACTGATTTCTCTCGACGATTAGTTATTTGTGGGGAATCCTGGGCTCCATTACTGTATCTCCGAGCTTCCATCAACAGTCGAAGATGTGTCTTAAGCCGGGCGAACCGTGTCTTAGGGTGCTAAAAGCAGTTTTATCAACGGAGAAACTGACAGCATTGGGTTTTTTAGGGACGCATTATGTATTGCCTAAACAAAAATTAGCTAAATAAGGGCTCGATAGCCTTCTGTTTATGTGTAACGCGTTTCATCATATGTCTTTCATTGCTGAATAAGCGAAATTAAAGCATTCGTTTTTCGTAAGAACGTTAGTATTATGAAGAAGAGAAATTGTCGAGTTCAATCGACCGATATTATGCAATTAGGCGAGTGTTTCAACCTACATTCGTATACATCGTCAGGTGAATAGGAAAGTAGTTGGGATATAGAATACAATAATCGAAATTCGTGTTTCGATGCATAGAGATGTTTTACATTTCTCTGATTCTTATGCTTAATTTTCCTTAATTTAAATTTTCCAAATTTTAATTAGCAATTGTTGGCTAATGATTCACTATAAGTAAGACCACAATTGTTTGGGTAAATAAGATTACATCCAAACGATCTTATTGGTCCTATTTGCGCGAATTCCTTATTGTTGTTTAAGCAACTACATAGTATTTATAAAATATTCCGCTCATTTTTCCTTTTTAAGAAGTCATTGCCATTGTGGTTTTCACAATATTTCCTTTTAATACCTATGATGAAATAAATGGACTCATTTACTCATTTATATGAAGGATAATGCTCTATGATAGTACCAGAAAACACTTGAAATGCGATGGGAACCATACGTACCTTCTGCAAGAAGGTGAATATCATCTCTCATAGATACATAGATGATCACGCAGTAACAGTTTTCGGTTAATTAATACAAGGAAGATTCTTATTAGGAACTACGACTGCTCCAATTCCTTTTTCTAAATTATAGTGGTACGATAGTAGGCTAACAAAATTTACTTAGTCTTAAGAGAAAACAGCTATGAAAAGCTGCATTTATTTATTGCCGAGTTTAGTTACATTTGATATGATTAGTTTTCTTCTAAATCTTGCAACAAATTATTCTAAATTTCATGGTTTGAGTTACTTTCCTAACTGCGTAATGTTGATATAATAAATTGGTGATAGTTTGGCAATGTTTTTACTATTTTGCGCTTGTTTAATTTTTTTTTCAAGGTATTAATCGTGGCAGATGCATTTTAATATTAACGCATCTTAAAATTATATGGCACATATATTCCACATCATTGCAAAATAAGAGTGCTTTTCTAATAAGATTTCAAGAAATGCTATAATACTTTTACTTTACTCTCTGAAGATTGTGATGTACTTCTAGTTAGTTTTTGGATTTTTGTTAAATATTTACTTACAAATCCTACTGATTTTAAATAATAGTAGATTAATCTAGTTTGCGAGAATGTCATACAGATATTTGTGGTTACCTACAGATAAAACTGAAAATCTATGGTCTAAAGGAGGTGTTCGGTTATAGTCGTTACGAAGCAAGTACTAGTGGTCAACTAAGCACATCGTTTTACTTGATTTCAGGAAAAACTAAGAAAAACGTGATTTTTTTCCAAATTTATTTAATTTCTGATTCAGTCATCAATTTATGGATTTTCGGATATTACATATGTAGGAAATACTCAAATAGATTTACTTTCAATTGTATAAAGGTGCTTCCTCGATGAGTTTTTTAAGCACTTTATATGTATTGTATTAAAATCACAAATTTATTTTTCTTAAGTTCTGAATTTTCCAGTTTAGTTCTAAATTTTAAAGCATAGGTACTATTTACGTTTATGGATGAGTTCCATCTTCCATTTGTTTCTTTATTATTTTTTTTTATTTAGGATTATTATTTTGCTGATGTTGTAGAGGAGGATGCTTTTATTTTTACAACAATCATAGGAAGCAAGTAAAGGATCAGACAGCACGGCCTAAGTGATTGATCCTAGCATATAATGTATAATGAATGAATCCTCACTTGCTTATCGCCTTATGAATACGCTCCATTAAAATCACGGATTTAAATTCTGTTTAATCTGTACGTAATTAATGATCTGCTGTGTAGGCTTGAAATCTTGTTAAATATCATGTGACCGCTCCAAATATGACCGCTTTGGAGTAATAATATTATTTAGGAAGTACCAATAAGTGTGAATACATTTCAGTAATGGATTAAATCTGTTAATTGATCAACTTTTGATCTACTGCAAAATACCGTTTATCTAGAGAGTAATTAAATCAGAGAACAGGGACTTGGTTTAGTCTATCGAAAGCCGGCCTACAAATATGTATATGCGTGCAGAAAGAAATACGTTGTGAAATGTTATGTATAAAAGAATGACACGCTTAGATAACTGACAATAGTTTCTAAGTATTTTAATTAAAGTACTTCATTCACAGTTGATACCAACGGTATTTCCCAGTGGGGGTCTTCTTATGTGAAAACTTTGCAGAATATATTTTTTCATTAACGTTTGTCATTCACCTAATGTTTTTTATATTTTGTGTTAAACGGCGGGCAAGCAATTGTATTCGTGTTGGAAATACACGAAACCTTCGAATGAGATTATAATTGATTTATTAATAGAAAGTGGAGGTGGTGACATAATGGATAGGATCGAAATAAATGTACCTATGTTACTGTATATACCATCCACAAAATCCTATATATATACAAATCAAAAAGTCTGTAAAAACATGTTGCGGTACCTTTCTCTTTAAATGTAGAATTCGCATCAAGCAAAACGTACAAAAATACTTTCCTTTAATGTCCACCTGCTTATTTCCGCACAGAATTCCTAAAGTGGAATTTTGCAGTTATAATTACACTGATAAGGCAGCTACAAATAACAAAGATCACGAGCCCTGAAGTAATATTAGTTGGGATCGATTTACCAACAAAATAAGTAGCAGTGCAGTATAAAGCCTTTGTTTTTTACTGTAGTTTGATTAATAATGCGCTTTACTTATGGCGGAATAGTAACTAGATTGAATACGATTACCTGGAACGATGACATGAAAGTTATTTTAATCTGCATAGTGAATGTGAACCAGTTTTTTTTTTTTTTTTGTTTAGAAGTTATAGGATTAAGTCGCTTCAATTATACTGTATTAGGTTAATAAACAGTAAAAGTTTGACGAACTCTGGCAGTAGTTAAACCGTTAAACGGAAGGAGCAATCATATAGTACAGTAAACCAATCCTAAACTCTCTTGATTAGAATAACTAGCTGTGTAACAATTAGGGTGAGCTGTGTGAGAAAAACAAACAGCTTGGCTGGTGAAAATTTCTACCGATACGCTTGACGTTCATGTCTCTGTCTCAGTGTTGCGTCGGACCGTTAGGAGTTCCAGCGGGTAACGCCCGGCATCTCGGCTACAGCTCATTCATTCTGCAACGCCGCGGTGCTAAACTACGCTATTTCCAATCGGACAGGTCTCGAATCATGAATGAAGATGAGTTTAGAGCGTGTATGGTACAGATCTCTGAATAGATGACGGTTTGGATGTGATACGATATACTTAGATATACACACGCACATAAAAAACGTATGAATGGAACTCTGAATAACACGTATCTCAGGCAGTACAAAGTGTAGCTATGGGATTGTGAAATGAGGCTTTTATAGTGATGATTATAAATGCAAATAGCTTATAATGATACTGAGTTTTAGGAGTTGGGTGAGTTAATGTCTGTTAAGTAACCATTGCCTATGTAAAGAAGAGGAAGGAAAATATTCTTGTTGACGTGTTGACTAAATGTAGTAATTTGAGAAGTGCTCTTAACTTCCAACTCATTCCTCGTATAAATACATGCCTTGATATTCTTTTGTTAGATTATTTAAATAGTATTGGGTCAATTAAATTTTGTTTATCTTTTTTTAACCAACTGAATAAGCTGCCGATCGTAAACTAAGGGATAACGTTTCTTTACAGCGTATGTTATGTGATTATGGTATGATTAATACTATGATTAATTGCTATTATTATAAATTTATATACGATAAAAATTTGGTGACTGCATAATTCTCGCGCTAGTGAGGGATTTTGTTACGTCATATTTGTAAACTGCAACGGCTGCTAATTTCATATTTTGAATTTTGTGTTGGTATATATACATTATGGCATATACTTTAGGCATCGTAAACTTTGTAATTGCACATACCTAAATAACTACATTTTGTTTCCTTTTCTCATCCTTGCATTCATTCAGAAATATACACGTGTTTTCTTAAAGATTAGCACTATTTATTTTATTTGGAAAATCCAATGGCATTTCTACAAATATATGTACGTATATGAGAACTTCTCCGGGTTTTAGTTACCCTTAAAGAAATGCTTTATCGCAGTAAAATATTTCCACCCTCGCCAGTCAGTAACTTCTTGTATATCACTAGTCACGATATTAGTCCTATCTCCTAAATAAGCTTTTAACAAATCTAGGTAATGCATACTAAAGTTGTGAGCTCTTGTGTAATATTTACTACTTGCACTTATATTAACATGGAATCTTGTTTCTGCCGCTCAAGTATGGTTTTCCTTTATTGAAAATATTAAGAAATCTGTAATGGATATATACCGGACTAAAGCCCTTCTAGGCTTTAGTCTTATTTTCATTTTCCTTTTTTTATACACATAATATTGCGATTTGATTCGCTTAAGGACGGTTTTCCTTAATATTAAGATACATCGCAATGCTGCTACAGAGAAGATAAACATCCCATTAACCAATTCGCTGCAATTTACATTTAATACTTTTGAACGAGGTCACCTACCAAAAGGATTAGGGATGAATCATCAACTTACGTGTGTTCTAGAAGGTATCCGATTGTTACATAAACAAATACATATCACATTTAATTAGTGTATATCAGTAAGGAATATCCTTCTTCTTTCGATTTTTCTTACTTATTACTCAAGTTTTTACACTTGGTTATAAGTTATAAGTACATCGATTGCATTAAGCGAGATATTTATGGATTCTGTAAAGGTTTTGCTTACCTTTCACATCGTCGAACTCCTCAAGCGAAGAAAGGCAGTAGATATCAGGTTATCAATGCTTTCGCTCCTTTCATATTGACATATGCAACGCACCATATTTTTGTATTTACCGACTAGAGCCATACTCGGCATTTTTATTAATAATGCACTCATTGCAAGATATATCTATGTGTTGTTGGCATTAAATGCTCCCGAAATTAAGAAATGCCTAAGCGAAAACGTTTTCTTAGCAGCAACCATAGTTCGAATGTAACCTGTTATAATAGAACAGATATCTCTTCTAATCAAGTCCTGATACCTGTTATAATTAGAACAGATATCTGTTCTATTGGAACAGATACCGGTTACATTCGAACTAATACTTATTGTAATATTTTCCTTCCATTTTCGTCGCGGAGTTGCTTTGCATACATGCGGCGGTCAATTGCTTACGGACGACCCTGTTTTCACACCGGATAAACATTTTCGGACGACGCTGTATACACGCAAGATTTGAAAGGCGCGCGTCGCACGTCTCTGCGAGGTCGGCGTGATGGGGATAAAATGTGAATCGGGACCCCCATAAGAAACTACGGGATTTCGGCTCAGAATCAACGTAGCTACTCTCTTTGCAAGCTTCATTGTATTTACGATTGGGACAAACAGTGTTTGAGTTACTGTGTCCCCGTTTTAATTCCATTTTTGTTGTGAACTCTGTGGATTCTTGATTGTGCACTCTTACCTTGTTTTTATTAATTGTTGTTATATTTCTTCATACCTTTCTTTATTTCATATAATTCCAGTTCTTCGTATTTCATCATAAGCTTTTTCGATAAAACATATACGTACTTCTTTTGCTTTCCTCGATATTGTGTTTTTGTTTGTCTCAATTTAATTGCAGAGGAGGAATAAAACTTTATCCAGTAACATCAAGTAGAGTCTAAACATTTTATATAAGTAGTGGATCAATATAAAGGAGCTCATATATGATTAAATTTCTAAATATTTACTAGTTAATGACCAAGTGATTAGTTTTACGTTAGATGATTGATGTAAAGACATAGTTTTTATTTTTACATTGTGGGGAGTATAGTTTAAGAATCAGTTACTATTGCTTACTACAGAGCTATACAGCTCTAGATTTGTTTGAGCTTGATTTAAAAACAGCTCATTGTTCCCATATTCATTTTTCTTAGAAAATTTTTATGAACTTGTGGACACTTTTAAAATTTGAAACAAAAGATGAATGCTGTAAATTCAAATGTAATTCTGAAACTTTTGGATGTGACTAGTAGACGGCTGTCATTTAGTTTAGTTATTCAATTTAATGTATAACTCGGCTGTTGTAAGCGCAGTCCGCCCTGTGTGTTAATGTGCATTTTCGTATTTGTCGTTGGAGCTACTTGCTTTAAGTAGTGTTCTTTTTTGTAAAGCGCAATGTAACATAATTCTTGATGAGTTTAAGTTATGATACGCGGTCAATATGATTTAAATAATTATTTAATCTTTATATATGAGCGAGAAAGGCCTTTTTGCCTAGGAGTTGGCGATGTTTTCTTATACCTCGAAATTAATAATTAAATTATACTAATGTAATTGAAAAACAGATACATCTCCACGTATAACAAGAAATATTTATTTATAATTGGGTTTTGATACTGGGCTTCAAGGCAATTTATATTTATTTTATTAGGTTTTTCATATTGTTTCCTCATTTCCCCATACTTTTTCTTAGAATTTAGTAGTTGTTAGTATTTCTAACATATTGTCTTATATTTTTGGGTTTAATAAAGGTATTCGCGAACTCGTATTTTTGGAAAATAATTATATTTTACGCTCGCATTCAATACCAACATTTTATGCGTACTTCACATAACATAAAATCTGAAGACCATACCAATTTCACCTATCATCAGGTGTTTTGAGTTACTAAAAGTGAAAGAAGTTTCTAACCCTGACGGCTATTTTCCGTAGAACGCAAATGATATGAAAAGAAATATGAACTTCCTTTTAATTCGTAACCGTAGTTTCGTTATATAATAAGATATATCAAATTGAGCCTCCTCTCGTATTTGCCGCATTTGTTTCTGAAAAAACAACAGGATGATCTCGTGATTTTAAATTTGTTGATCGATTAGTATTGTGAATAAAAGCCCAATTTTTTACATAATTAAAGGCAATTTTTGTCTGAGAATAGGGTAACGTTTAGGGACAATTAGGCGGTAAATAATACTCGGGGTTAAAATAAGTGTTGTTATATGTGTGAATAGATAAGACTAACCTACAAGGTGCAAGTAGTGCCTCACTTTTCATGGTATACATACACTCCCATCCACAAGTGTTTAGCCACCTATGCTTTTTCTTAATACTTCACATTAGTTACCTACCACAAGTAATGAGAGTAGATTCAAACAATCCTCATATGCATTATATACATTCTCAGAAAGTTTCATTAGCATATACGCCCCATTAGCGAGTCCCTAGATATACAAATTCATTTCGGCTATACCTGTATTATAGATACTCACCCTGTAAATAAGTTTTGATGGTTTGTAGTAAATCATTTTACTGCATTTTATGATCGGACCTCTGTTTGTACCATATTATTGTGGTTTGTGATAGTTCGAAATTTATTATAGTTGAGGATACACTCAAGCGAGTTGTTCTGTGTTTCTGTGGGTTTTAATATTTACTTATTAGTGTCACATTGGCGAGGACTAAAGAGTTGGACCTTAGGAATGCGTGCTTGAATTGTTAGTTGCCATAGAACGGGTAAAAATAATCGAAGGAAACAAAATAAGCGGTAGTGGTATTAGTGGACACAAGAAATGGACCATCGAAGTCTAAAGAGAAGGTGTTGTGAAGAGACGAGTTGAAGTTCGAAGTTTATGCTTCACGTAGACTTGTATTTGTTCGAAGGTTGGTAAAAGAACGGATGTCGGACCAGTGCGTTGTACTGACCATCAAACACAAAGGAGGTTCCGTTATGATTGGCCGGAGTTTTGCAGGCACTTTTGTCGGAGATTTAGTGAATATTGACGGTATTCTGCAAAAGAAGCGTACAGAAATATTTTAGAAAATAATGTGGTGTCATCGGGGGTTTCGACAAATCGATGAGAACTTCATCCTTCAGCATGATAATGATCCGAAACATGTAGCTAAGACATGGCACAATTGCTTGCAAGAAAAATAAAAAGGGAATAGTCTTATGGTTGTGGAATAATCCCTTCAATCTTCCAACTTCAAACCCATTGAATTATGAGATGAATTAGTTCGAAAAGTAACACAAGTCACGCCAACATCTATCACCGTCCTTCTCCTGGAACAATCATAATATCAGAAGGAACTCTAACAAAATTAATTGGTAGTGTTGCGATTGATTTTGTGTACGTTTAGTATACGGCTACTCTTCGACTACTGTCTGTTAGGAACAGCTTACAGGATGAGGGCGCACGTGTATTCGGGAGATTTAAAAACAGTGAAACTCAACACGTGGAATGCATCGACTTACTGCCGCGACAGTTATAAGTAATTGAGGAGACTCTATTGACGAAAGCATAGTTTGATTTAATTTTGTATATATATTTGTTTGTGTGTTTCTATGGCTTTGTGTAGATGTAAATATTAACTGAATACCGTTAAATCATATCCACGATTCAAATCCAATTTTATTTCAATATTCCCAAAAAGAGGTTATATACTTATGGACGGCAGTGTATATGAGTTGATTATCCTTGGACCAGCAGCATTTTAAGTGCACGCAAGAAAGGACATTTAATTAAGGATCTGAAACTGCTCGAAAGTCGTGTATATTATTGGAATTTTCAAAGCCATGTGAACTAAGAATACATAACGCATATGCGAATACATTATACAGGATGGTTCCCAAATATGTCACATAATTTCTAAACAAATGAAAATACTTTCGGAAACCTTGGGCCACATACAGCATAGTCTCATCGCTGTATCTTATTCGTTTGCTGGTTATCGCCGATGTAGCAACTAGCATTCATTTACGTCAGTTACGGGCACCACATTATGTCCGAGGAAAACCTTACCGTAATAAAAATAGCATTTGTTGCCTTGAATTTATTTCTTGCACTTGGCGCTATTCAATGAACATTATAATTGCATAGTACTACCACCCACATCCAACATTTGTGCTGGTTTTTATTTTTACTGTTATATGATTTGCTGCTTCAGCGTTGTTTTCATATTCGCTTATATGTTCTTATTTTATGTAACAGCTACAATTATCTATTAACAAAAGACCTCGAAAAGACAGATCTTTCATTTTCAGCAAACTTCTAACATGCTTCGAAAATAGTGATGAAATCGCTTTTGGAATGTAGCCAAGGTTATCCACGTATTAGCAGATTTATATTGGAAGTGTTGTGTTTCGAAGCGCTCTTCGTTTTTTGTTATTTTTTCTTTGACTTGACGTCCTGTTGCTGTTTTCTTCTGGCTGCGGATCAGTCTTTTTTCTGGTAATTAGCTTCCGGTATAATGCTGTCTCATTAGCAGCTATGAAAGGATCAACTGTAGTCTCAATACAAACCAATTTTTTCATCCGGTCTCTGCTAGTTACAGAATTATCTCTCCCATATGTCTGAACGTAATGTTGTTTATTTGCTTTTGTTGTCATTTTTGTGTGTGTCGTTTTGTTGCCAAAATCTCGTATAAAATTGAAGTGTGCCATGAACGTTACCCACAAAAACCAGTCGTAGAGTATAACTTTTCAATTTCTAGTTAGTTTGTATTGTGTAATGTTTTCCTTTTGTGTAAGAAAATCTTAATATTAATAATGCTTACCTTTCGATTCTCGTTCTATTCATTTTCATAATAGAAGTTGTTGATTCTCCTTCGTTGTTATTTTAACAGCCAAAGATTTTCCACCAAATCCATGGTTTCATTTCTGAATTATTAACTTTTCATCCAAAGGTTTTATCTTTGTGCTTTGAACTGAGTCACGATCTGCCATAAACGAAATGTAGAAATACACCCCGGATTTGTGTTGGGTGTATTTTGACGAATTGGACGAAAATGTAGCCGTAAATGACAGCTGTGTTTTATAGCATACGTACATATAAATTCGGACTGAAGATAATTTTCGATTCAGCGTACTAGGGATTCGGATTAATGAGACTGTCTATTTTCGGCACATTGAGTTAATTAAGACGTTACTTTTTCTGCATCGGAGGCATGAACTCGAAAGTATGTTGATTACGGTGAACGGTCGTTCAGCCCGTTTACAGTAATCAACAATATGACGATTCCTCAAAACCCTATAAGCAGCGAACCTGGGGATTTCCTGCTGGTGTATGCAAGGCTTATTTATTATTTCATCTCCTACTTGGTTTCTTTTTAACTTAGTGTACCGTCTCACATCTGTTTCACCATCATGTGTGTTTGTAAAGTATTCTGTATAAATGGGGCAATTCAAGCATTGTGGGTTATTACCGCGCGCGAGAATGCGATTAAAATAGATCACCGGTTTGACAAATCGTTTTATTCTTTGGTTGCTAATGTTCAAATCAGATTGTCTGAATTCATTATGTATTCTGCGCGTAGGGTTTTAAAATCCCTATCTTTAAAAAGCCCGAGTCGCCTTCAATTGAAACAACGCTTGTTACTTTAGAATATGAAAATAAATCTTTGGACAGTTTACAGTTGCTTAGGTTGTTGTTAGAACGTACTAAATTACTTATATTTTTACCTATTTTAAATACAGTCAGTTACGTATGTAAATGTTTTCTAGTCTTGCTTTAGGTTTTGACGCAGCTTAATGCTGACGATTAGTTTCAGAAAGGTTCAGCGTGTTCTGTGCTATGGCCCTGTGGACAAATTTGGGTGTCCCAACTGTTGCACATTCTTTTTCTACTTAGTTACTCTTAGGCTGGGTCTAGATTAGATGTAACAAAATGTTAGATGCCTTAAACTTCTTGATCAAGGTACTAACTAACTTGTTGTTCTTAAATAAGACATTCTGTTGCATTTAAGTATATTTTTAAAGTGTATAACATACCGAATTTCATAGTAAATATACATGTTATTAACAATCTTATGCTTCGTTTATATTCGTTTCAATTTGGTGTAAGATCTATACTACTGTCTTTATATAACTGCTTCTTTGTATTATTGTGTGGTACTACATAGTGATAGTACTTGAAATAACATTTCGTTCCTTAGATGTAATTTCATATCATACTAAGTTTTCATGCAATATGTAAGCGAAATGTTCATTCATTGAAAAAAGTATAAATATTTTTGGATTTTGTAAAACAAATGTTAAGTAGATCATGTGGCTGGAACGATCCTAACTGTTGCTTAGTAGTTTTAACAGAGCTTGTTTGCTCTCAGATAGTATGTTCACCATTGAGATCATCATTCCCGTGGACGAATTAATGGTTTCAAAGCGCAGCGGTGCCTTATTTTATTCCCTAGGTTTAGTCTGAAGAAAGCTCGGGCTATAAAATATTTTCCTATCGGTTTGCATAAACAAAGCACAATTCAATAATGTAGCAGAACGGTATGCTTGTGCTTTAGGGAATATCCTTGAATAAACTGATGTATTTTATAAGAAGTAATTAATTTGGCATTAAGAAAGGCTGAGTTATTTGTTAAATAACAAAGAGCAATTCTTTGAGAGTTTGGCGTGGTTTATGTTGGCGAATTACTTTGGTGATGCTTTATAAAAGTACAGAACAAAAAATCGCCCAATCTTTTATAACTTTATTATTGGAAAATTAATGATTGATTTTGAAGAATGTGGGTTACACGTTATTGAAATCAACAAATTATGTATCCAAAGCCCACCTATGCTTTGCATTTCGCTTGAAAGTTGCATAGGTTTCAATATTATATTTGAATTCTACGTGAAAGTGTACCTTCATAGTGTCAAATTAACTATTTCAGTATCTTTCAGTCGATAAACTTCAAAATTTCGATTGTCGATTTTTAGTCTTCCCTTTATAGCGCGCACGTATTGATAATTTTTCTTGATCGGTTAAGATTAAATGTGAGATTTTGTCACACCCTATCTCTTACGGTTCACAAGGTCCCAATGGAGAACATCTATTTATAAGCTAGAAAGACCATGTATTGGTTTTTATATGCGCTGTATTAACTTCTGCTATGTAAAAGCATTCAAATAATTTTACCCCTCTAGCAATTCATTCAAATAAGAACTTTTGTCGTAACTTGTACTATTTTCAGTTGCATTAGTTGTCAATTTAACAGTGTATTCGTTCAGATTCGTAGTTAATAGGAACAATTGTATTTTAATTTAAAATTGATTTAAAATGGTTTTTACTATACTACACAAATCATTCATGGTTGAATCTTATTCTAACTTGTTTGTTTGCGAATAAACATATTTCATTTAGTTAAAAATGTTGACGTTTATTATGTTATTGAAATAGCTTCTACCAAACAAAATTCGTAAGTATTAGAGTTTCAGTAACAAGGTATGATAATTATAATTTCAAAGGCTACTTTGAGGTAAAATTTATTTGAACGCATGTTATTTTTCTGTATATTCTTTATCTCATTTCCCTTTTTGGGTTTTCCGTTGACCATAAAATAATCCGAAAATAGGGCAACATGATTATTAGGGATAATCATAGTAAATACGAAGAAGACAAAGTGGTGTGCGTGTGAACATTCTGTTGAACTAAAGGAAACAAGACAATCGACATTTTTGACAGTAACTGTGTGCAATAAGTGATACTTGAACGGTATGTTTGAATTCTCAGACAATGACAATCTTCAAGATTTTTACTGCGATACGAAGTGTGGACTCATTGACAAAGAGAACATTAGTATAAATAAAGTGCATATACGCGCCATCAATGAACTATAAATAATCTTTAATATTTTATGACACGATTTTGCGTCGTCAGCTACAACAGTTCTCCAAATGCGATAGTGATGTTACAATATCCTTCATATGCAATTGTCGTAAATAGCCGAGGATACACCATTAACTTTTGTCATCCAAATAATTTCATTATATAAGAGTTACCAGTAAGGAAATTAAAGCCATCTATGAAAACCTGTTTGAGTCGAATTATTTCGCATCTCCGATACCACGGAAGATACTAAATTTGGAGGTCCATATTTCCGTAAAACCGTAATATCCGGCTTCAAATTTATAATTGGCGAAGTGGATGTTCAGAAGTTGTTCCCCTTTGATTCATGTGCGTGTCTTAAGAACCCACTTGTAAAGTTTCGCTAGAAAATTGTCGTGGAACTAAATAAGAATTAATGCTCGGTATTACATTTTATGTACAGCATATTGAACCTGTTTGAACTGAGAAGCTTCAAATTCCCGTTTAGTAGTCTGTGTGATGATAATTGAACAACCTTCTTCAACTAGTAGGAAGAGCGCTTACGGTAATAAGCCCATTTATGCTAAGTAAAAAGCAAGAAATAAGAAAAATTAGTGATTTATTCACCCTGGGGTGAAAATGGAAACGATATTCTGCTGTTTTATATTTGAATTCCGTATGTTCCTGTGTTTAGTAACATCATCGGTACTATGTACATCATTAATATTCAACGTTTATGTCGCATTTGACTGCTGAATGCTTCAAAGTTGAACATTAATCCTAACCCGATCGGTAATATGTTATTGGAATCCCCGATTCCTCTATATTACCTTGAAGATGAAGCAGCCCGTATACTTTTTTTACCATAACAGCACACAACTATTATACAACTACAATTTTTTTTGGAAACATACGCACGCAATTATATAGTTCAGCCGGTGGGGTGCGAGACTATTTGAGCAAAATAGAGCATGCGTCCAGTAAATACTGTATTTCGAATTCCCAGTTAAAGAAGTCCGCCGACGATCAACCGCGTATTTTATGGATTGTATGTCAACCCGATTTTAAAGCGTCCATAGGACTTTTTCGTCTAGCACCTTAATTTGCATTATACTATTATAACCGACACTCCAACACAGCACAAGTTCCCATGCGCAAATTATGAAGTCTAGCAACAATTTAAAACTAATACATGAAGTTCGTAATATCTAATGGTAATCCGGAATAACTGACGTTATGTAAGAGCCAGAAAGCACATCATCAAATGATAGTAATCAATGCAATTATGAAGATATGATTTATATATAGGATTATAAGTCTCGATCGATATGTGGATATATATAAGAGAAATAACAGTTAATTACGGTGTAGAGATAGACTACTAGTCCCCTCCGAACTAGTAATGCGTTTGTTGAATACTTTACCGCGACAATAGATTTTAAATTGATGTATCATTTCCAGACTATGTTCCTAAGAGTTAAAGAAGTAATTCATCATTGATATTTAACCGATTCGATCGTGCCTGGCACTATTACAGGTATGATCTCAAATGTAGCAAACAGGTAATTTAATGAACTTAGTTCATATTGCTGCTGTACAAGAAATATAAAGGCGTGTATGAAACTGATATCTTATTAATAAAGATGATATCGGAGATGAGCCGATTTGCAAAGAACCATAAAAATTACTAAAATTATCCATCATTCCGAACAGTAATCAACATAGTCAAATGTATAAATATATATGAAACGGTAACTATTATATGAAAACGTACATACTTGTAAAACATTCTTCTCACGCCAGCGTTACAACATGCAGCAATCTAGAAGATGATCCATGCAACTCAGGGCAAAGCGTCAACAAATTCGTACAACTACGACGCGGTACCATTCCGTAAACTTGAATTCTTTAAAAGATACTTATAAACAAATTTATTTTCCGAAACTTCTCGGGAATTCGAAGAGTTCATGATAGCTCGGATAAAGACGAGTTGGCGATAGGTCTATTCTCTGATCTTTCTAATCTTACCTTCCATTCAATCATGGACGTTGAAGGACTAGATGCATAACGACGTAATGCGAGCAATTTTCCCACATCCCTTCTGGAACGATGTATAGACCTACCCGTTGGTGTACTTACATTACGAATCTATATTAATTGCTGAAGGATTCATATTTCGCAAGGCCATATGATAAATTACACCATCGATATAATGCTCACGTCTGACAACCTGAATGGGTACAAATGACAAAATGACTTTGGTTTCGCAGTGAAATTGCAGTGACTATGGATGTTAGTAAGGTTGTATCTACCTAGTTTCTACGAAGATTCGTGGATAATGAACTGATTTTACTTGGCGCGAGTGTCGCGATAGCATTCATTACGCTAGAACATATTTTGTGAACAGTATCAAACTTAGACTCTCGAATATTAAATAAGATCAACGCTTCTCTCGTCATCAGTGTGTTTATGCTAAGGTTATCTACAAACCAATACCGGACTCTGAACTGCTTGTGCCATTTGCACAATTTGTCAAGCAGTATGCCAAAGCCATTTACTCTATTCTTTAACTGATTAAAAACTGTTTATATATAAATGAAATCTTTTTGTGTACACGCCTTTTATACGTTGGTTTTTTTTTAGGCGTATACAGTGGAACTTTGTATATACTGACGCTCTATACTGTGACTACATGTTTATTGCGACTGTTCATGTGGAACAAAACTACGCCAATGTTGCATTACAATATACAATTGTGTATTTATATACGATGTTTCTCATTCTATAGTAATTATTTTCTTTGTCAAAAGTACGTTCACTATATACAGGTTCCATTCTATTTGTGTTTTATGTTGATAGTTATTTATATCGCAATCGAATTAATTTAGTTAGGGTCTGCGAGCGATCGCAATAATCGTTGATATATTAGACAATTGTTAGTCAGATGTGATCCCTTATAGATTCTATTAATACACTATACATACGCCATCTCACCAATATCTCTATTTAACGTCATCATGTTTACGGCATCTACTCTTTCCCTGGCACCTAATTAAAATACTTCGATAGCTGTATACTCTTGTGTATTCATACTTCAACATAGCATTCGTATTACTTTGTGATTTATGAGCACTAAACTATAGCAAGAAATAATTTTTGTCTATTACCGTATGATTTTCCCGGATGATATATTAAAGTAGGTTGGTCAAAATTCATGTACCTTTAGTAATTATCAATTGTTAAGATACTGACATGCTAGTAGTAAGATATATAAACAAAGTAGTAGGTGCAAGCATTAACAATAAAAAGAAACGATGATAAGTAAAACTGCATAGAAAAAATTATGCAAGTGCAAGCATATATGCAGATTTAAACGATTAAAAAATAGATGCACAAATATAAAAAATGCACGGAAAATATTGATATATGTGCTTTCAGCTTATGCACCATTCGTTGATATTTGAAATTATTACCTGATAATTGTTTGAATGCATTCTTTTGTTTTATTAGATTAAAGCCTATGTAAGGCAGTCTCTTCAACACATGTGTTTGAAGCAAAATATTTTTATAATAGTAATGTGTGATCAGCCTAAGACGAAACTGATTTTGTATGACGATTACGTCAAACCAATCTAAAGCAGACGCGGTTCGATAGCAAGACAGTCATTTTCTTTATCTTATTATGTTTAGTATGATAACTGGCTTTATTTAAAGTATGTATGATATCTTGCCAATACTTCGAAATCGTCAATAATCAACTCTCTTTCACCAATAATCGATTCATATGAACTATCCAGCTCTCCATGCTCTATAGAATATTTGTTACTCAAATCGCAATTTATCAATTTCATAATAATAATCCATGCCTTCACCTCCCTCAACAGCTTTCGCCGGTTATAGGGGGCATCCGTCGACCATGAGTTATTATTACGCCTGAGTCTGTGGGGCGCGTTAAGATATTCTTGTCATTCGCCATAGAGTGAGAAAAATTCCGCGCCGCGAGACTAATAGCCAAGCGCTCAAGGCGCACTGTGCCACTGGCTCCGTTATAATACTGTCTGTTAGGTCAAGCAATACTCTGAAATAATTTCCTTTGTAGTTGTAATTGTGAAGTAGAAGCTGAATTTTGATTCAGCTTTTAGTAGATAACGCAAACCATAATATCGATCACCATCCAAATATGTAGTAAAACGCAATTGCTGTAGGTTGAGCAACATGGTTTTATTATTTGTCTTAAAAAAGCATGTTAAACCAGAAGAACTACGAAAAGTATATTTTCCCTATTAATATTTGGTGTGTGATCTTTGCACGCTTAGCAGTTTGTGCATTCATCTAAGATGTGTGATAATAATATGGAGCATATGTTTTGGATGAATCCAAGAGCAATTCCACTCTACCTAAAACGATTGATGTTGGTTCTAAGTTGCCGCGCTACTATTTTTCTGTCACGATATACTTCCAGACATGCCTCATGTATTTGAACCTTGGCTGTGGGGAACTCGGTTTGTGTTCAATATTTTGTCGTACTTTCTTTCTAAATAATTTTGTACTACTCGAATATATTACGTTTTGGATGTAGATTTCACTGCAATACACCTCCAGAATATGTGTCTGTTCCGTATTATTGTTATATTTATTGCGAAGGTTTACGATGATAAGATTCATACTTTATAACAGTAAATGATGTTACCGAAAGAGCGGAATGCGTTGATACATAAATACATTTTTAATTCGCCTTTTGTTTTACACTTATTTATTCCTGAAAACAAAATAGAGAAATTGCTAGTCGATTTTTATTTTTTTCCGTACAGTGCACTTGTCATCTGACTCCTTAAAACCAACTCTATCATTCAGGAAATCCAAATGATCTTGCATACTAACGTAGAATGAGCTTATGTATTATTCTGAGAGTTTGGAAGTCCCCCCATATATTGGAGGCGTTGAATGATTCTGCATCATAGTTGTGGTTCTGTATGGAATTTATAATTCCCTTTCCCGTGTAAAACCAAAATAAAGTTGCACCAAGATTTCTCTGATGCGATTTGACTGTTTATCCGCTTAAAAAAAAAACGTTTCAAGAGCGATTTCAAGACAGATACTTATATTATATACAAACACTACCGTCCATAGAGGTTTGGCCATCGGAGAAAATTTTACAATTATATAAATGTGCATCTCAAACAGTTCAGTTTGAATATTTTTGTGATCAGCGGTATAATAAGTGAACAACACTGTTCGAAATGCCTCGTGGTAAATCAGTAGGTGTTGAAAAACGATCCAGTACAATAACTTTGCATTAAGGTTTTTCCAGCAGGCAAGTCAGCGAGAAATTGAATTTAGCCACGTCGACACTAAGATATACCATGTGCTGATATCAAGAAAACAGACTACCTAGACACAAGTAACCAGCCCAGTAGACGATCGGCTACTACAACTGTCGAAGTCAACGACATCGTAGAAAAACAGCACCAGAAATAGCAAGCGAATTGAATCGCGGACGTCGGATTTCACTTACCACCGTCAAACGCCGGCTGGCACACAACTAGAAAGGCTACAGTGAACATCGAGATTGAATAGCTAGAACAGTGACAAGATGTTTTATGGACTAACGAATAGATATTTAAAGTGTTTGGTCAAAGCAGGAGAGTGATTTGACAGACGTTCCGCTAAGGCAAGGATGCTTCCCGAATGTATGGTACCGGCAATAAAGTACGTCGACGGTTCAGTTACGGTTTGGAGTTGTTTCTCTTACTCAGGAACAAGAACGTTACATCGAATCGAAGGAATAATGCGGAAAGACCAGTATCGTGAAATATTGGACACTCATGCCATTCCTTCGGGGTTGCGACTAATCGGCGACAGTTTTACTTTTTTACAAGATAACGATTCGAAACACAGCCACAACATCAAGCAGTACCTGATTGAGCAAATTCAAACAGATATTCTACAAGTTATGACCTGGCTACTATAGAATCGAGATTTCAACCCTATTAAATGAACTTGATAGAAGAGTGCGAAGCGTCGGTCCTACTTCCAAGGAGGAACAGCTTTGGAATATCCTTCAACAAGAATGGAGTAACAAAAAATTAATCGAAAGGATGTCGTGAGTTGTTCGAGAATTCAATGGAAAAGGTGTTTTTTTTACACAACAAATGTTTCAGAATTTTGTTAGGACAAACAAAACATGATTTTAGGTATAATTTGATAGTTGTTACGTTTAAAAGTAATATATATATATATATATATATATATATATATATATATTTATATATATTTCTTTGGTATTAATAGCTTATAATATTTTGAATTTTTCTTACTTGGCCCAACATCTATGGACGGTACTGTATGTTAATAAATAAATAAGATAAATATGACAATTTTATCTATTCCCAAAATTTTCAAAGGTAAGAGTTTGCTATGAATTATTTTACTAGTTATAATTTAATACGTCTGAATCAAACATGGCCATGTAATCAGTGAATGTACATCTACTGCTTTAATAAACAAAATAGATCATACATAATCTGTGAAAAGTCCTTCATTTTATTAATCACATGTATCCTGAGGAGGGATTGTCTTGCAGATTGTCGGGTTATTTTTCAAATGGTAGCATTTCATTGAGGTATTTCATGGGACGATGCTTTTTTGTCAGTGATATCACTCTAATTCTGCTCTTATAAATGTTGAAACGCCTCACGGATCTGTATTTGCTCGTATTTTGATTTTTTAGTCATTAACGACTTATCTAATTCTATTTCACATATCATTCTGTATTTTGGTGACCATATATACGTTATGTATCACGTGCTACTTAAAGAGTTGTTATAACTATTGCTTTTAAAATCGAAATTCTACTTAGTTCAATAGAAAGACAAGGTTATTAGAATAATTTGCCCATATAGTAATTAGACTTATAAAACTCGATTGATCAGCGTAGGTGTAAACTATAAGACTCACCTTTGTTGCACGCGGCTGGTTTTAAGACGCGATTTGGCAGTTTTAACTATGTGAAGGTACTAAATTTAGGAGCTAACAGATTATCCGATGGTTTTTGCTTCAAAGTCCATGCAACTAATTAAAATACACGTACACTGATGTGCGTAATATACTGGAATCTTGTACGCATCGATCAAATTTTATTTATTGTTACAAACCATTTGCACTTTGCATAAAATTAACACGAGCTCTGGCTCATTCTTAAAAATGATTCCGCCAGATTTGAATCCATTTGTAAGTAATTGGTAATATGGAAAGCAAAAGAGAACAATGATTGATTTATAACAATCAAATAACTTTAAACAAGTCAGCGTTTGGCATTTAATTCTTAAGTCACTCCTAAGCTTCCAAAGGCAAAACGAAAATTAATTTCGAATTATTTATAAATCATGAGATATCTACTACTTAATAATTATTTCCCACCTTCGTAATTAATCTTTCGATACAATCATTTAACGTCAAACAATTTTGTTTTTAACCGTGTTAGTAGACTTTTTGAACCAAATGAGCAATTCACCTTTTCTGTGTATTTACCACCGAATCGGACGTTATAGACTATATCCAAAGCTAATTCTTTTAAATAGTAAAATTTTCTCTTTTTTTCTGTTTTTGTGATACAGAGGGTTTATAACATCATGTATTGGTTAGTGATAATCATTTTTATTTAAACAAAGGATATTAATGTATCGAATCATTGACTTTAGATTGCAACTTATTAAATTTTTAAATATAGTAAGTTGGACCTTATTTATTGATGCTAACATATAATAATAATAATAATAATACGTGACTAATAGAAAATCAAGCTTGTCGCATTGCAAATCTACAAAACTGGGAAAAATTGAACATCAGAAATCAAAACTCTAACTTAATAGCATTCCCCCATTATACTCCCATTCTCAGAGTAATACAATATCCCAATTTATTGTGGAAACTACTGGTCCTATTAATGTCTTTAGGAGGTATTTTTCGTACTACTCCACCATTTACTCTATTTTTCAGTTGCTCTATAGTTCTTAAGGAATCATACGTTTGAAGAATAGTAAGAAGGTAGTCATTAAGTGTTGAATCAGTAAACCGTGAAGGGTAAACTTCTGCCGAGATATCCGGTACGACACGCCATCCATCTCTAGTACCAGACTTTGTCGAGATTGATAATCACTTGATTTAAAGCTGATAGTATTATCCTATCTTGAATCAATTCCAAGTATTTTTGTCCCGTAAAATTTTCATTAATCTGGACCGGGCCTACAATACGATTGTTAGGTAATCCAGCCAGAACATTCACTTTCTCAAAGCATTTGCATTTCCGATACGGTGGAAAGCTGTATATTACGCACGCTGCAACGTTCATAGTTTTGGGAATTAATTTCCGCTTGGATGACGAGGCTTGTTTAGTCTGTAACTAATATTTTTCTTTCTGACCGGTTCATCACTGTTTCTGAAAAATAGCTTCTTCTTCGCTCTTGATCATTAGCTACTAGTTCTTGATGATTTTGGTAGTGGAAACTTAAATTGTTCTTATGATATTTACAGTTGCTGACAGATATTTAAGGACAGCTTAATGAAATTTCAAAAACCGTGAAAGCATCGTGTCTGAAATCCGTTCAATATATGGTGGTTTGTACTGTATCTAGGTACCTCCCCCATTTATGTGCCATCGCAATCCGGTGACCCGTAACTAGCTCGCTATGACATAGTATCAGTTGACGGAGTTGTACTCGTGACGTCACCTAATTCAGGACGCCTGTGAATTCGTACATGTAAGTGGATTAATAAGTAGAAATTGTACTATGGAGATTATATTAATTGTAGTTGTGTATTGTCAGTGCGATATTAAAAAATAATAGTTATCGTAATCATGGGATAAGGACAGAATTGTACGCCGGAGCTAAGAAGTAATCTTCAACCGCTTTGGTGTTTTCTGCTATTTTTCCAAATCAACGTTTTCGATCAAATCATTCGGTTACTACCGTGTTGCACAATTTATTCAAACGAAGAGTACCATAAATTGACTGCAACACACCGTGCTCAGTGATATGTATTGATTTGTCGTTAGCTTTTGAACTTTTACCGTATAAATTAGCTCGTTATCGTATTCCCTAACCTATGACTAATTAGTTTTATATCTTAGTTTCTAAAACTGAATACATAAAGTTTATTAATATGAAATAGTTTCAGACTGCTTTAGTTAATATTGGTATCTTCCATACTTTCAGTATTGGGTCCGACGTTATCTTTTGTATTTATGGAGGTGATTAACATTTGCTCGTTGATATCTTCAATTATACAAAGCGTGCTAATGATCTTATTGCTGATATCCCTTTCTTTATAGAAATTATTGTTAAAACATATGTAGTTTTTGAGATATGTAGGAGGAGTGGTGATAATCGCTTAATTTAAAATCTACGAACAAAGTACATTCTTTCTTATAATAAAATCCTAATTTTAAGCAACTGATCTATATAGTAATTTCAAGTTTAAACTACAATTTCAAGTATTCCGTTTGATGATGATGT
This sequence comes from Trypoxylus dichotomus, assembly GCA_023509865.1. Lineage (NCBI taxonomy): Eukaryota > Metazoa > Arthropoda > Insecta > Coleoptera > Scarabaeidae > Trypoxylus > Trypoxylus dichotomus. The sequence continues at coordinate 119,013 of JAENHH010000416.1, forward strand.
TGAATGGTCATTTCATGTAGATTCATTACGTCGTAATTTATCAAATTTGTGTTTTGCTAATTCTCTGTCGCCTGTCATAGTGTAGTAAAATGACAATTAAATCTTATCCTACGTTGTACTTTTGCCACGTGATCCTTCAAAATTGCGGTCTTACTAAAATTTGCATGCATTGTAAATACGCATTCTCCGTAGCCTCTTTGTTATATATAGGCGAGAAGAATTAATGCACAGATATTTCTGGTGTTGGTTAAACTGTATTGTACCCGTACTCGCACAAATTGAAGTGCCTCGGCAAACGATACCATAGTAATTAGTAAACACGCGATTATATGTAGGATCGTCAAATAAACCCATCGTCCCTAACTTTTGAAATGAAACGAATTAACAATTGCGATTATTTTCATTATAAATCAAAGAATAGTAATGATCTATTTACTAAGCATTATCCATTGTTGTACCTAATTTTACCAATGACTTAAATCATTGAATCCTTTGTTACTTGAAAAGAGACATTATTATATTTGTGTTATATAGTATATACAGTAGAACTTTCATGTTTAGTTCATATCATTATGGGCGTTATATGTAACCACAAAACATTTGTGACATTTTGTTTTCACAATTATTTGTTGGAATAATGGCAAGTGCAGAAGAAACGGGGTAAATATTAATAGTATAGTCCGTGAACTAGCGTTCAATTTATTAAGGAATCAGTGTACCTGATAACGATTCTGAAAGTGATCATTAGTACATATTGTAACTACTATAAAGTATTTCTCCTATTAACTACATTTTTTGGTATCATTTACAACTTCTTTCAATGAATACGTTAATATCTCATTTTTATAATATATATATATATATATGCAAATAATATACATATAGATAAATATATATATAAATAAACATATATATATATATATGCAAATGTATACAGTGTAGTTGAAATATGTGAGTACAGTATATTGAACATACTTTAAGGATGAAATGTAGAAATATTTATTTATATAAGAACAATGTTTACGAAAAGCGATACATATAATAAACGATAGTAAGTTTACGTCTCCTCGGTAAGTGTTGTCGAAGAGACTCTTTTCTCTTAACTTGAAAATTATGAAATTATAGGTCAATAGAGAGAACATTGTGAATAATTAGTTATTAAGGAATACCCAAGATAAATATCTGTAAAACTTTTAAAATATGTTTAATATACTGTACTCACATTTTTCAACTACACTGTATACATTTGCATTATTCCGAAATTGTACTTATAATCTTCGAAATTTCTCGTACGACGGAAGGACAGCACGACTGGCGGCAATTTCCTTTATAATGTCTCACATATCTAGTATGCGTGAACTGTGCGGCCTGCCGTGTGGCGAACAAATGCGTTGCTATGGATATAAAACAAAAATCGACAGATGAAGATCGTGTCAAATGTCCGATATGTCGGCATCGTTTCTCCTGAGAGAGAATAATTAGTTATTTTTCTCATATACCTCCGTAATTTAATAAATATCTTCGTTTATATCCAGTAATAGTGTATCAGCTGATACTACTTATAAATCTTGAATATTTACGTTGGAAGCCTCTTCCGCCAAAATATATATACTATTTTATACAAATATAAACAGTTAAGCTATAATTAATTGCAAAAGTTTTGTTCTAAAATTGTAAATTCTTTTCCTACTTCATGCAATTGAGAATGCAGTAGATAGCGCTACGATCGACGGCTGTATTTCACTGGTGAAATTTAACTGATGGAACTATCAAATGACTGCATCGTAAACGTCAATCTTTGGTTATCACTGTCTTGTATAATGTATATCAGATTTCTTCATATTTTACGTGCAACACAATGGTTATACAAGCTGATTAAGTAATATCGCAATAATAAAGTAAAAGTAACATCAAATGAATACGTAGGCTTCCACTGCCAGAGTTAGTAATTTTTATTAAAAGTAACATCAATTGCAATATAAATATATCTATCAGTTGTTTTATTTACCGAAATAATTGGGGCTTATTTGTGTTAGAAAGTAATGAGTTTGCATTTGATGTTAATCGAAGAGAACATAAATTTCATATGACAAGCTTTAACAAAGCTGTACTGCCATTGATAAACATGAATCGAATATTTGAAAGTATAACTTTGACATGAATGATTATATTCATAGTGTTATACCAAGTCATTTGTCATAAAGCAAATCTCTCCGTTGGCAATCTCCATCAATTTTGAGAGTTGTAATGGTATGGTTGAAGGTGAGCAATTCAATATATACAAGAAAAAGCTAAACTAAGGAAGAATGTTGCTGATTATGAACAGTACATAATGGACCGAACGGAGCCGTATACATGTACATCGAATAGCTTCAGAGTACATGCCAACACACAACAAGATCCTTATATGTTGTATAGAATCTGGCTATTGTCTATAATGAAATTAGATAATCTGTTCGGTAAAAAGAAAATAACACTGCAAGTATGCTTACCCTGCTGTACCCCGACTGCAATTAAACCTATGTACAATTTCAGCGCCAGTTCAGTCAATAAATATTTTCATCCATATTAGTGCCTACATTAAATATCAAATATACTAATTAAGTATCGTAATCTTCTCTTTATGTCTGAGTTATATTAAAAAATAGCATTTTATTTATGAAATAAATAAGATAAGAATATGAATTTGATTTATAAATTAAATGGTAGAGTGAAAAAGGTGAACAGATAATTTCAATTTATTATGCAAATGATATTTAATGACATTTGAACCAGATTTTGATGACGGAGGTGTGATGAATTTTTCAAGTGTATTTTTAATTATATCATCCAGTTAATACATCTTGTTCTCTTCTTTGATAACATGTTTCATACAATTAATTTACACACATGCTCCTTTTAAAATGACTACATTGTATGAAATACTGCATGTAGATATAAATAAACACTCAAGAGTATTCTAAACGTTATACGCACTTTAGTAATTAATTAACTCTCCTGTTAGGTAAAATCAGAATCTGATGTATCTGTCAATGAATCTGCATTAGTAGTTACAACGACTTCTTCAACCATCTCTGCAACTGTTATCAAATTGATACATTCTTAAATAGTGTGTTTGACATATTTACAAGAACATTTAGGTAGCTTAGGATTGCTCATTAATGGAAAACCGATGTTGCTTATAAATAACTAGTTCTACAATTTAACATTCAGTGCTGGATGTAATTCAATGCACAATTCAGTCAGATCCCAACGTAACTTACTACTAGAGTAGTCTCTCAAGTTGCCAAATATCCAGAATAGTCATTAGTAACAATTCGGAAGCAACTAGAGAACAATCACGAACTGTAAGGCAAAGGTCGTGCAAGTAAATTAAATTGGTTAAGTGATTTAAATGTCGACTTAATTTCAACTTAACGTTAACTTAATTTAAGGCAAGGCGAGTTACCGCGATATAGTCTGTAAAGTAACAGCGTGCACGGCATAAATGGCGGTTGGCTTCAAATATCGTCGTAGTTCTTTTGTAAGCCAATTGAGGAAATCTTTGTCGTGAACGCTTCTTCACAAAAGATTCAGTTGGCGTCGATGAGAGCCGCATACGCATCTCACGACGAGGCTGTTGCTTTGATCCCCACTTTAAAGGACCATAATTGTCATATGCAATGGCTAAGTCAAAACCGTTCGTCGTTAAGTGGGTTCAGGAATATAAGGAGATCAAAAATGTGAGCTGCTTTTCGAAACAGGGTTTTGGAGCACTAAATCTGTTCACATGCTCCCAAAATGCTTAAAATTTATGAAAGTGTTTCTTACCGACCGCTTAACCATACTTAGTAAAAAAAAACGAAGACTGGATCATAGAGGATATTAACGACTTAAGGCATCGGAGCAAACTTTGCATCGAGTGGAAAGAGCAGTCTGGCATTGTCACATTTGATTGACCATCTTAGTCGCCCGATACAAATCCCATTGAAAATGTATGGGCATATCTCAAGCACAAGCTTCGAGAGACAAGAGTGCGCACATCGAAACAGCTCACACGACAAATTCGTCTTACTTGAAGGTCTTTACCGTAGGAATACGCAGTCAACTTAGTGGATAGTATGTTATCAGTGTTTAGCTGAGATGTTGTGTGCACAATAGCATTTATACCTTTCTAAAAACGAAACCTTAGGAATCCACCTCTGCAATACCTGTAGTCCAAATTAATTTAGATGTGAAACACCTAAAATTTCAAAGACTTGTTATGTACACATGATAATGTACGAGTGCACAATGTGTAGCTTCTAGACTGTTCTTCCAATTTATATTAGTGTAGACAATTTATATGCGGGAGTTTTATTTCTTCTGGTATGGTTATACGGGTTGTTAAGGTCGTGGAGATAACCGTTATCATCAAACTTATATATGATATATTTCGAAAGCGGTCGAACATACCGGAAGTCCAGATTCGTAGTCGTATGCTTAGTATGTGTAGGAATGCCGGATTAAGTTGATGATGGCGAATCGACGGCGTTTTTCGTTATGTTCGACGAGTGTTCGTAGATTTCTTAACCGATATCCGACATTAGAATACACTGCCGCTATTCTTAGATGTATGTATTGTTTGCAATGTTAATACCGTACAGCAACCAATACCGGTTTAATCCGCAACGTGATGTACCAAATATATATATGGCATTATTAATACATACATTAATACAATTGTGTGTAATATTCTACAAAATATTGTAGACAATCAAGAATTTCGAATGTTTGGAGTGAAATACGTACCGGAATGGAGATTAGCACTAAGATATCAATTACAGTATAGGTTTTGTCAAGTGGACGAGCAATATTAGATCATGGTTCTTGCGGTTTGACAAGCTTAATTAGCATACAATCCTAAGCGGTGAGCGGCCCAACCGGGCTGCTCACTAGGTATCGTGGTGGTATTGATACCAGCACGATTGGGGTTGCCAGATGTCAGTTTCGCCGTTGATAAAGCAGTCTTTTTGCTTCCTTGAGACGTGGTTCCGATGGCTTGGATATGTTTTCGATTGTTGGTTGGATTCGGAGATATGGTTTTGGACCCACGGATTCCACGCAAGTAACGAATCGTGTATTCAGTTTTGTTTTGTTCAAACTTCACCAGTACCCTCTTGCAGTGGTGATAATGAATGAGTTTTTGCTGAGCCATTAGTGGGGGTGATATCCGACCTGCTGATAACTTGTGTGCATGCAGAATCCGAAAGCACTAGTTCTTTCGGAATAACGAATGTATTTCCTATTTTAGATTAGTGTTGGATAGATTTTCTTTTTCGTAAATTTATGTTATTGAACGAACGTCCGTATTTCGTATCTTTAGTCATTAGCGGGTCAAGTTTCTTATTCGTTATTTACGTTTAACATTTAGTTTACATATCTTCCTAGTCGAGTATCCATTCCTATGCAAAGTATTTGTTTAACTAATAATTTGATTGAATATTTTTTTAATACATATTTAAGTTGGACATTTGAAATGTGAGCTGGCCATTATTTGACAAACGCGCACACATAAGTATGCTTTAGTATAGTGGTACGTTCAATCCTTAATTTATCGCGATATTATTGCTTCGGAATAGATTACGTCCAGGTGCTCAAACAAAAAAATTTCCATACAAGTATATATACATACATACATATATTTCGAGGTTGATATTATCAATGCGCATAATTATGCTTATTATGTAGTCTAGTGTTAGGCTGACATCATTGGCGCATGTATTTTAAATATGGGCCACTTGCATATATACATATGTGTGTGTATATGTCCGCCGTTGTTCATTTTACTGTTGTACTTACTTCTTTTTGTCGGTTTTTGTACTGAATTATTTAGGTTGCAATCGTCGACTGGCATTGATTCGCGAAGATACACTAGGGTGACTGAATAAAATAGACACCTACTAATTAAAAAAAAAGATACTATTCTCGTTATATATACAATATATTTTAACATTTTTAAATTAGACTGATATTTTGTCGATCCACCTTTACTTGCGTGAAGTGCTGCTAGTAGTCGTGGCATAGAATCTATTAAATGATTGATGGTGTCTTCAGGTATATTTAACCACTCTTCTGTAACAGCTGCCACGAATTCTTCCTTATTGCCGGGTTTTTCGGGGTCGCTTCGCCGTATTCGTCTGGATTATGTGCCAAACATTCTCTATCGGATTCATGTCTGGTGATTGGCCTGGCTATGGTAAAATCCGAATCCCCTGTTCCTCTTTCCATGTGGTTGTTGTTCTTGCTTTGTGGCAGAGTGCTCCCTCTTCCATAAAAGTGGCGTCTTCTTTAGATAAAATGGCGTTGTCGAATATCGGTAGCAGTCCTTCTGTTAATATTTGGATATATTTTATCGCGCCCCACACCATGATGTCCACACCGCCGTATTACACCGTCTGATGCAAAAATTTGTCGTCCAGTTGCTGTGACGAACGTCTCCATACCCACGTACGACCACTATCACTGAATTGGCGGTATCTGCTTTCACCTGAAGAAAATGACAGACCGCCAAAACTCTTCGGGTTTCGTTCGCATTTCGATTGCCTAAACCATTCGGCGCCGTTTTTGAAACGCCGTAAGAAGAGGTTTGTTCTCTGCCACCCTTTTATACATCCCCCCCCCACTGTGGAGGTATCGCAGAACGGTGCGCTGACTTTTCTGTGAAGTTGCCGCAAGCTCAGCTGTACCTTTTCGCGGTTCTCTTAACACTTCGCGCACAAGCACCCTTTTCCTTCCTTCAGAAGGTCCGGCACGACTTGGTCTCGGCTCCACTATTGTTTTTACTTTGCGTTTAAATTGTGTAATCACACGGTGAACTGTGGACAACGGAATATTTAAAAATTTACTTATATTACGTTGCGAAGCGCCAGGTTCACTCTGGCCAACGATGCGGCCTCGGGTGAAGTCGCTAATATCACTCGAACCTTGTAAGCGAGACATAGTTGTAACGATAGTAAACTATGACGAATTCCTTCCGATACATCTACCCCTACCCTAATGACAAGAGAAAGTTCTTAATTTGTTCTTAGAATTTAGCTGTTTACATATTTATACCGCTTTACCTGGTGTCTATTTTATTCTGTCACCCTAGTGTAAATTGTAGAGATGTTAAAATATTCACAATGTTATTAGTACATTCCTGGGTTCAGATAATTCTAATCGTTTCAATTAAATCGGCATTTAAATTATAGTAACATTTTGTTAAAAGAAACAATTTTGACTTGCAAGAACTTTATCATTTTAATACCTTGTATTCATGTGTTGCGAAAGAGTAATAGAAGAAAATAGATTCACTTATTTCTTAAACCGGGTTGCATTATCTAAAATATTAATATAGAGTTAGTAGACAAATGTCGTAGAATAATAATGCGTCTTAATAGACGTACCTGCTACGTAAATAAAATAAATATATGTCGTAATACAATATATGTACGTTTTATCTATCTAAACTAAAATTTAGGAATCTAAAGCCTAACTAATTTAATAGAAGTGTTAAAAGAATATATTTTCTAGATTTTGTGAGGAATTGCTGTAATGTTTAAAGAGAAACACTAATTTAGATGCTTTTTAATTACCTAATATATTTCTTAATGTTGAAGATACATATGTCCACACTGCTAAGAGTGCGTGTGAATGGCTTTTAACTCAATGATTCATGATAGCAATCCTGTGCCTAAATATTACATGGATATACTTCGATATTTCTTGAGTTGACAACTTATCTTCATTTTTATTTTCATTAAGATAGTCAACGTATTTAAAAGTAAGCGGTGTTTGTAGATTCTTTTCATCTTTTAAATTTTCCTTTATCTCAATTTCGGAACCTTCTTAAATTACATATAAATTTTACCTTTTTCAACTGCATGCGATAAACAAAAGCACGTTTCATGTTTCAAAAATTTTCGGTCCTTCGGTCATTCTTTTAATTCGAATATTTAGAGCCAGCTTAGAAATCATCAACGAAATTGTCATTTTCATGTTATTATTAATTTTGTAATAATTTTAACCACTCACTGATACATGCTTCAAGACAATTAGAAAGTATATTTCATCGAACATCTTTAGGTAGTAAGTTTCTTGCCCCTTTTTTATATTGAGCACTAAGCAAACGGGTATTACGAAAATATTTTATAACTTAAATTACACATTCTTTCACTTGATTAACTTCTTACCCTTTTGAAAGCAAATTCAAATTTGCTACGTCAATAGCCGTGCTTGTACGATAATCAGTAATGTACCTGTATTTTCTATCTATGTGTAGTAGTGAAGGGTCTGTATTTTCCAGCAGGAAGGTATCTTCTGTTGTCAAACTGCACAAGTTATCGGTTCATTATAGAACATTAAGACTAATTGAATTGCGTGTTCGATGTTTGCAATATTTTGATTTCTCCTCTTTAAATACTACCACTATTAAAATAAAATGATAATAAGTGTAGAGAGTGTAACATGGGCTGGCTCTAACAATTCAATTACTTTTCGAATTTCTTTACGTTCATATGAGTTGAAGTCAAAATTTGTTGCAAAGATATTTCGAAGTATTTGCTTTTCATTCTTTTGTATCTTGTTCTGAAAGAACATTTAGAAACGATAATTATCTTACCATATTAATACTCAGTCACTTTAATACGACGTGTGTACATCTTCATTCACTGAGATTGCAAAACTAACTATGACAAACATGGTGCAAGGCGATCAACAAGATTCCGTATATTTCAATATTTTCGCAGTGTATCGCTTTATCAATGTTTAAACGAAATTAAAGAAATTGTGTTTTTATAACAAAAATCGAGGAGTTTTTTTCCCAAAAAAATGTATTTTGACCAATCCTAGTGTACTATGTCGCATTAAAATTTTGCGTATAGAACCCTACTCATTATTTAAGCGCACTGCAATATTTACTTTATTTTATTTACCATTTTAAGTAAAAAAGTTCTTGCACGAACGGACTTGAAGAAACAAGTACAGCAATGTTATAGACTATAATAAACCCATTGCATTTTGCTAGATTTCGTGGCTAGCTACTAGCATCACAAAAATGAATAGACATATACATACATAATACACGTACACATATTTAAGTTTCTATTAATCAAGACCACCCACCTAAAATAGATACCCATTTAGAAGATAACTTATAGGATATTATTAAAATTCGTGACATTTATTAACTAGCAAATTCAAAAATTAGCTCTGTAACTTTTACATTAATTCCCTTGTATCCATTATAGGCCACTGCTACCGTATTCTTATTTTCATTGGTAAATACTTTCAGTATTTTAGCGTTTTATCACATTACTCCACTGGTATTTTAGTGGTTCATTCTTATTACATTATTTCTCTTTTTGGACCAAGAACAAGACCCCGGCCGTCAAATTCAGATGTTAATGAAACATGTATGGAGCTTCACTATATAGCAATATTTGCGTAACTTGCTGAAACTCGCTTTAACACGCGAAAAGCGCTCCCTAAGCTTACGCAGTTTAGATTTTTTCGATGTAACAGCAGAACGTAAAGAAATAGCAGGAATACATACAAAACGTTTAGGTAATTGTTGTTTGCCTTTTCGTTCTATATACAACGATATGATACAGTGTTTGCGCGTAATTTTTGCATGAAGTGAACCGTATGTATACTAGCAACAAAATTATTTCATTTTTAAAGATTTTCAATTTTTCTTTTATATTACTCTATTTTAAATTCCCGATATCGTATTGTTGGTAATAATAATAAACGGTATAACATTTAATGTATATGTTTCATTCATTATATTGCTTAAAGTAATGCGTCAAAGACAACTAAAAGAAGTAAAAGAGAAGCGATTAAATGGAATGAAATTGGTGACAGAATGGAAAGAGATAGCACGGACAACTACAAACTATTCCATAAAGTTTTGAAATCATGTAGAAAGGAAAAACACAATAGATGATATAAGCATATACAATGAACAGCAAGTAACACTCACGGATGAAAGAGATGTAATGAACCGATGGAAAGAATATTTTGAGGAACTACTCTGCAGCAATAAAAATATACGTAATGAGACTGTTACAGAAAGCGAAAATATAGCAGAATAGGCCACAGACACTACACTAAAAGAACCGATTGTAATAAAAAGATTGAAAAATGGTAAAACCAAGAACATTGGCGAAACAGGAACAAAAATACTTTTGGATATTCTTAACAGTACGCAATGTTATAACATATAGTTGACAAAAGATTATATCGAGGGAAAACCCGTATTTCGCATTTATTGATTTGGAAAGAGCTTTTGATAGAGTGCCAAATGTGGAAATAACTCGAAGAGGAGTCGGAAAAAGAGTTATTCGAAATATTCAAGGGGTGTATCGAAACAATGTAAATCATATATATAATCAGATATAACATGAGATCCGAAGGTTTCTAATTAAAGATGGGTTAACACAGGGCGTAGGATTAAGCTACGTACCGTGCACTGTATTCATGGACAATATAGTAAAACAATGCTCAATGCAGACGAAAATAATTTGGATATATGAATCTACAGAGGATACAAATAGCTAAGAAAACATTTGTAGATGACATTGCGCTAATAGCAGAGAATGAAAAGAACCAGAGAACATACTACAGGTGTTATATGAAATGAAACACTTAAGAAAAGGAGCTATGAACATAAACGAAGATAAAGTTATGACCGCAACAATGAAATATATACATTGAAGGAATAAGCATACAAGTAAGGGAGTTTCATTACCCAAGCGTACCAATAGAAAGCACTGGAAAAAATGAGCCGACAATAAAGAAAGAAGTGTAAAAGCAACCAAACTATACTACGCGATGAATAACAACGGAAAACGAAATATCACGAAGCACCAAGATAAAAGTATACAAAACAGTCTACATATCTGTCCTAATATACGGAAGCGAATCATTGCTACTTAATAATAGGCAAAAAAGCAAAATTCAAGTTGCAGAGTCAGGAGAGTGAGGGGCGTAACAAGAAAGGATAGAATGAAAAACTCACACATACGGAAGGAACTAGAGATACCGTCTATAATAGACGTCACCGAACAGCGACCACTAAATTGGCGGGGACATTTACAGCGAATGGAGAACACTAGACCTGCTAAATTAAAAAAATGACGCGAGAGTACTGAATAAAAGAAAAAGAGGAAGACCGCGAGAAAGAAAAGCTGGGGAGAAGCTAAAATTTTGGCCAGTAACAGAGAGAATTATGGAAGAAATTGGTTTATAGTTAAGAGCAGAAATTGCTCACCCAACACGAGCACTTATTTAAGAAAGTTCTACGAAATAACGGTACCCTTTTGGTGTAGAAATTGATTCAACTTCGAATTTACTTGAATCGTACTCTACGAAATTTGTCGTTATCAAAGGTCCAATTTCACCACATCTGCAAGAGTGTCTTAAAGTTTTCACATTGGGATGTGAAGGTATGGAGGACAAAAGAAACGCTGCTATGTTATCTTTATTGATCAATGAATAGAATAAGCGCCCATCTTTTCAATACATATTGCTATAAGGGATAAATTCCCTACATTAACTCTTTCGTTGGGAGAAGAGCCTGGAGAAAAGGGAATGCGAAAGCCAAAAATTACTATCAAATTAGTGAATACGTTCTAGGGAAATTACCAAATTTATCAGCCGCTCCCATGAGACCGGTAGCTTACAAGATATTTCAACCTATTCTATTGTCGAGGATAAGTCACTAATTTGAAGCTATGGCTCTGAAAACGCAACGCGTACAATGTTCATGCTAGACGTTCTATAGCTTTCGAGTACGTAAAGAAGATTAAGGGTGTTGTTTAATATCAGTATACGCAACTACAGTTCAATCCAAATGCGCCATCACGTTATAAAGTTATGGTCTTGACCTAATGATGTTATCAGCCGGTATGGTCTTAGTTAAGGAAGATACTTTTTTTGCTTACAACATTTAGTTGGATATGATATTTATTGAACTAATAGATATTGTTATGATATTTACTTTACTCGAAGTAGGAAAACCTTAAATGATTGTCAAGAGAACCTAAAGGCAAACAACTTTTACGTCGACAAAATCGATTCCCTTGTGCACCAGACTTTAGCCGTATTCTTACACTAACAATAATATTACTAGATTAACGCATAGCAGTTAGGTTTACATGTAACACTGTGCTATATACGCGTCCATTACGTAATCGGAGATTTTTATACTCTTTGATTTGCGCAGTTCCATTGTATAAATTGTAATCTGTATACTTTTCTACGTTCTTGATTTTCGTCGTGTTTCAGAAAAATCTTACAGACACTATGGAACATCTCCATGGATAAGCTATTTGTTCGGGCTGTCTATTTCGTGAATGTATATCAATTCAGTGGATATTTATTTGAACCGCCAAGAATTATAATAAACCCATTAAAATAGCAGCTGACCGATAAACAAGATGAAGAAGGGCCTCATCGTAGTTGTGACGAGCATGAGGAAGTTAGGGATTTGGTTTGGTACGAATTGTTAGCGATATCGGGTGAACTCCTAAAAATCTGGTTATATCTGCTAGGGTATCGCTAAAATTAGTATCTAATTTGTTTTTTATGTATTTGATGTTTCTCATTTTGACAGTTGGTACTATGCTTAACTTAACTTATTAAATCTAAATTTCGATGCTCACATTGCCAACTGCTTCTCCATCGTAGCGCAGTCCATTGGTCACGATGTTGGAGCAGTCGCAACATTTTTGCAATGAGGGCTAGTGGTTAGAATATCATGTAGGCGATATGTACTACGTTGTGCCACCGATATCACTATAAAAAATCACGTAGTAGAGCATAAGTACACAAGAATACAGCCTTATATTTTTTCATCCCGTTTTTGATTGATTTGCGTATGAGAAGTTCTAGAATTTTGCAAAAAAATGAACACACGTAATTACTCGGTTAATGTGATGCATGCATAAATTCCTTCTTCGATTGAGTTTCTCTTTCTATAATCCTAATTACGTAATTCGTCCTAAATTAATAATTTCCGCGATTCCTTGCGTATCTATTCTGTAATAAGCGAGTGTCCTAGCATAGAGGAGATTTCGTAATTGTATTGCTTCGGAATTTGTCCTTATTTAGATAATCCTTCGTTTGTCAAAGCAATTATATACCTATTTTAATGACGCCCTGTATAAGTTTCTATTACATATTGAAATATAATATAATATTAAATAAAACTATTAAACCAGAGGTATCCGTAATTATACCGATTTTAATGACGTCCTGTATAAGTTCCTATTACATATTGAAATATAACATAATATTAATTTTAACTGTTACACCTCAGGTATCCGTAATTATTGAATACATCTTATTTTGATACATTTGGTACAAACGGATTTTTGAACCAAGCTGGTATATTTCTTAAGAATGGGTATACGATTCTCTAATTCAAAGCAAAATAATTGACGTTTCGAATGAATGTATATCATAAAAGATTTTCTCTAGTATATCTGTAATGTATAAAACGCAGACATACACAATAGTTAGGTTGAAATGTGGATGTTAGCGGCACAAGTAAATACGCTAATATCAGTAAAACTAAATTATACTCTCGCTCAATTCATATTTTTAACAATCTTACTTAAATCTTGATTCATATTGATTCCCGTATAATCCGGAACGAAAGCATATTTATGTGTGTGCACAATTTGTTTCTATTTTGAAATGACTTATTCCTTAATTTCAGGTATATTTTATCAAAGTAATGTGACTATGAATGCATGTATATAGGTAATTCATTTGTTATTGTCGTAACGTTTCTCGGGTTCCGCCGTGTCGCAATATTTGAAGCCCCCTGACGTTTCTCGTTCAACAATGGTTCACATTTTCGAACGTACTGCTTTGAAAATAGGAACCACACCGAACTATTGCGACAATGACAAGAGACCGCGCAAGGCTAAGTACTATGTAACTGATTTGTTCTCACATTTCAAATACGTCGGACATACACTTTACCTAGCGATCGATAATCTACTGCGAACATCTGAAAAGTCGGGGTAATTTGGGAAAATATGAAATATGAGCGTTCGCGTCAGAGCTGGGGCTATCATATTGACTTTCGAGCCGCCTTATGTTTTGTGCCAGAGCAACCCTCCATCTCTTCCTGGGTCTTCATCTGCTCCTGGGTTCTATTGGGATGCACTGTGTTATCTTTTGCAAGGTACTTTTCTCTTCAATGATGATTTTGTTTCCAGCTATACTCCGAGTTTTTTCTAAAGATGTTTTCTTTCATTAACTGCTCCCGTCCCTTCCTTGATGGTTGTACCTCGCAGTTTTTACATAACTGTGTGTTTGCTCGTCATCTTCTTTTCCTATCGTTAGATATTATGTCTTTGCTTATTGTGCCTTCTTCTTGATACCGTGTCGACGCCAAGCTTGTGTGCTTCTCTATTTAAAAAATTTCTCGCATTAAGTGGTCTGTCCCTTCATTTTATTAATGCTATATCGTCATCTTTTATGTATCTGTATCTGATTAAACATTTATCTTTCTTCCTCCGGTACTAGGTTAAATATAAGTAATGGGATATCGTGTCTTCTTGCTTTAAACGCTCTTTCACACGAGTCTGTTTTTATTTCCTAGAATCTCTTATTTCTTAGCAGTTATTGTGTTTCAATCATTTTAGGTATTTTCCATGGTTTTTTCTTTTAGGTACTCATAAACTTCCCCATCCCTCCACTATCTTTCCTTATATTCCTACTCCGATCAATTCTACACTATTTCAATTATAGTTCGAAACAAATATCGTGATCATTATGCATCATTTTTGGTGTCGTGGTAATTTTGTCTTGCCAACGATCGCAAGAACTGTACGGTTGTATAATTTGCCGGTATCGCAGTAAACACCACACAACATAAATTAATAATATATTTCAAATGCAGCGCTTCAAGAGCATCTGAACTCTCATCGTCAACCGGCAATCGGTAACTCGGTTAACAATGAGAGTGTCTGCTCTTGAAACGGTATGTTTCGAATCAGGGCCCGATCTAGCTACATAGCTGCTCCGGTCATAAATAAGATGAGCCGTCCCTTAGTTAGTGCAACTTTAAAAGACAATTTCGCCGCCCCTCATGTCTTCCGCTGTGTGCATTAGCTCAGCTTGCCTCTCCTAGATCGGGCCCTGTTCCGAATGAATTATTAATTTGTGTGGTGTGGAGTTAACTGCGACACCTGTGATTAATTATGCCTCGTTTGAATATATTTCAGCTCTTACGGATGGTTATAATAGAAGACGGGTATTAGAATATAAATCGACGGCAACACTGTGCCCGAGAATGTCCTTCCATTTCTGTCTGTACACGCATACTATTCACTTCATCAAATTACTAACGCAAGGGACTCAAAGCTCGCCCAACATAGCTGATTTTGACGGCAAGAAGGAATTGTTGAAATAATATGGAATGTATTTATTTTATTCGGGTGTTAGGAAAATTTCGCGCAAATTCGCATAGCTAACATATCTTGAATTAATTAGCGTAGATTGAAGTTTGGTTATAAAAGTAGAGACGATCATTTATTGTATAGTGGGCTCAAAACGATAAGTTTGATAATATTTTATTAAAGACCGATAGTATACTCTAGCCTATTATGTGTTGAAGTATTTATTACAGTGTACCGTACATAGTATCGTCGTTCTTAACATCTAAATTGCATTTTATTTCTGTGTTATGTTTGTGTTGATACTATATTTGCCCCCTGAAATCTGAAAGTTCTAAGTTAATATTAAATAGTAATAATACACTATAACAGGATAGGTACAGTCCTACCACTTACGACTGAAATCCCTTGCTACGATCAGGAACGACTCCATAAAATGAATGGGTCGCTTTTTATTATTATTGAATTTAGAACTAGCGATCTTTAAGAATGAAGTTCAAATTGATATCGATTAATAGTACAACAGTTTAAGGTTAATAATATCTTGATTTTGACGAAGTTATTTATTCCAGACGTTTCCAGGCCGTCAGCACATACAACATCCACTGCATTCATTATGACCTCTTACTTAGACAACACTATTATCATACCTGATGACTTTGAATGTTTCTAAGCTCTCAGTCGTACCTACCATACACTCCGCAATTATGAAAATATAAAAGTATACATCATGGTAAATATTGGGTTGCTAAGTATAAACCGTTTTATCATGTAAAACAATGGATAGTAGAAATTGACGTCCTATCTGATAGGACCGATTATTATAAACGGATTGTAACCGTATACTAGCTAAATTAAAAGATAGATCAATAAAGAGTTGTACATGAATGAAATGTTGTGTTCAAGAGTGTTAGACGGAGTCCTAACAGTACTCCGCCTCCAGCATCAAACCAGAAACGTTTAGATAGACGAAAAGCATGAATAAATAGAACGCAAGATAATTTTCATTTAATCTATATATATCATATAATTCTAAACGAATTGAAACTTTGTTCTTGGGAAGTTGTAAAATAACGATATGTAAGTTGCGCCCCAAAAAGGTATAGCTATAAAAATAAAGTATTGTCGGGTGCCACGTTTAATTTTCCTACTCCTTTTCCACAATACAACGTAAGTAAATTTGAAAGTATTACTGCATCTTTTAATTTAGGCACTTGCACAACATATTTCAATTAATCACCGTATTAGGCTTGAATGAAGTCCAACATTTATTGGTGTCTTAGATCATTTACTCTCCTCGTTAACGAGAAGATAATGCGCTTACAACCGAAGGTAAAATAGAACTGCTATTTTACCGATCGACGTTCGGATAAAGTATTAGTGCAGGTCGGTATACCTTCACGTACATAAGTACGTGTTTTTTGTGCTTGAATGTACATCCTTCTGGCGCGTGAAGCAATTTCTTTAAGAAACCGCGTTTCCTACACGGATATGGGCCTAACAAGGCGACATTGTCATAAGCCGCCTGTTCATTCGAATTCTAGATAGGCCCGGAATGCATAGAGTGCGGATATTTTTCTATTTGAAGTCACCATCCATTAACTCTCTTAACCTGAAACGGTCGGTTTACTTTTGTGACGTACCTGAGAAGGACCTGTGAACTGACATTTCTTATCCTACATCAGTTGCCGCTGGAAGGCGAACGCCTATCTACTTACGCAACCTACAGGAGACACGAATCATCGGACAAGGGTTTAAGCTGTTGGGTCCACCGACCAACATCGTGAATGCAGGGTACAGGCGGGAATCGCATTCACGAAAACAAAGTTGCCACACATTTACGGTTCAAGCCCGCTCAAATCGCATTATCGTAGCATACGAGCTCATGGGAACGCTAGAGTATTCGCTGGGAGGTTCGTGCATCGCATGGCGGGTCCGAAGGCCCGGGAGGCGTCACCCTGAACCACCTCATCTGGGAGGACTTCGATCGGAGGTCCGGCCACCCAGTCCGCCGTGCGCCCGAACGAATGATGACCCGGACGTCGTGTCCCCGTCTTCAGGTGCCCCACTCCAGCTTCCGCCGGAGCTGGTAGTCGCCTGGACGGCCTAGAAAGGCACCAGGGGCTCCCGGCTTCTCGTTGCCCCTTCGGCGGCGGGTGGGCGCACCACCGACAAAAAACGACGGGCCCTTCTTCGGTTGGGCGCGGGAACGCCCCTCGCATCGGCCACCCGATCGTTGGGCCACTCGTTGCACCGGCGGCCCTGGGAAACCGCTCGTGCGACGCGGCGCAGGCTGCCGTACGCGGGTGGAGACCTCCGGGCCGCCACTTTTCTGCGTTCTCTGGACGTCAGGCGTGACTCCCCATCGCCACGGGTTCCGGCTGGACGCTGTACGTCTCGCTCCGGCGACAGGCTTAGCACGCGCAGGCGTTACTGCGGAAGGTCGGCGACGCACCGCGACGCGTATGAACCCCCCCGGTGTCGCCCGCCTACCTGACGTTGTTGCCGGTATCCGTGTGGGTCGGCTGCAGCGAAAGCCAGCAACCGATGGGACGGGTGGTGCTGGTGCTTGCATACGTTCGACAACTCGGGTGGGCGCTCACGGTGGTGGGCCGGACGCCGTCCGAGCCGGGAGCCCTGTTGAGCCGGCTCGCCTTCCGGGTTGCCGGTCGTTTCGGCCCATCGTCGCGCCTAAGGTGCACCCTGCACGGGTGTGGATATCCCCGGCGGCCCACCACCGTTACAGGTGGCGCCATTCCCCGGTGTTGTCGGCTCTGTCTTCGACGGCATGCGTGGTGTAGCCTGCAGTCCTCCCGCTTCGGCCTCGCACGGGGCGCCCCACGCCGTGGAAGGCCCGATAGGGAGGGCTGGGGCCGGCGAAAGCTGGCGAGATCAGCGTCCGGCGCATTGGGGTCCCTCGTCTGCGGTGCCCGCCTACCGTAGGTGCGGCGGCCCAGGCTGGAGGGCGGACGAACTTTCGTCGAGACCGGGTGGTCGATGGAGTGCAGTTGCGCCCCTCAGCAGCGGGACTGCGAGCCCGTCGGGCTGGCCGGCACGCGGTTTCACCTAGGCTCGGCGGTGGTGTCGCCCTGCAGGTTGACGGCGAAACGGCGAAGACCGGGGCCGCTCGCGTTCGCACGTCCGGAGTTCCACAACGGATGCTCTGCGTCGAGGTCTCCGGCGAGAACAACTGGCCGCCGGGTGGCGTAGACCTCGGATGGGGCGTTCTCCGGAAGCCGCGTATCGGGTGCGGCTAAGCAGCAACGAGCATGACCGCGCTGGACGCCGGCCTGCTCGTGACGGTGGGGGCCTCGACAGCGGTTTGGGCCGACGACAGGTCAGAGTGGTGCTTGACGGTGGACCTGCCTAAAATGGCGGGACCACCTTCTCCTCGGGCATTTTGCCGGGTGTTTCGTGGCGGGTGTCCGTCCCCGGTAGTGTGGTGCGACACTCCGGCGAGGGCGGCGTCCGGCTGGCGTCTCCTGAGGAACTCCTCCACCTCCGTATACTTCGTGGATAGGCCGTCGGCGTTCCTCAACGGGATGCGGACACATAGCGGCAGCGACCGGTTGCTTAGCTTGGAAGTCGAGTATCTCGGGGATGTCTCGGAGACGGCTGGCTAGCGCCAAATCAGCCCAGCCTCCTGATCCGCACGCCAGGAGTTCGGCATGCCACTTCACGCCCCAAGGCCAGGTCGTCCCTTGGGATGCGCCTTGTCGCCATGGCCAGCGTGCTCGGGGGGGTCGTGCTCGGTGCTGCTGGCATTCCTCCAGCAGGCAGCCGGCTTGGTCGGTGTGGCGGGTTTCGGCGTGCCCGGCATCTCGGGCGCCAGCTGGGGTCTGGGATTCGCCGGCACAGTAGACAGCGAAGCCACGTGTAGGTTCCCTGGTTCCGCGGCGTTGTTCCTCGTTGCGGCGGTGCAGGAGGGCTGCATGGAGCCGGCGGCCCCCAAAGCGGCGTCCGTCGCCGGCGGCGTGGGGGCTACATCATGCGGCTGGGTCCGCTGGTGGGCGGTTTCGGGCCTCGTCGGGGCTGGCCCCGAAGCTGGTACCTGCGCCACGGGTCTTCCGGTCGGGGCCGCAGCTTCGCTCGCAACGCTGCAGATGAACTTCGGGCCACCTTTCCGGCTGGTGGGCGCGTCCCACGCCTCAGTGCGTAACGGCTTCCGGTACGGCCCTGCGCTTTTAACGCTGACCGCAACCGCATGGCGGTTCCGGTGTCCGTGGCCGTACATCCGGCAACGATGGCTGTGGGTGAGCTCGTCTCTCGCTGACGTTCAGGCTGCATGCATGGGTCACCTTGTCTCGTCAAGCCTCGTCTGAAGGACGGAGACGGGCGGTGATCGGTCCCGCCCTGCATCCCTAGGCTGGATGCGTGCCGGGACCCCTGGGTCACCAGATCGAGGGCCCCTTCTTCCTCGGACGACGTACCTCAGCGGGGTCTCCTCCGTCAGTCGGTCCGCTAGGTATCGGTCCTTCATGTCGGCGCCGATGCCGACTTGCTGGCGGTTGTCCGCTGCCGCCGGGGCGGGCTGGATCCGGATGCCGACGTTGGTGCCGACCAGCGTCGTCGTGCGACCACCTTGTTCCGCTACTTCGGCGTTGTCGGCCTTCCATCTGGCCTTCTCCCGCAGTACGACGCGCGGGACACGGGCGTCCATAGCCTTTGGACGGCTGGGCGCGGCCCGGTCGGGTCGGGAGACTTCCTCCGTAGCCGATATCCTACCTGGCCTCTTCCTCTCGTCGAATCCCGAGGAGGACTTTTGCAATACCGTCCTCTTCCTCTAGCGGCTGGCTGATTGTGGCTGGCACTCGTCCGTATCCATGGCGGTTGCAGCGGCTGATTCCGCTGTCGTGGTGTCACCAATGGTCGAGCAGTCATCTTGAACGTCCGGCGTGGAGTCGGTCGCGAGCGGCAGGGCTTCCTGCAGCAGGCGGATCGGGTCCACGGTTTCCCCTCGTCTTCGGGCTCTTCGCCCCTCCCTCGCCGACTTCTTGGACGGTCCGGGCGTTGGTTCCATCTTCATCTTCTCGTCGTAGACCTTGGACGTGGACATCCTCCCGGCCGCGGCGAACGTCTCCCTCACGGCATCCGTCTGCAACGAAACAGAACAGGAAGGGCCAAGATGGGAAAGTTGAAAAAAAAAGAAATTACTGTCGGTAATTTGCCCTGGAAACGGCATGAGACCTGCGTCTACGTCGGGTTCGGACACCCGAAAAGTGCCCGGACCGCAGTCTGAACTGCGGCGACGTGATTGGTAGGGAGCTCCTAGTACGTATAAGCGGTATGTAAAGTCGGAATAGCAGCACTCGCGCAACCTATCGCTATGACGGTCAAAGCCAGACTCTTTTCTTTATTTTTTCGGTATACAAAGCATGAGTATAATATGATTTTACACGGGCCGTCTACTACCTGCGACGGATAGCTAACCCGAGCATGCGCCGAGTATGACGTGGACGACGAATGAGCTGCGACAGACCGGCAGTCGTACTGTTGCGATTCTCGCGATGTGAACGTTGCTATGGCTACTGTATACGCACAAGACGTGCTGTCATAAGGCGCAGAGATATATTCTGCAGCAACAGCGCGCTAATATAATATATATATTATAATGGTATTAGAGGCGATTTCTTTTACACTAAGGTATTTTGGTAAGCATATACATATACAGATTGGGGTAAATACATAACATAAAACATGCATTAAAAGAACATTGAAAACATTACGGAAGATTGATCTAAACGATAGATACATATGAATATATGAATATAAAACTATAAAACATTTGCGATGAATTAGAGTTCGTAACAGGCACTGGTGCCTTTAATATCGAGGTGTCATCGATATGGTATACTATACAATATGAAAAGGCCTACAAAACTCCTCCTCCTACTTTCCGGCCAGTAGCTAAGGGGTGCGATCACTTCGAACACATAGTAGGATGGTGAAATAAATTCGTTTTTAGTTATTGAAGCCCAAAGCCATGTTTCTGTAGAATAGTCGGCGCACCGTTCTGCGATACCTCCACTGTGTGGGGATGTATATAAGGGTGGCAGTAAAAAAACTTCTCCTTTTGGCGTTTCAGAAACGGCGCCGAATGGTTTGGGCATTCGAAATGCGAACGAAGCCCGAATAGTTTTGGCGGTCTGTCGTTTTTGCAGACGATAGCTGATACTGCCAATTCAGTACAAGTGGAGACGTTCGTCACGGCTACTGGACGCCAAATTTTTGCATCAGACGGTGGAATACGGCGGCGTGGACATCATGGTGTGGGGCGCGATATGGTATGGTGAAAGATCGCATTTAGTAATCTACGACGGAAATATAAATGCGGCTAAATATATCCAAATTTTAACAGAAGGACTACTACCGATATTCGACAACGCCATTTTATCTAATGTAGATGCCAATTTTATGGAGGATGAAGCATCCAGCAACCAAGCAAGATCAGCAGCCACATGGAAAGAGGAACAGGGGATTCGGATTTTACCTTGGCCAGGCCAATCACCAGACATTAATACGATAGAGAATGTTTGGCACATAATCAGGACAAATATGGCGAAACGACCCCGAACACCTAGCAAAAAGGAAGTACTCGTGGCTGCTGTTACTGAAGAGTGGTTATATTTTCCAGAAGACACCTTAATCATTTAATAGATTCTATGCCACGACGACTCGCAGTATTTCACGCTAGTAAAGGTGGATCGACAAATATTAGTCTTATTTAAATTTTTAAAATATTTTGTATATATAACGAGAGTAGAATCGTTTTTTAATTAGTAGGTGTCTATTTGATTCTGTCACCCTAGTGTACAGAAAAACACTGCAGAATAATATTTATCGATCAACTATACATCATACTAGATTTCAGCTTCACATCAAACCTTTCTAAATGGAAGTTTCTAAATGTAGCTAGATTTCACTATTATTCTTATTTTGATATGTTTATTTACAGGGCACCACATTTTAGACTCATTTTGAATATAGCATATACATGATAAACATAAAATTGACTTTATATATATCTGAATACATTATATTACCTTCTGAAATAATTATGCGCTCTCACTTCCCATATCAGTTGAACTAATATCCTTTGCCCACTGTTCCATTGAATGGCTCGATATGATCAATGAATCCCTCTAACTCCCACATTTTTCTTTCGTCTTTAATCACATGTTCTGCACATTCCTTCCAATCGTCAATTGTCAAAAACACTTTTTCGATCTCTCTTCAGGTATCTGCAGTAATAATTATACCTATTCTAACATATCAAGTGTGTAAAGGATTTATTCGAGTAGCTATACTCGAAATTTTGTGGAAAATTAATTGGAAGATTGGCACTAACCTGAAATTTATCGTTTCCATGGATTTGTACAATGTTGAACGGCTCATCTGTGGCAAATCATCACGCTCTTTCACTTCATTCAGCACTTTAACAAGTGTTGAAAATGCCTTGTAGAATTCTTGATGGTTTCATCGTAACCGGCAATTAAAGAAAGTCCTCCTGTAGGTTTCTTTGGTGGGGTTACATGTACTTTCTCCTTGTATGCTTTTATGGTACGATAGACTGCCAATCCTAAAAATAAGATAGCATTATAAGATGTGTAATGATGGCAATGTAATTTATCACTAAACCTACCATGCTTGATGTTCTTGCAAGACTTCTTTGGGTATACTCGATATATTTTGCTTCTCTATCACAGATAGATTCCAGAAGTAGTTGCTACTTCCTCCATGTCCACGTAAAACGCTGTGGAAATGTTTTACTCATAAGAACTTTTTTTTATTACAACGCCTATTTAGGGAGAAAACTGAATACACACTTGGAAATCTATTCAAACTAAACTTCGCTCAGCTGTTGTATCAATATGGCGGCCGGCAATATATCGCATATCGCTAGTGTAATTTGGCCGACAACTGACCAGCAGTTTGCCTTCTTTTTGGCGCTTCGATTCAAATACACTCCTCCTAGTAATAACTTAGAGTATAGGTGTAAATACATTCTACGGGATTTCTCTATAGTTCCATATGAACTTTTGATCTGAATATCTGGTTTACTTAATATCTTCGCCAAATTAAGCATCGATGTTAATGCTGAACTACCAAGAAACAATTGCAAGATCTAGTTACATTAGATAAAATTATTACATTTTATACGGTGAATATTTACAATAATGGTACCTCGAAACAGCGATATGTCTATAGGTCCTAAACTCGAAACTAATATATACATACGAAATTATAATTCCTTCTTACCGTAATAGTGAGTGAGAGATCCTATAGATATATTTCTCCCTGCTGTTTTTTAAGACGATGTATGCGTGCTATTATTTGCCCTTACCGTCAGCTCTGTCTTTAATGCTTCAGGGTCCGTTTATTTGTTACTATTAAATTGCCTACTTTTGAAAACCATTCCTAATTTATTTCGTTATATATTTTAAGCTGTTTTCCATGTAGTTCATTATTACTAACATTTTGAAATACATGTGATTTCCGATGCCATGGTGGACTATACTTCGCTTCTCTGATACAGGTGGGAGTTGTTATCCGACGGATTCTGTATGTTGCCCCTATTCTGCTATCTACCCGCATTCTCCATGATTCCATCTACATTGGACCCACAGTTAATGTTTTGCGGGTAACATTATGTTAGACTCCGAATGGATGCTAATGAAGTGTGAAAACTGATATGATTCGAAGATCACTTACCGCTGTATCCGACTTCGTCTGGAAGGTTGGACGTTCTCGGTTCCTTATCGTTTCGCCTACCAACTGAAGATGGTTGAATCTCTACGGAGTCCACGGTGAACTAATGGAACACTTTGTTTAGCAATATCTGTCCGACAATTGTTCATAAATTTACAAGAAATCGCGATCTTACACCTGTTTTTCAATCTAATTTTAACCTATCTTAGACGATATTATCACTTACTCTAACTTATATCGACAACTGTTACTAAACTATTACACATAAATAATTGCAATTTCTTAATGTTAAGAATATTATAGTGTACTAAACTAATGCCTATATCGGAATGCTTGCCCTACTCGGACTTCTACGCGAATTACGTCTTAACGTGGAAATATATATATGCTTCTATTCCCAGGCGAACACCTGCACTATATTTCAAAGACTCCCTTTAGAAAGATAATGCAACCTAACAAATGTTAAGGTATACAGTCATATCCAAAAATTTTATAAATATTATATATATTTCCTTGGTTTTTAGTTTGAGATCTAGAGGTAGATCAATCTGAGATTTTCGTCATATATGCTATACATAACTATACTGCTATACTGCGAGGGGTAAACGATATGTATATGTATGTACTAAACCATCTATTAAAAGATTTGTGTTCGGGATATGATTAGGCATTATTTTTGAACCGAAGATGTATATTTAGTCAAAGCGTACGTATTCAATTCGGGTTATAATGTAAATAATAAATGCTGTTGTCCAAGATTGAGATCATCACTCGTGCCGGCAAATTTTGTCTGCGTGGACTTTTAGAGGCACCGACATTATATATGGGGTTGCTTTAGTATTATTGACATCAGTAAGATTTTTGTATGAAAAATACAATCCTCAACTGAAATATAACTTTTGAAATGTGTATTGAATTAACTTTGAATACGTCTTGTGTAGTATAATGAATACTCAAGTCTTAACATTGGTTGATTTGTTTTCTTATAACTTTTAAACCGAAACGACCTAAACAAAAATAAATTGCTGAATGGATTAATTTTCGTTAGATTACAAAACCAATTTATCCCTTCGGCATTTTTAAAGGACGGTACAGTTGTACACAAGTAAGCAATCTTCCATTATATTGAAACTGTATATGTTTGTGATTACAATTATACAATGTATGTAGATATGTAGCAATTGATGGCATAATGTTTTTGAACTATTTTTTTGGACTTTCTCCTGAAACTACTTGCCTCTCCTCCATCTTTATATTGTTATTTTGGACAAACATGTCTACAGTCGCACTCCAGTGAAAACACAATACAGCTTTAAACTATGCTGTCCCCATAGAACTAATAGAGTATAAGAAATGTCTGAGTAATGGGTAAATGTAAACTAGCCTTTCTGTTGATTTGTAGGAAGTAATGAAATGTCCATTACAAATGATATAAATTCAAAAGTGGTATTTACAATTCCGGAAGCAATTATTCGGATAATTCTTATGAACCGTTTAGATAAGGATGAGAATAGCATAATTTTTAAAACTTAATTTCCGTTTATTTCTTGTTGAAAACAAATATACTAACAACTACATTTCGTGATTGAAAATAAAAGTAAATAAGACCGAAAGGTTATATGAATTTTCTATGACGTCGTGAATTTACTTCAGTTTTTCTCGATATCCGATATTTGTGTTGGAGAATAAAAGATGTTTGAACATAAATAGGTTTTTCCGTCCTGCGGTACTATCACATCTATTACAATCCGAATAAACCTGTGCTATATATGAGACGAAGAATTCAAGCATTCGTTTTCAATTGTTTTTATAAAACCCTGGCTTGTCTGAATGTGTAAACCAATATTGCCATTAGGCTACATGTAACAAATAAATGATTGGTTTACAATTTTTCCTTTTCCAATTATACCTTCTATTTAATTAAAAATCACTCTGGATAGCTGATATGGATCTTTAGGTTTTCATAGAAGCACAATTATCAATGTGTTATAAGTAAAATTAGATAAAAGCTATTATCACGACGGATGGCCAAATCTTTCGTGAATATGTGTTGCCATATTCCGTGCACTACTTGTTAATATGAAATCAGTACTTTTTCCGGTCTGCCGGTTTTCAGAACGTTCCTATCACTTTTAAATACACGTACTTTGAACACTCCCTACTGACGATAACCGTTATTTTAAAATGAATACGTTTCATGGTACCGTATGTCCAGTAGAACCTTTACTAATTTTTCCTGTAACTTCATATGTAACGTAGGTCTCATTTCCTTCCGGGCTCTACGCTTATTTGGGTTGCTATTCATACTTCAGACGTTGTTTTACTGAGATTTACTCCTTAAGGCTTGTGTTATCCTTGTCGCCGATTTAAATTCAATTTTATCACCTGTCCTGTAATATTGATTTTTTAAGCATTTCAGTAAAAAGGCCTCATACATTTAACTTAATATGAAATCATAGCCTAAGTTTGAAATTTCCTCTGCTGTCGTTGATGCGCACAAACTTATGCACTTGTTGAATTTTGGATATTGTGAGATGGTTGTGCACTCGGCCCTAATGCCTACAGATTTACTTTTCATTGCAACCATATATTGAATGGTGTTTTCTTCATATCATTCTATATTTCGGAAGCGCAATATTTTGGTATATTTCTAGGTGTGTTCTAAGTTAATTCTTAAACTATTAAACAGTTATTAAAGGACTGCGACACGTAGAAGAGAACACACTCTCAGATCCAGAACTGTACCCTTTACATTATAAGGGTTGTTTTTCACGTGTTGCGTATAGAGTTGGAATAAAATAGTAGATAGCTTTTAAAGACTTTATTGCCTTTCGTACTCTCCTCCATGATTCTCCACTTTTCCATACACGCGTAATAGAGTCACAAATGCGTTTTTGAACGCATCGACTCTCTCTTCTGGCAACTGCAACCTTCGACCACGCAGTCCCTACTTGATTTTCGGAAAAATTAAGAAACAGTTGGGACTTAGATCCGGACTGTACGGACGATGGTCTAACAGTTCGACGTATTGCTGCGTTAAAATGCCAATAGTCTTGCGTACCGTGTGCGAACTTAGTTTGGTGGAGCACGATTCATCATTCGGGGTTGGCTTTTCGAAGTTCAGCGATGACTTGCGGCAAACCAATGGTTATATACCTATCGGCAGTAACAGTTCTTTGATCTTGTTGAGAGATTACCGCTACATGACCGGCTTTCCAAATAAATGTCGCGACTATCTTTTTGGAGACACTCCGAGAATGGTTGACTTTTGTCGGTTTTTGTCACATTGGAACACCCAAACTGACTGGCGTTTATTTTGCGGCTCGTATAAGTAAATCCAAGATTCATCACCACTGACGATGTCATACACGTTTTTAGTTTCCGGCGTTGAAGCGGTCTAGAGTTTTTTGTTACCAATTGTCTTCGAAAATTTTAAAAAATTATTACACGAAAATGTTCTCGGTTTAATTTCATTTTCAAGCAACTTATCAACTTTGACAGTTCGTTGTAGCTGCGTCCCTACACGTATTTCATTGAAACTTTGGATTTAGATTAACTAAAGATGGCGGTTAATTTTTAGTACTGATATTTAATTAGTGGCGTCTTCTAAGTCAGGGGAAATATGCAAAACTTCAAACACATCCCTCGTAAAGCCAAAAAAGATTTTGGTTCATTAGGAATATACAAATATGAAGTTTCACCAAATTACATCATCGTATTGAGTTCTAGTCAACTTTATACGCTCATAATACCAACATATAAGAATAAAGATAATATAACAAGATTGTTTGTAATAGGAATCGCTTAAGCAGTCTTGTTTGAATTATTGTTGGAAAACTTATTAGTGACATAAGCATTAATCTTCGATTTGTTGAAAAAGGAGGTGGACTGTACATTGGTGATCATTGAAAAAATTGCTACCTTCACATATACATTACCGCTCAAAAGCGTTTAGGCACCCCTGTTTTCATGGATTATTCATATAGTATTATGTTTACCAAAAAAACATCATAATAAAATGAAATACGTATTTAAAATGTAGTTCAGTAAGATAAACACCCATTATATCGCATAGGGTTTACTATCATTTACCTGCACTTGGTCGGATTTCCATAAACTGTTTATTGCGGTGCATTTACAATAACAATCCCGCTGAATTTACTGGATAAATTTGGTCATCCGTTAGATTGTACGTAATAATGTTTAAATTACCTTCCTAGAATATGTATTTAAGATGATAACCTCAAAATTTGACAATCGTTATTTTCGTCGAATTCATTGCAAACATAGTCGGTGTGCCTGACTGTTTCATAAGCAGCATACGTCAAAACCAACTATAACGTAATTACAAACATTCACGGTTTTCGGTGTACATTACAGAACTGCATGTATACATCTCGCGCTGTGGATTATTTGCTATACTTGATGCAGTGTGTTATTAGTAGATATTATGCGAATTATAGAATCGCGTATGCATGCAAACTTAGGCATAATTATACTGTTATTGGACGCGTTTGTAGTTGCATTCTCTTTATGAACTGGGTAGAATATGCCCTTCATATACGTCAAATGCTAAACTATTACGACATAAGCTGGGTATTATGTCTTTCATGTCTGGGTTAAGCTATTTTCCTGTTGCTAATGTTCTCCTGGTGTTAGTGAATTTTTACTTGTTTGCTTCTCTTTTATAACAGTGCAAATTGGTAATAAATTGCCACATATTGATTGGTTGGTACGACTACGCCTCGCCCGGGAGCGCTCTCTTGTAAATGTGTTACCTAAAACACAGAATATGTTCTTGCTACTGCGAGCTTTTTAAGGTACTTATTAGGTTAGCGTTATGTTAGTATCCGGTCAGCGTTGGCTGCTGTTACTTAGCATTGTTAATGTATTTCCGCTGTTGACTATCGATCTTGGTCTGCGTCTTCGTCCATATTCTATCTCATCCAGGCATATTATTTGCTCAGAGCATATGTTATTATTACTAGCTTTGTTCGTTTTCTATAGTCTACAGTTAATCAGTTGATGGCATAACATAAGGGGAGGCTGTTATGCATCGTTTTCTAATCCACATCACGATTGGGATTTATTTATGCAATGGGTTTCCTTAACAGGAATCAAGGATTTAACAAAACTTCATGTGTTCACCGTATTTAAATCAACGCGAGTATGTTACAAGCATTTCAAAAACACTGTTGTCAGGAACAAGACTTCATCCAGGCGTAGTCTAGAAACTGACGTTACCAACTATGTATTATAATAGTGTATATACAAAATAAAAAGTTATTTTTGATGTGAAAATTTGCATGCGCTACATCTACTATACTTATTACAGAACCAATGGAGGTTAAGATGAGTGGGTGCTAGATAGTACTGATGTTCCCACTCAATACTGTAGGACTTCCGCCCCGGTATGAAGTATGGGTTCCATTATATGCCACCAGTGACATTTCTAAAGATGAGAGCCAATGGGAATGTGTGACGAAAGAAACACATTTATTCCATTTATGTTTGATTAAGGTTCATAACGGTAAATAAATAACTTGGTATCGGTATTAAAAGAGAGATCTTCCTCAGATAGAACGTAGCCAAGAAACACCGAAAAAGATATTGAAAACATGTTCATTGTGTTGTACATTCAAATTACACTCTCCACTAATATTAAGTCACTAGTGTGTTATTTTTTTTGGCCTACGTAGACTGCGGTGTATATGTATATGCGAAGTGCATATATTTTACGTCTATTTGCAGATGCCTTACCCTCAATAGAGCGTATTAATTTTAATCTGTGTGATGTCGCATGGGCTGAAAAGTCCCGGGCCTAACACATAGATGATGCTAGTTTTATTGCAGTCACCTCTCTCTCCGTTAGTACTTACTTTCAAAAGAGAGCTGTTACAATTTCATGATATTCCATTTTCTAGTTTGTGAGTTATTGTGCTGAGAGTCACGCTACGTTTCTTATATTCGGAGGAATGGATCACAACCAATTTCGTGTTGTAATTTTACACTGCTTCTTGATGGGACAAAATACCGTTGAAGCGAAGCAATGGCTTGAAAAGTGTCCGCTCCATCGGATACAACTATAATACGTTGGTTTGCTGACTTCGAACGTGGTCGTAGACACACCGATGATGCAGTATGCAGTGGACGTCCAAATGAGACGGTAACACCTGAAATCATTAAAAAAATCCTCAATTTTGAATGATCGACAAGTGAATTTGCGTGAGTTAGCTGACATCGTAAAGATATCAAAAGAACGTATTGGCTTTATATTGCATGAAGATTTGACTATGAGAAAGCTCAGTTCAAAGTGGGTGCCGCGTTTGCTCACTGTTGACCACAAACAGGAACGTGTGGATGATTCTGAGCAGTGTTTGGCCATGTTTAAACGTAACAAACCGGAATTTTTGCGTCGATATGTGACAATGGATGAAACATGGATCCATCACTTCACTCCGGAATCAAAACGATCGTCATCTGAGTGGACAGCAACTGGTGCACCTCGTCCAAAGCGCCCGAAAGCACGACAATCGGCTGGAAAGGTTATGGCCTCGGTGTTTTAGGATGTGCGTGGTGTAATATGCATCTTCATTCTTGAGATAGGAAATACCATCAACAGTGAATATTATATAGCGTTATTGGAGCGTTTGAAGGCCGAAATTGCAAAGAAACCACCGCATATGGCAAAGAAAACAAATTGTTTCATCAAGACAACGCACCGTGTCACAAGTCAATCAAAACAATGGCGAAACTACATGACTTGAACTTCCATTTGCTCCCACATCCACCGTGTTCGCCAGATGTGGCTCCCAGCGACTACCGGATGTTCGCAGACCTCTAAAAAATGCTCGCCGGAATTTCGCACGAACGAAAAGGTGATCGCTGAAACAGGCCTATTTCGAGGCAACGGATCCATCCTTCAACAAACGTGGTATTGAAGTGCTAGTCCGGCGGAGGAATGATTGCGTTGCTCTTGATGGAGATTACGTTGATGAATACAGTTACTTTTGAACTTGGACTTCTTAGGTCCGGGACTTTTCGGTCCTTGTGTTCCAACTACATATAGACCTAGTGTACTGTATATGAATGCAATTGGCTATATGCACATGGCATATAATCGGTGCTAACCTCGGCTTTTTCAGGGGACGTCTGCATTTCTAGTCCGGCATCGTACAATCGTCTACGTCCTGTACGCGCGGATGTTTGCACTCCTCGTTGAGACATTTCCTTTTGCTTTGTCGGATGAACGTCGGTTTTCAGCTGCTAGTTGCAAGATTCGTCGATCATCCCGGTTAGTAGCGATCTTCTTGTCGCAAAACGCTATTCCGGTACTTGTTGCGAGCTTCATATACCATTAAGACGGCGATTCGGTGCACTGTTTGTCGGGATACTTCGTCTTACTTCGCAATCGCGCGTTGAGAATACACTCCTGTACCCTACAATGGCTCAATACGCAGGTTTTTTCTCATTCGGTATGTGCTTGTTAAACTCTTAACGAAAATACAAAAGCACTCATACAAGCAATAGCTTACAGTGCAGCACTATCATGTGGTCACGGAAAACCTGTTGCATAGACAGATAGATAGTCTTTCCCCAATAGTGACCGATCCAAATAGAATTCCACGAATTTGTGGCTTTCAATCTTGTTTTTGCCCATCTTCTGTACAGCACAGCATGACTCACTAGTGGGACAGTAGTGGGGAAGTGGCACATTCTCAGTTTCCTAGACAGATAGTTAGGGAACCTATCTAACTAGGTATTCCAAGCCCTGTTCATTATATTTTACAACATCATTGCGTTGGAAACTCACGAAAGCTCAAGCTTGTGAGGTGGTCTTAATAAAGGGGACATGGACTGTACACTTCTAGGTGCAGTTCTCGCTGACAAGGAAATATTCCCGGGTATTACATTCAGGATCTTCATGAAACTGCAGTACAGTATGTTGCCATATCTCTATTGGTGCTGAAATTCACACATTTTCGGTCAGACTATTACATTCACAAAGGGAAATTGAAGGAGTAAAAATTTAATTGCACACATTGTACCTTATGGAAGAGCCTTTCTTTCAGGACCCACGAATGTGGTACATTCAGAGTGTTACATTTGAGGGTCGGCGTCTAATGCGAAACACTATTATAGTAATATGGAAAAGCAAGTTGTCCACCCTTAATTGATTTTAAAACATTTTCATTTATACAGGGTAGGCGAAAGAGGATGGTACTATACATATATCAGAGAGAAAACACTGATACTCTATATATAATCTCACTTCATAGAGGTGTAAGACGCCGCTGTTAGTGTTAGTGGAAAAACCCGACGAAATTAACTTATTACCATGTGTGATTATATGTTAGCGTAAATGTGCAAAAATGTCGCATTTCGTTTAAATGAACCACATCCTATTAGTGGACACCTCAGAATTAAGGTATTAATGGCCTTTCTACCAATTTGAAGGACATACATATTCTGACGTTGGTTGTTTTGCTCGATTTTAGATAGTATCACAATATACCAACTAAACTGTTACTTGTTATGGTACAGAAAAACAGATACGTAATAGGGAAAACTACAGAGAGAAATTAACCGCAATATCTCTATACCTGATGCGGAAGTTTGAGGAAATGAGCGGGCTCGGTAGCATCCTACGCGATATAGACATGGAAAAATGGGTATTGGAAGCTAACAAAGACATTAATCTAGAAAACTTTAGGGCTTCAAAGAAATGAGTACTAAATTTCAAACCTGGACCATTCGAAGATCCCACGAATTTTTCCTTTTCGAACCTAGCCCGTCGGTTTCCTCCCCGTTGCTTTCAATGCGATACTTTAGCATTCATTCGTTGTTCCTGGTGCGAACAATGCTGTTTAAGGACATTCATTTAAATAACCATGATAATAAAGACTTGATTCATTATAATTAATGCTATGGATTTGGTATCACGTCTAATCCCGTAGTTACATTTCTATGAATTCTGAGCAATAGCACTTGACAAGTGATGCAATTTTACTAATTACTGATACGATTTCTTAATACAGCCTATATGTAGATAATATACCCGGAAATCTGAAAATTTTCGAAGGAGTGTTTTACCTCTCAGACTGAATTCCAGCACAGACAAAACATTGCGTTTTCGAGTCACAACATACTCTAATCACCTATTAAGTTTCATTAGGATCTGATTTAGACACGCGGGACCTTTCATAGTTACTAAGAAATCCAATTTCACAGTTAATACCTTAAATCTTACATAATAGTATAGATTAGGTAGCTAAATGATTATGGAATCCTTGATAGGTGGTTTATATCAAATGACAGTGATATAAAAACTATAGAATAGGTAGATCGAATAAACCAAGAAAATGAATCGAATCATTATGGTATTTACTTTTGTTCAGAAGTTAAAAGTGTTATATACGTGGAAATACTATTGGCTCCAACGACTCTCAGTTAGAGCAATGGCCGGAGAAGTAAAACTCAATTTTACAAAATTTCCATTGTATGTTTCATAATATTATGACATGCGTCGCTACCATTGTAGCTTCAACAGATACAGAATATCTCATGAAATTTTGTAAAATTGAGTTTTACTTCACCGACCTTGGTTCAATATGGATTTTCATCATGTATCGGTCGACTTAATCGATACGACTCATTATTTTCTGATTTAGTGATAGTGAGATAGAGCTCAAAAAAATTGGAGGTTTTAAAACGAGGATCACCCACGTAATCCTCACCCTAAATGTAATCTGAAAGAAGAATGATTATACTCTAAAGCGATGCACACGTTAATTTATAATTATAAAAATAAATATAATCCTTTATTGCCCAACAGCCCAGGGGCCAATTACAGGACAAATTACAATACAATTCTTTTATAAAATAAAATAAAATAATTCAAATCGTGTTGCCTACAATAATAATGAAACAAAAAAAAAAGAAAGACTCACAAAAATGGCTCTAGATACCGTATGTTTGCGTTCCTCACCATGTGACTGAG
Organism: Trypoxylus dichotomus; assembly: GCA_023509865.1. NCBI lineage: Eukaryota > Metazoa > Arthropoda > Insecta > Coleoptera > Scarabaeidae > Trypoxylus > Trypoxylus dichotomus. The sequence continues at coordinate 153,135 of JAENHH010000416.1, forward strand.
AGGTGCCTTAAGCAAAATGTTGGTATTAGCTCTAGGTACTTGAAATGTATTACAGTAGCGAGTGTGATGAGTAGGTACGGTAGAGTTTATTTGCGCTAGAAGGGCTGGCGGGTCGACAGTATTTTTCAGGATCCTGCAAAGAAACTCCACACTGTTACGCTCGCGGCGGTCAGCGAGAGATAGAAAACCATGCTCAACAAGTAAGCTATAATACTCGATAACTCTTGCAGGATACACGTTCTCCATTCGAAAGGAGAGATATTTTAGAAATTTCTTTAGAACGCGTTCGATCATAAGCTCTTGGTGTAAATAACGGGGATACCAAACAATGGAGGCGTATTCAAGCTTAGAACGAACGTAGGCATAATATAAACGTTTCATTACACCTAAGTCTGAGAAATGCCTGCAAGAACGCATGACAAAACCGAGAGTTTTGGAAGCAGATGAACACATGGACGAAATATGTGCCGTAAATGACAGTCTATTATCAAACAATACTCCAAGATCCAAAGTTTTGATATTGCGTGGTATGGCTGCATCATTAATTTGATAGTTATAGTATAAAGTAGTGTGAGTGTTATTGTAGGAAACCACAGTACACTTGTTGATGTTCAGAGGGAGATAATTGACCCTTGCTCCAAGTATTAATGCGAAGAAGATTGTCTTGTAAATGTTTACAAACGAAAATGCTACCAACAGTATTAAATATCTTTACGTCATCTGCGTATGCTAAGACGTGACACGTAAGCAGCGATAGTAAATCATTTATATATAAATTGAAGAGAAGTGGTCCAAGATTTGAACCTTGAGGAACACCTGATGTTGGAGAAAACGGCGTAGAGGAATAACCATTGTAGCAGACATAACACTTCCTTCCTGTAAGGTAAGACTCAATCAACGTCAGGAAACCCACACCAAAACCAAATTTGTCCATTATTTGTCGTAGCATCTCGTGGTTAATGCGGTCGAAAGCTTTAGATAAATCTACGTAAAGAACATCCACCTGCTTTCGCATATCTGGCGCTTCACCAAGCTATAGGCCAATGCATGCCAAATTCGTGATCGTCGACCTACCTGCAATCAAAACCGTGCTGACGGTCAGGTACATAGTAGCTCGGTATTCCATCATCTCCAGTTGTCATATTAGATATAAGTCTCTTGATACTGTTCTCCACATCCAATTCAGAGAAGGCATGAACACAAAAGTTATTATAATTGAGAAAAGAGTTGTAAGATACATTTTGAACACTAGGTTTATACACACTCTCAGACACTGGAAAAGGCATCCACGATTTCGTTTGGCTCGGTAAATTCTCTGCCGTCATACTGCATACTTCCCGGAATTCTGGAAGAAGTTTTCCTGTTGTTAATGAAGCGCCAGCACAACTTAGGATCTCTGTTGAAATTAATTTCAGCATCTGCCAAGTAAGCTTTGTATGCGTCTCTAATTTCATTCTTTGTGAGAGATCTCAATCGTTTGAATTCATTACAATAGTATATCGCTTTGGTTCTTTTCCCCTTCTTGAAGTAAAATTCATTTAATTTAAGACGTTGTTTTATTTTAGCACTAAACCATGGAGGAAACGTGGAGGTAGGACGTTTAGTTTTCTCAACTGAACGATCTATAACGGAGTATAATGTATTATATAAAGCCTCAACAGCGACATCCACATCACCGTATTAATCCTAGAAACTCCAGTCAACTGCAAGCATATCGGTATATAAAGAGAGGAAATTCGCTTAGCCAAAGTTGTAGCTAAGATTATTGTTACCCGGAAAATTTATCCACGCGACACATGTGTCAAAAGTAATCTCAATTTCGAGTGGTGGGTGAAAAGCATCAACGCTAACCAAAGGTTCAGAACTAAGACGGACATGTAGCTCACATGACATATTACAAAACACGAGATCCAGAATATTGCCATACATATTTTGAATAGTATTGAATTCTTTTGGATTTAAAATATCAACAAAATTGCTTAAAGATGTCACTTTACGATTATAGTTTACTAGTGCATCGGTTTTCTTTATACTCCGGGCTGTTGATATCGCCAAAAACAATAACATATTTATTAATCAACTTAAAACTGAGAGCGTCCAAAAAAGTTTCATAGTCATCACATCCCATATCAGGTGGTAAATTGATATTGGCGATGTAAATTGTGTGCGATGCCATCTCGAACTTGCATAAGACGATAACAGCGTAAGGGACCACATCAATCAACGAAGACACATCCAGCAAGGTAACATAAATATTGTTCTTGAAAGCAGTTAGGCAACCTCCTCCAGTTGATCTTTCAACAATGTTAAATCTTCTATCAGTTCTGAAGATAGCAAACTCGGAAGCCAATATTTCCTCGTCGTTAATACTGTCATCCAACCATGTCTCCGTGAATAACACAATGTCCACATCAATAGTAGCACTTAGTGGATATAATGTAGAAAGTTTAGATCGAAGAGAGAGAACATTCTGATAGTACAAGCAACTAGGTATATTACTGGGTGTGTTGAGCAGATCTAGTTTTCCGGTCCTCCGGCTGTGACCACTTTTGGAACATCGTTTATGTACTTAATACAAACATCTGTTTCGCCAGCAGCTTCTCTAGTTAGCAACTCTTGTCTAGCCTCACGATATAATTATAGCTGCATAGGTGTCTTGTCTTCAACCAAAAACACATTTTTAAACTTATCGGATGTTCTTAGTTTCTGTCTACGCTGGAAGGCCTTAGATGCAATATCACCATCCGGTAAACAAACTTTGATTGGTCACTTCATGTCCGTCCGGGAAGATTCAAATTTTCCCTATCCAATTGTTCAGGGATTGTCAACAGAAACATCCAGCATTTGAAGCAGTTTACCAACCATGTCAGCCGCAACTTGATCGTTCTTGTTGTTCAGAACATTCTCAGGTACATTATACAGGATAATGTAATTTTTTCTGCGCTGTCTATCAGAAGCCTCCTGGATGATACACTCGACATCAGGTACTTTAATGGGATCTATTTTAACATTCCGGGAAGTCATACTCTCATTAAGAATTCTCAATTCGCTCTCCAAAGCACCTACTGTTAATGTTAATTCATGTAGTTTGATGAGCTGCAGCTTAAGATCAGAACAGGTGGGACAATGAAATGACAGTTTTCGATCCTTATTTTTCAAATACTGAAGCTCAGTTCGGGATAGAGCACTACAAGTAGTGTGAATGTAATTGCGACACATACCACATGTAATCTCTTTTTCTGGCGTATGTCCATTGTTGCAAATACCACAAGAGGTCATAATTTACGCTACCCAAATACCGATACTAAACACAAAACAGGTGAATATGAAAAAAGTACAAAGGAAAGGGAAACGACAAGGATACACTTCTCACCAAAGGGTCGATATTGGTGCCTAACTAAGACGCACAAAGAGGGCCGCTGATAGAGTAGGACCTAATTTGGAAGGGAAATTGTATGAATGTACAATATTTCGGTATTTCCTGTATCAAGTTACACCTAAAATATATAAATTGTAGAAAATGAAAACAGGTAGAAAAGCAAATATAACAAAAAGGAGGAAAAAACAGTTGCGTTAGATCGAATAGAGTACCATATATATGTAGGATATATATGTACAAACAATAATTTCACTAAATGGATCAAATAAATGCGAATATCGATAACACAATCAGACTCACCAGACAATTAGCTATCCGCTGATATACTTAATCATATAACCACTCACAAAACTCATAGAAATCACAACAATTCAGAAGAGGCAACAACTATGTCTGCACACCTTGAACAGTGATATTTCTTCCGTTTTAAATTCAGTTTGAAGAATGGCCATTGTAATATCTACCTTAAACTATATTCCATAATTGTATGTGCATTGCCACGTAATTTGTTTTAATGATCCCATTTTATTATGGAAGAGTATCAATTATTTTCTTACATATCTCGGAGAGCATGGAAAAGCAGGTGATCTATTTAGATAGAAAGTTCATTTAAGAGCGGAATTTTCCACTAATGAATTGCAGTCAAAAATATTTAGAACGGGAATATATGCAAACTCATTTTTGTAAGGCCACGAATTGGAAAAAAAATGCTGCAATAGGCATCCAAAATAATCACACTTATTATTAAGTTATTCTTATTTATAATTTATCTGAGGCCCCGGAACAGTTTCAATTTGGTCTCTTAATGAATGGTATCCCCTAATGGTAATGGTATAATTTGTAATGGTATAATTTATAATCAACAATCACCAAACCCAGAATGTAGCTTGTGACCTTATATAAATGTCTACATTTATTCGGCGTACATATTAAAAATAACACGAAACTGTAAAACAAAAAACTTCGGCAAGAAACGTACTGCAGCATAGGAATCCACTGCCGATAACATCATATCGTTGCTGCAGACGGCTTCAAAAACGCCTTCACTAAGTCCATGCGCTATGTAGGACATGCCACCTATTCATGCATGATACTGTAACTGAACAGGTATGCTCACACGTTGATTACGGTGACGTTAACGCGTTACCGCCACTGCATTACTGAATAAGCGATATTACATGATACAGTTCTTTTATATAAACAAAATGTCAGTTTAAACGAAGATGTTACAGAAATTAAATTATTAGTAAGCAATTTGTTCCCACAAGAATTGCCAGATAATTTGCGTATTCAATATTATATTTTTGATTTTCATTACAGTCACCGTAACGATGGCTATCTGTAAGTAAGTAAGTAGGGACCATCCAACTCATTGAAAATTAGTTTCTATGTTTCTATATAAAACTAAAGACACTCAGCGACTTTAGCGAGAAAAAATACCTCTCAATTTGTATAAGGAATTGAGTCCGACGTATAATGTGATTCAAAAAACATTGTTAGTGAACTATAGAAGGGGTACATTCAACAGCAGTTTTAATGCATTCATGCAAAATTGCATTAATTTCATATTTGCATTTGGAAATCAATTACTATCTGCTCTATATAGTTAAAGTTAATTTACCGATGTTGGGTTGGCAATGGATTTCAGACATACAAGATTAATCTCGGTTCCTAACATTCAACTCGTGATTTTTGGGCACTGAAGTAATAATGTCGATGTCAGAGGGAGCTCGCCGGTAAAGTTTATAAGACGTTAGTATGTTTGGAACAAGGTTTATAAACACTTAAAGTTGGGTATCCCATTACCTAATATAGTAAGGGTAAAGAATCATCTATTTCCGTAGGGTTTGCCACATCCTTTTCGTGATTTTTGCGCAGTGGACTATTGTGAGGGTAGAAAGGATCCCGCCAGAAAAGTTTTAAAATGTAAACATTATACCGTCAATTCCTCGACAATACCTCAGTGCTCAGTATTACGGGTTGAATGTTACGAACCGAGATGAATTTTTAATTGTTAAAATCTATTGCCAACTTCACATTGCCACATTGGTAATACTTTAACAACATTTTTAATAAACAAAGTTGGGTATCCTAGTCGTTAATAGAAAGGGTAAAGAATTAATTCTGTTCGTAGTGTTCGTTTGTTTTATTTGCGATTTCTACTCCCCGACATAATGCAAAGGGAGAAAATAATGCGCCACTAAAGTTTTAAAATGAAATATTTAAATATGGCTAATAATTATAACAATTTCTAGAAACAATTTTAAAGTTGGATATCCTATTCGTTGATGGATGTGTAATGACTTATTTATTTCGTAGAGTTAGTCACATTTTATTAGCGATGTTTGCGCACTAAACCGTTGCAAAAGGAGAAGGGAATCCGTGACGAACGTCTTAAAACGTAAATATATTATTGTATCAATTTCTATAAACAATTAATGAGAGAGTAGTACAATAGGTAAAGAATTATTTTTCGTAGTGTTCGCCACAATTTACTCGCGATTTTTACATATGGGCATTGCAAAGGTAGAAAGCAATCCATCAGGAAAGGCTTAAAATGCCAACATTTTTCTGAAATTTTGTAAACATTGAAAGTTGTCATCCTATAGGATAGGTTGTTTGAAGTCCTCCTGGTTTGAGGAAGTTATGGTTTTCTTCGTAACGCGTTGTTAATAAAACTAGTAAATACAACATGTATGTATACTGTAGTTAGTTAGATGTAGTTGTACAAAGTACACATATTACACAGAATGAAGAGTTAACCCGCTCAACGACGAATTGAAACTCCAGGGTACATAACGTAACTCGGAAATCAAGATCAGTGTGAAACTATTCAGCGGAAATTAATTAATAGCTACCCATGTCTCCTAAAATATTTTAAACTGGTTTCTAAATCGCAATTCAATTAAACGTTAAACTGTCTATGTTCAAAAGATAATATAAAAGAAAACCATCCTACGGCAAAGATCTCCTTGTATGTATTCATAGCGGCAAAAATAAAAGGGCAAGTAGAACTGATGCAACGCGCCACTACTCTCTCACTTCGTTCTTCCCGATTAGGATGCGACAATATCTTAATGCACGGTTACATTCGATACTTCTGAGAGATATTTAATTGAATCAAATTCTATTGTTTTATATTAAGTTATATGTGCATTATAAGACTTTTCATAAACCGCATAATTTAACTGAAGGTAGCAGAAGGTTGAGCAAAAACAATTTTAGGAAATAGTTCGAGTAAGTAGGGTACAATAAAGTGCCGTGTGCACACAGGAGGGAAAACACTCTATTGGTGACACTGATTAGTTTAGTATCAACTCATTACCGATTCTCAGTCTCACTTTGATGATAACCTTCGTGATGTGATTGTTATTTGCGGTTCAATTTGATCAACAGTGTGCATTGAAGGTCCTTTATCTTATATTTTGAATTAGTTTTATTCAGGTTTTATACGAGATATCAGGTTATCTGAGTTTCGGATCGTTCTTATAATTTTATAAGATCTTCCGCTCTTCCTTTATTTACCGTATATTGTTTTAAGGTAGTTTGATCTTCTAATTTTTAAGGATTTGTAAAATTGAACGTTGTTTCTTATCCTTGTCGATATAGCTTGTCAGTTGCACATGCTAGTGTATCTCCAATTCTAGAAGATTTTCTATCTCCATGATTTTGTAAAAAGTATCCAATACAATTTGGGCTCATCATGAATTATAGTTAAGTTCTTGCCCACTTGCTCCGTAGTTCTGAAACTACTCCCTAAATAGGACGCCTGAATTACACACATGGGCTATTTCGTGAAGTTGCCATTAAAGTCTTTGGAAACGATACAATTACTAGGTGTCTTAATATGCTTATTAATTATAAAGCGTAATATATATGGTATATTGAAAATGCCCATTTTTAATGAGTTAAAAACTAAGAGACGAATGCAGTTATAATTCCACTGGGCGCAATGAAATTACGCTGTTTGATTGTAGCACCGATGAAAATTCTTCCTACAATTGTATAAAACATTTGAGAATCTACATGTAAATGCACATATACAAAATTTATATGACAAAAATGCTGGTCGGGGTATTCTTCCAAAAGGATCTAGTAACATACATCCCAAAGCTATTCGTTCAGGCAGCTTAACATTTTCTTGTCCAGTATTAGAAGGTACTTCTTAGATTCGGTTTCGCAAGTTGAATGTATTTCACAAAAAGGTACTCTGATATTAGGGTATTACAATTTCGTTCTTAAAGAAAAGTGTCCTCAATAAATAATACGTGCCTTTTAACAATCAAATCGAAAACCACCGTCGTCAAAAGCGACTTTAATTTATAGGCTTAATGCACATACACGCTTTGCAAAACATTCATCTTGAAGTGTAGGGGCAGCGACAGCCCGGTGGTCGATGCTTACAGATCTTCTTTGAACTAGAGTCATGGAGAATATTTAAATAGTTGTTAGAGGTGTCGAACGTCTTTTGCTTGCTAATGGGTTACAACAATGCACAGTTTTTATCGTTCGACTGGAAGAAGTGAAATCGATGTCTAGCTCATTTTCCCCTCATAGAAACTTTCACGAAGTAATGCTTGATGATGTGTGCAGAAAAATTAATTCACAAAATTCGTATATTCTTGATCCACATTCGGATGATGTTTTTGACATTGTCATGCTGCAAAGAGACAAGGATCATTATATTTACCAAGTTCCAGAGTTCGTCTCAATATTATAATTTTTAGCGGAGAACAGTTAGACCTGGTGAGATATTTTATCGGTGAAGAAAGTACCAAATCAACTTTATACTTAGATACCACTGGTTCAGAAGCGAGAAAATCATTTGCTCATAAAAGTAAAAGAGTTCTGTATCACGCGGGTGTCGTAGGAACTAAGAAAGATCGCGTTATTTCCATTATGGAAAAAATTTCGTCAAAACGATACAGCCAGTATTTCATCGTAGTTGAATAATTTTATATAGTTCTGTTTTAACAACCAAAACCGCATGGCCTGCTTTTACTACAGTGACGATCGACTTTAGTATGGCGCTTCGAATTGCAATTATTGAGTCATGCAACAGTATACTTTTACCAGACTACATTAACAAAATGTACGAAAAATATCGGAACGTGAATATTGACTGTGGGGGATTGGTTTCAATAAGACTATGCTGTAGGTATATTATGAAACTAATATGTGGCGACGTTACTAGACACATCAATGTTACAAATACAAAGACATTGTTAGAAGAAATAGTAATGTCGCTATTCGACATCCGCGATTTTATACAAATAACCGACCATGTAACCTATTTGCTTATAATTACAACATCCATGTATGAATCGAGTGGTGTACTTGAAAGCTAAAGACAACTTATATTTTCACGTATTGATAATCTGGCATTAAACCTACTTGCTACTGATCACAAAGACATCTGAAAAAAAAGCTTTGGTGAAAACAGTCCCTTTTACACGTTCTTTAAAAATATTTTGAAGAATTAATTAACGACAGAAGTAGTTCTAGACACCACGTCAAATCCTTTCTATAATTGCTCTTTTGCCGAGTATTTCCTAAAGCATTATATCCCGCATCTACTTTTGCGGACTTCTTTGCATTTCACGAAAAGAGAAAGTAACGCAAGGATGGCTTGGCATTTCAAGGAAGTACGTCCTTGGAAAGAAACTACATAGAAAATGCTCGAGGTTAATTAGAGATACACGAAAAAATGTGTTATAGTATAAAAAACATAAATATTCCCTTAAACGTAAACGATATCCAATCACTAAATTGAATAAACAGATGGTGTAAAAGGAGGAAAAACGTTAACAGTTACTCTTAAAAACAAAAATAACAGCAACTAGAAAAACCGTATTCTACATCGGAGAATAGAGACGCAAAAATGTTGTAGATATACTCTCCCAAAAAGCCTTCATTCAAACAACTCTAAAGATTGTCTGGTAGTTGTATTGCAGAAGGAGAAACTGCACTTCCGCAATTACAATTCCAAACTTTTATAAAAACCATCCCGATAGGGGGTTAGACAACTTTTAAATAATTATCTGTCTAAGATATTTCTGCGAGCGATTTGTCTTTGAGAAAATATTCGCACTCAAATTATAAAATATTCCATCCTCGATTCGTAAACAGTATTCCCAAACAAAATTGTTCCTACCCATAACAGAAAAGATGCTCTGAATGTTACTAAATAGTTGATATATCGGATCACGGTTACTACTTCTTTGATCCCAACTCCAGACATAAGAATAGCCTCAGAGGTACGTATTACCTTAACAAAATGACAGATTTTTTGAGAAAACTTTAAGGGGTGGATACCTTTCCTAAGAAACTACAATGCCAGGAGCTGTCCTTACCCTACCCAACAAGAATCATATAACTGCGGAATTTTTATATCATATTACGCGGAAACTATAATCCAAAACCTGAAGTTTGATAATACATAGTTTAAACCCGGTAGAATATTGCAAACATAATACAACACATCATTACGCAACACACTCAATAGCATCAATCCATCTACCATTATTGTGCTGAAGGGGAAGGTGAAATCCAATGCACAAAATGTATGAGATGTTGTCGAGTTGTGTGCATTAATTTGTCAATTCCAGTCAAGTATATACGTATGAGAGTTGTTAAGGACTTGACTTTGTTTTGTATTTTTATAGGTGCGTTTGAAGTTTCTAACGAAATGTATTTCATATGTTTTTATTTTCTTTGCAGCCGTATGGGTTACCATCATTACCTTATTTTCATTTAGCATATTATTTTATTTTCATTTTTAAATTCATTTATTTTCATTCTTATATTTATTTATTTTGCTCTTTTATATCCAATTTTATTTTAATATGTATGTACATTACGCATACAGATAGAGGCATTAGTACATGCCTCTGACAAAGCTTCAGCGGAAGCATATAAGAGTTTAACCTTTTAAACAGAATTAAGACATAGCGTTGCAACGTACATGCTGAGGCATTACTTTATGTTGCTACCAATGAAAATACATATACAAATGCTAATGTACATTACATGTATAAGAGAGCTCGAATAACTGCAATTATTGCAAATATACACATCTTACGTCCATCGTAACTGTCCATAGGCAAGAGTGGAAACTGTGTACACTTTTTATTTTTAAATAAATTTTATTTGCGCATGCGCATAGAGTTTCACTGTACAACCTTTCGTATAGTAAATAAGCGAACATACTCTACAAGTAAGTATTGGTCAAGTAATTTAGGAATTAACGAGCAGGCTACAGCGGCGCTGTTCTTCAAACCTGGAGAACGTAACAAGACTTCTGCTGCACAAAATAATGATACTTATTTCCATCAAACTGTAATAAACGTAGTACGTTGACAACATCAATTAAACTTAGTGCTATACATTTCTATTACCTAAGACTACCATGTACATATGTATGTTTATATAAAAATCCAACATAACTTTAATGAGACAGATACCAAATAATTGATCATACACAACATCTACCACATATAATCTCTCAGACATTCATTCGGTGTTGCGCCCACACTAAAATATAAATAACAGCAATTATGGGTGGCGAATGCCACGGCAATTAATATATACAAAATTTATAGTTTCGAATATTACCAACGGATATTTTCCGACATCTACAAAAGCACACGGTGTAAAAAATTTGCGATCAACGGTTGCCAACATTTCTAAAATTAGCCAGTGGTAGGAAATAGGACACCCAATTTATCCATTACAGTGCAGCCAACATTAATACCTCTTAACTTACTTGTATATAAAGATTGTAAGGAAAATATTCACATCCTTTTTAAACCTTAGTCTCACGTTCTCTCCAATATGTTCATGTGCTTCTGAAATGCTGCGTTCCGTAGAAAGTATAGATTAGTATAGTGTGAAGTTTATTCGATACCTGTGGATTGCTTACACATATTGTGGCGGAAAATCTCAGATTCTTTTTTCTTTTTAAATGGGTTCTTTAATTTTCTTCTTTTTGTTTGTTAAAACTCAAGAATAGTGTTTTCTAATTAAAATAACTGAAGACAAGGTTGTAAAAATAAATATATTAGCAAATCAAAAATACATATACCGCTTCTTTGACAAAATATCCTTTATTAACTGAAAATCTAAGACAATGACTATCAAGCCAGTATTTATAAGATTCTAATTAAGATACGAAATAAAATGAGAAAAAAATATACAAATAATTTTGAGAATTGATCAAGATTCGACGTTTAATTTTTGTAATCGAGCTCTCTCGAACGTAAATTCTCGTCTTTTAGGTGTACTGGTCTTCGAGTTCCAAAACAGATGTGTCCGGAACGTCCAAGTTTTAATTTAAATATCAGTTGATTCACTTTATGACTGGATTTGAGCGAAGATGTCCATGAATTAAGCTTTAACCGAGAAACTAATTGATTACTCTCAGGAGAGACGATGTCAATATGTGTGACTTTGACACGATGTTTGTATATGTCCATAGTTACACATTTATTTGCCTATATATTAGGCCACTCAGTAAACACATTCTGAATATCTGTAATAAAATTCCATAAAGAGGAAGTACCAACGGTACTTTGTCTCCAACATCAACTGTAATTAAAACAAGGACGTGAGCCAAACAGTGACGAGAAAATTTCCAAAATAGGTACACTAGTAAAATTTAGAAAAATCATTGATAACTAATAGACAACTTTTCATATCATTACAATATATTAGGCTAGCGATAAGAGCACCTCGCTTCAATTGTCGTCAATATTATGTAGACTTAAAAAAAATGGCGAATTCCCTTCACTGTTTACAATCAAAATCCGTGGTAAACACCACTGAAGTAAATGTTCTAGTTCTCTTGAGACGGCGAACGGTATACTCATAAATAGTTACAAAAATGTTTACATGTTAGAGCGTTTGCTCAGTGCACAAAAATTGAAAATAAAATGTGATACACACAATTGTTAAACTTCTCTGCCGAATTGCTTTCTGCCTAAGTAATAAACCGGTGTGCAAATATCGCGAATAAAATGCGGTGAACCTTATGAACATTAATAATTCCATACCTAAACAAAGAAGAAGAAATAACAAACTCAAATTTGGGATGTCGTTTCGTAATATCTTGCCCAAGTCCGAATGATTATATCTCTCACATGTCTGACGTTTTAGACGTTATTATTGTTGCTACTAACGTTCAACCTAGATGTGTTAAAAAAGAAACATCAAATGCGATTACAGTCCGTGACAATAGTATATATAGGCCACCCATAAATTTTAAGGAAAATAGGCCGTCATGGAATTCACTGTTTCTGAAATAAAGGCCAAAATTACGGAAAAACACGCAAATGTGGAAGATCCTAAGCGATAACAGGACATGAACGTCGCACAATTTTAGTGTTTGCATCAAATTCAGCAATGACTGCTAGACAAGTAGCACAAGCTGCAGATGCAAATACGAATCAGCGAAGTGTTCACCGTCTGCTGAAAGCAACAGCTCACTTAAAACGAAAACAACTGCAAAGAAAATCCGCAGTAAGGCGTCAGCATAAAGTAGGCAGATTAGCAATTGCAATCGCGCGTTTATATTGACATAAGGCTCTGACGAAAAATCATTTATACTGATGAGAAAAAGTTTAACTTAGCGTGATGGCTATCAATGCTATCACCATCATTTAAGAAAGGAAGAAGTAGTAGTCGGGGGGTCATAGGTGGTGGTAGTGGAATGATATCGGCAGGTATAACGGAAAAATTGAGATCAGGCTCTGTAGCGGCAGACGAATAGCGCTTATTAGATATATTTTATCGACAATCCAATATCGCGACATGCTGCATTATTTTCGACGAAAGGATTTGTCAGTTCACGAGTGGCCGACCCGTTCGCCTGGACCTGAATACAATCGAAAATGCCTGGAGTAGCTTAGCTCATCCTGCATATGTACAGCGGCGCAAGACAATTCAATTCGGGAATTAATCAGTATTTTAATCGAATGGGATATAGAGCAAGAAGATAGACAAAAGTTGTTTAATACTTTGCCAAAGAGAACAGCATGAATTTGTATCTAATTACTTCGCTGATAATATAACTTTATTATATACCATTATATATTTAATAAAAATAATTTGCTCTCACTGCTACTTATATAACGAGAATTAACGAGGTAGAAAACTGTACACGTCATTCATCTTTATGAGAAAAAAGCATGTAATTTGTTAGAAATTATAATACCAAAACAGATGAAATTCTATTGTAAAGAATACGTAACTTATTATATTGTATACACACATCTTTTCTTCTGTAGGTTCTCTTATACTTATGAGCGATAGTGTATACTTAACTTCTTCCTAAACCAAGAGATTTTGTGAATAATAGTTTAGTCCTTGTCTCTCTTAATCGCTGCGGTGGCTTAATTAACAATAATAAAATTTATTGTGCCTATATTTTATTGAGCTTAAATTAAGCATCGGAGGAATGTTTAGTTGAATCTGAAAATTTTATTGTTGACATAAACAGTTCTTTAACGACTGACCTTTTTCAAATTTCATTAATAACCGGCAACAATAATCGTCAAAGAAAAGAATTTAATTGTAGGACAATAAAAGCCCACGCACTTGTAAATTTCTTTTATAATTTATGTTTACTGGCATACCTACATTTAAGAGATGTCCGTTCTATTTCGAATATCGTTCTTTTTAATTTGTTGGCTTATCATTATTATTATTTATTATGGCGGTTTGTAAACAGCTAATTTTCATGTATTAATGATGTGTTAACTTGCATTTAGTTCTGTTAGTCTTTCATTTCTTTAATGATCTAATAATGTCTTCACAGCAGCGTCTCCGGTACATCATTTTCCATCTTCTTATTCAGCGCCCACACTTGACTTTCATAGGTAACACAGCTTTCAGGAAAAAACTGAAACATCCGGGTATTCGTTTTCTTCGAAATATTGTCATTCCACGCTACAGGGTGTAGTTGTTTAATTGCAATTATTCCTTCTATTATTTTATTCTGTGTGTCCATTTCATGTCTATAATCGGAAGTCAACGTAATTCCTAGATGCTTATGCGCATTTTTCGTTTTTATCACTTCATTTCCCACCGCTTCTGCTTTATCCATATTGGTATCCAAACCCCATCTCGCGTATTCTTCACTGAGTTTTGTGAACATGTAGACGGTGTCATCTCCGTCCTTGACTAACAACCTGATCGTCAGCTTATCGGAATAAAATAAATTGTTCAAAGTAGAGTTTCTCCAATCAAATGGTAACAATTAGTTCTCTGAAACTAAGTATGGAAACAGGTAACAAAGGTGGTATGTGTGGTTAAGGAAATTTGATAACAAGCAACACAATTCCAAAAAAATTCATGTCACCGAGATGAAAATAATCATTTTTCAATGAATTCAATTTGCTGAAGACTTAGATGTTGAATTGGCTACAGTTTCTTTGTAATATATATAAATGCTATAAATACATGTTAAGACTATCTTTATATGCTTCGGATTTGCGCTTTCTTTTGGTCGAAGGTTGGGGTACCTCTGATGTATGTTAGTCAATCAGCACTGAGGTGGATCATTTTCCCCTTGTACCATTGCTCCATCAGCAATGCGCTGATAAAAGGGTTCGAGTGCTCATCATTAACTTGGTCGTTGTTATCAGGGAATGTACATTCATTTCTTCATTTAGAAGGTGATTCATGTAGTACAAATTGATTGCTCAGCTGCTTCCATAGATCAAGAAAACTTTATAACGCTACTGCAAACTCAAAAGCACTACCTTCAATCATATCTTCTCCACTAGCCATATTAAATTCTCGCAAATCTCTTTCACAATAGGCAACAAGGATGTAAACTAGTTGCTGTTTTTCAGCGAAACCGTCTTGACACTCAAGTTCGCGAAATATCTCATTCCATAAAGCATTCATCGTTTGTGTATTACAGTACAGATGTAGTGATCTTCTAACAAAGAATTCTCATTTCTACACGTATTTAGCGGCATCTGCTATATTCATTTTTGGGACATTTGGGTGTGTACCCAAAAACACAGCTTCGGAGCAAATGGAAAATGCAACAGTCCCATTAGAAAACATTTGCACTTATTTGCAATTTCAAAGAATACGAGCAAATTCTTTATACGCATAAAAGAAAATACTATTGCCTTCTCGTTATTGATCCTCATTTACTTCCACCGTACCCTTTTTTTTTTAATAAATCCACGCCCTTGTAGGTTGTATATAAACTTATGAAACATTTGAAAATTGAATAGTTCTTGGAGTGGGTAAACGCTCGTTCAGACAATGACATTAATTCTTTTAAACATAGATATACTCAAAAATAAAGCACTGTCGTGACAGTCCGTGCCTTGACAACAATGCTACCGTATGAACTAGTCTCAATATCGATATAACTAATCTAATATACCGTTTCCAATTCCAAATCCTAGTTGTAAAAGAAATTATGGAAGTTAAAGGGTGATGTTTTGTTCAATATTGTATAATAAAAAAGAACCATAATTTTTCAATTTACACAACAGCAAGAATGAACACCATCCGATGCAACTTATTACATAAATTTTACTTCCATTACATATTTCGGTAGTTGAATCCTAAACTCTCACAACGTGAAATTCCGTCTTATCGATTGGTACCTTTAAAAACTGAATAGTAAAATCTAACAGCAACATCGTCCCTAAACAAGTAGTACATACCATGCAAGGTATTATTGATTTTGCTTACGTAAATCTTTAGGGTGAATGAATTCTGTAGATTTACAAACAGTTATCCTCATTTTTCGTCGGTTTATGTAATTGGATCATTTCAACGGTAGCCTGCAATCAATATGCTTCACGTGCAAATGTAAATAGCTACTAGAATAATAGCGGATACCGCTTCCTATTACCTTCATGTATTTGCATTTTGCTAACATTACTTACATTCCACTGGGCTTAGATAAGGACGTAGACAATCTATAATTTATTTCTTAACGAATTCTTTGGATTTCAGTGCTTTGTAGTGGTATCGTTTCTTATACATTAAACTAATTTTGTTATATTTTTGATGCAAATAAATAAATTTCGAAGCTAATACTTTTTACTCATACTTTCGATTAAGGTCTAGATATTGCAAAACTTATAGAATAAAAAACTCCACCAAAATGTTCCAATGTTGTCATATCTTCTTTTCTCTATATAAACGTAGAGCCCTTGCAATGTCTGTATTGTAATAAGGAGCGTTATCAATCGCAAATTTTCGCGTAAATTGAAGAGCGGAAGAGGTAGTAGACAATGTAAGAGAAATTACAAATGATACACTAGGAACTTCCACAGCGAGTGACTTCATCAATTGACACCTGCCATACAATTTTGAGAAAGAGCTTACATTTATTTACATATCGCATGACCTGTTATCAGGAAATGAAAAAATCGACTCACCTAGAAGAACAACGTTTAGTGGGTGGTTTTTAAATAATTTTGATAATGACCTTCTTAACAACATCTTTTTTTCTCTGGCGAATGATGGTTTTATTTGAAAGTATAATGTTCACTCGCACAATATAAGGATGTGGAGTACTGAAACACCACTTGATTTTTATGTTGAAACCTCACTTGACCCGCAGAAGATTGATGTATGGTATGCCATTAGCCGAATGAGAGTTATCGGCCCTTTATCGAACAGCTAATGAAGAAGAAATAACACAGAGTTACTTTCAATAAGACTTAGCTAAAGCACACACAATAGGTGAAGCAATGAATATGCTACGGCAATTTTTTCAAAATCGGTTGATAGGTTTCAACACCCAGCATGTATTTCCACCAAGATTTTGTGATATTACGCCCTGTAATTTCTTTTTATAGCCTTTCTTAAAGAACTCAATCTATTGGTTACTGAGGCCCGATCTTGTAGACCTTCTAATCAGAATTGCTGAAAGAATTAGCGAAATTGACCATATGATCCTACAAAATGTTTTTTCCTTTCACCAAGGTAGAGACCGTTTTCAACGGTATTTATAAAATTTTACTTGTTTGCTGCAAACAAACATATTTCATTCAGTTAAAGATTTTCGTTTTATGATTTTAACATTTGTCATGTCATTCAAATAGCTTATATCAAACAAAATTTTAAATTAGGAATTTCGATAAGAGGCTGAGCTATAACTATAATTTCAAAACAAAATACACCACGCTACGGTTGACTACAACGTAAAAAAGATATCGGGAAACTGGCAGTTTTCTTAATAAAAGACGGAGTGGAAGGCCAAAAGCGACAATATCTGCAGATGATCGCAGAATAGTGGTTACCAGCAAGTTAAATAGATGCAAAGCAGCCCCGGAAATCACCGCAGAATTAAATGTTGGTCGCCAAAAGCTAGTCAGTGTTTCTACAGTCAAACGTCGCCTACAGAAAGCCGGCCTCCATGGACGTATTGCGATGAAAAAGCCATTACTACGCAAACAAAACAAGCTAAAGCGACTTAAGGGGCTCGTTATCACCAACACTGGACCATAGAAGGGGGGAACAACGTCCTATGGACGGATGAGTCCGAATTTGAGCTGTTCGGTAATACGCAAAGTCACGATAGATTTACAAGATTAAAAAACGGTAATCAATCAACCGAACTGATAACACCCGCATTTGGAAAATTACCGAACGCGTTCAAACCGCCGTTTGGTAACAAACACGTTAGACCAGCGAACAGAAGAAGAAAAAATGGAGTAAAACTCTGCCGGTAACGTCTTGAATAAGCCGCCAACGACGTTTATTCGGCTTAAATTAAAAATAAAATGATCGCAAATTCAATGTGAACTCCTTATAAACATGCTTGATAGTAATTCAGAAAGTCTATCTCTACTCGAAGTTATGCGCACTATTCAAATTACGCCAGTACCGCGTATGTTACCGATAATTACACCAGGTCACTTGCTAGAAATATCTGTAATACTAAATACTCGCGTTCTTGGTAAATGTTAAAACTCACCACGTAAATAATATATTTAATAAATAAATAATATTTCGATGTTAATCCTCCAACAATTTACAATTGGAAAGATATTGAAACTATGTGCTTTTCATGTTAGACTTTTATAAATTCCTCCAAACCTCCACCTTAATCCAGGAGAGCTCCCCATCCAAGAAAGGAATGAAAAGACTCCCCCGGGGGTTCCTCACGCGAAAGACAAATCGCAACCGCGACCTCGCACGCGCATCCGTGCAAAAAGGGTCGCGCTCGAGACCGCCGCCACGACAAGCCTTCCCAATACAAAAAGTCTTTCCAATGCTTTAGAATTAAAATAAGAAAACAAAGAAACTCATTCGTTAAAAATATAGAAAACTAAAGAACAAAAGTAAGCGGATTTAATCCAAAAATAAGTTAAATTACAACCAAAAAAATTCATTACTATAGTATTCCTTCGTAAGTATTAATGAACTCGTAATGTGTGTATGTTTGGGATAGACTTGAACATATTAGTTGCTAATTTGTGTAAGAACCTAGCAAATATACAGCAATTTGCATCCCTGTATATTTGCTATTTATTCTTGCAACTTCATACCTATCTCGTGACTTACGTAATTCAAGTGTTTATGCGAATGCGCCACAGACTGTAAGTTTACTGTGTTACAGTAGTTTTTTATGATGTAAATGAAATAAGTCGTTAATTGTTGGTAAACCATGCTCTATATAAATGCTAATTTATGCACTAAGCACAAGTTAGATAGTGTTTTTTGTTCTGCACTGAACCTAATCTATATACAACGTGACATCTGATACCTGCTTTCGCATGGTAATGCCACATAACAGCATGCGTTCCCCTAATGAGCTATAAATAACAGTCATAGCAACCACCCTCAAAGATGATTCTAATTCGAATAAGTAATAGAAATATCCACATAAATCTAATTTCGTAAATATGTAACCTAGGTGATTTTTGATCCGTGTCGACCCTAGTGCACGTTTGTTAAACACCGAAATGACCGAAACGGTACTCGTGCAGTAAATAGAGCCTATACACTTTGCATTACTATTCAAGCATTCGTAAGATGAATAATCAACCTCTGGCTGGTGTTAGAACTCGTGTGAAGTGACGTGATAGGCAATAACTTCGTTTTGGAGGTGTTCGTCGAGACGCAGTACTTACCTCATAACCGGAATCATTAAATCCTTACATCACAGGTTTTCGGCTTCCGCTAAGTCCTCATGCAACGTTATAATTAAGGTGGTGTTTACAAACTAGGAAGACATTCCCCAAACCCATAACCTAAAATCATTTACAAGCGGCAAATACAGAAGTGGTTCCAATATGTTTCCTTATAGAATTCCATTATACAACTTACGTGGAAGGGTCAGTGTATTACCCACCCTAAGACAACATCCTCTGCGATTACAATACTCATTATTAATATCAGTAGCAGTACATAGTTTAAGTCTTTTCAAGTATAGGCAGTGAGGCTGATATTGACCTGGCATTCGCACAAATCATGATGTCTTCTATTTAAGACGTCGGCCAGACTCCTACTACCTTAAATTTGGCGAAAATAACTTCATTTCCCGGGGATAAGTTGTATTCTTACTACCAGAGGATGGAACAAATCAAATCATACACTGCGATACTAAACTGTGGCGAATTCCTTCCGATACTTCCACCCCTACCCTAATGACAAGAGAAAGTTCTTAATTCGTTCTTTTAATTTACCTGTTTACATATTTATACCGCTTTACCTGGTGTCTGTTTTATTCGGTCACCCTAGTGAATGTGTTCGCTCCAGTGTATGCGTCTAATATAGCACTAACTTCCGTGTTACAATACTTTTCATAATGTTATTGAATTCTCGGTATTTTTGATTGAACTGTAAACAGTGGTTTTCTTTATTGTTTTATTAATACAATTCATATCTATCTGTTCCATACAAGTTTTCCATATCTAAACTACAGCCGTGTCAATAATGGCTCTTAGAATATCTATAATTACCAATGGTGTAATATACTGTTTTCTTCCTCATGAATAGCAAACGGCTCATAGCCAAGCGCATTGCTGCATTTTGTAAGTCATGTCATTTACAAAGCCGTACAAGGAAATCACGTTAAATATTGTCCCAACTATCTGCTGCTATAAGGGCGTTCTGTGGCTCATCATTTAAAACGTTGTCGTTCGATTTCAGCTATTATAGTGAATAGTTCTAGAATTCATATGCTCGACATATTAGACGTGCACTTTAGATTGCGATTTCTGACGTATATATAATCTAAACTCTAATAGACAAGCGTCTCATGCATATAGATCAGCACTTTACGGCGGAACCAAGCTGCAAATGAAGTATTTACGTACACCATCGCGTTACCCATTGCAAGAGAATTGTATATTAATTTCACTCACAAACAGAAAATGCCAGTTCGAATGCGTATTTCTAAAAGAAGATTGTAATTTAGAAAAAATTAATGAAAATCTGAATGAAGCGATTCAAGAGTCGAGAGTAAGAAAACGAG
The DNA here is from genome assembly GCA_023509865.1 of Trypoxylus dichotomus. Classification (NCBI taxonomy): domain Eukaryota; kingdom Metazoa; phylum Arthropoda; class Insecta; order Coleoptera; family Scarabaeidae; genus Trypoxylus; species Trypoxylus dichotomus. Next base: position 173,975 of record JAENHH010000416.1, read on the forward strand.
GCTTTACTGAAATTAACACTAAAACAAAGATACACTATTTGAGGATGTCCAACTAGTTAACATAAACGGAGGTGTGGTCTTGAGATATATACATTCACCTCCACCAGATGTATTGCTCCTCAGCTTTATAATTTCTTCAAAACCTCGTAAATTAAATACATATTTGCCTTGTAGATATCGATAAGCGGTCAGGTTTACTCCCGCTACAGTTAAGCTCATATAAAGTGAACTATCATGTAAGCCACTTATGTATTCAATAAAATGTCCTCTTAATTAACGGATGTCCGCAAACGACATGTAAAAACCATTATCAAGTGAATGTCACACCACATCTGTTCCCAACTATCCTTACTACGCAATAAATGCCAATCGCAATCTCACCTAAAGACCTTTAAATTCAACCAATTGGCTACAAAAAGACTCAGGCCAAGTTGCTCTGGCTAGAGAAGAATTACTTAGAGACAACGTCGAAGCAATTCGTGGCACGATACAGCGGCGAGCAGGGTAACTTTCTATGGCGTTACGCTGAGAAGAGAATCTCTAAACCAAAAAAACCACATAATTCAGTTAGTTTATAAGGTTGCTTTATTAAATAAATCAGTTTTTCAAGCTGTCTCCTCTAGCCTTTATCACAGCTTTAATTCTTTTAGGCATAGTAGCTTGTGACATGTTTCTGGGGAAATAGACGCCCATTCCATAAACACTGTTTGCTTTAGGGCTTCTTAAGAGGCATGGTTGTATTTACGAACCCTGTCCTTCATTATATGCCGCAGATTTCCAATAGGCGAGAGGTCAGGCGATTGCGGGAGCCTATCCAAATTCCTCACTTGGTTATCAGCAAACCATTTCATTACAGTTCGAGCCTTGGGGCAAGGGGCAGTGTCTTGCAGAAAGTAATATTCCTTGGAGTCCATATCATAAGATCTGATAATCGATGGTTCGAGAACCTCTTCCAACATCGCGATGTAGCGCGCCCCATTCATGCGACCCTCGCACACATGGACTTCCCCAAATCAAAATGCTTCCACCGCCGTGTTTACCAGTAATAAATACGCTCTTTGGGAAGTGCTTCGCCGGATCTCCTCCGAACATGACTTGCTCCGGAAACGCTGTGCATCTGCACAGAATAAACGAAGGACGTTCACTTTTAGAATTTTCCTATTTTGGTAAGAAAAGTAGGGGCGTTGAGTTCAATTATGTATAAAGCAACGATTATGAAATATTTTAAGCACTTACGTCGGTACTATTTTGCCCATGTAAAGCGTTGCTTGCGGTGCAGCTCGGTCAGCAAAGGCTTGTGTCGCGGTTTCCGGGCACGTAAATCTTCTCGCACAGTCTTTACACGTTTTCTACCGCTCTTGGGCAGATTATGATACTGTCCAGTCCTTTGGTAGCGGCTAATAGTTTTGTACTGCACAACGCGAACATTTTCTTGCCTTGGCAATTTTTATTTGTGACGATCCGTGTTTGTCCATAAAAACCGGCCTCGTAAAGCCTCAGATAATTGGCATATTGTGTATACTCGAACTTACAAAAGAAGGTCCGCAGCCTAAATGAACGTTCCGTTCTCAACGCACAGTATATTACTCAACCTAAAAATTTTAATTTCATCAATGTATATAGCTTAACAATTTATAATTACTAGGAATTTCTACTATAGATAACGACCAGATATAGGTTCGCAATACCCTTGTTCTAAGAAGCGCTACCTGCTGCGCGAAACACAGGTTTGATTAGGGTACCTATAACATTTGCTCGCAGCTGTATATATTCACTTAATTGACATGTACAATAAATGCAAAAAGCGTTTGGAATCCTCCAAGCCTCCAAGAGAGCTCCCCATCCGCAAAAGACGTAGAGAAACTCCCCCCGGGAGTCCCTCACGCGAGAGACAAATCGCAATTGCGACCTCGCACGCGTACCCCTGCCAAAAAGGTAGCGCCCGAGACCGCCGCAACGACAAGCCTACCCAACACAGAAAATCTTACAAATACATGAAAATTAAAATAGAGACACACGTATATTAACCGAGTCACTGCGTTAAACTAAAGGCTTGTGCGAGCAGCAAGAAATTCCTTTGTTAAAAGTATAGAAATGGAAATAACAAAAGCATAGAGGAGTGAACTGAAGTTAAAAATTAATACCACAGTAAAAAACCTCTACGCTGAAATGAGGCTCCAATGCGCAAGTGATTCCAAGATTTTAGTGGTATAACTGGAGCAACTACTTAAATCGCAATGCTATTTATTTATGAATACATCTAGCAAGAAATGGTTGGCGTCTAAAACATTGCTCCTGGGAAAATAATTGGGAACCTAATAGAATAACTAACTCGCCGTTAGTAGTAATGACGCCGAATCTTCAAATTCTCCATCCATATATGCTTGCTAATTGCAATTAAATTGTAGTGAGAAATCTTAAGAACGTGTGTATAAAAATTACGGATTCGTTCTTACGACAAATTTAAAAAATAATGGAACGTCGGGTTGGTGTGTCACTATGCTAAAACTAAGCAATAATGAAAACACTCGTTTAAAGCTTGCTAATTTCAGTAACAGGAGCATTTTCTTAATCTAGGCCATTTCGAAAATTAAGCTCCAATATGGTCGACATGGAATATTCGAATTCCTACAGAATCATCACCCACAAAAATTTATTAGAAACATCTTGTTAATGTTATAAGTTCTGTAGTATAAATAACTTATAAGCAGTTTTATTTGCTCCAGTAAGAAAAAGTAAGAGTTCGGCGTATAATTAATTTTTTTTCGTGAAATAGTCCAATATGCAGAAGATTTAAAAATTTTCCAGTCAAAATATTATAGCAAGTTAAGGAGAGGTTATATCAGTTATAACTTAAGTAAATTTTGTCAATGACGTAACAACCCCTGCTAAATTTTGAAGTTTATAAAGATAATTTTAACAAAGTTTCACGCGGAGAAGTTTCTATAGCTCCACATTATTTAGTAGTTACCCTAACATTTAACAATGGTATGAGCTGTGAACCACCTAGAATCACATTTCTGAACGTAAAGATATAGCAGAGACATTATATTGTCAGAATCACAACTGTTCGATACAGTACCGTTCATAATAGTATGGATACTTCCTATTTCATGCAAAATCTGACGCTAGCTTCAAAACTTTAAACAAAACCGAAAAATAGTGATTTACAAGTGTGCACAGAAGAAAATAAAATAAGAGTGGACATCGGAAATCACCCTCCGGAGGTAAGTTTTGGACGTTCAAAATGCTCTTCAAACTCGTCTGCCCATTTCGTTCTACAGAAGCTCTATCGGATTAAGACCCGGAATCAGTGGAGGCCAAGCCATTATTTTTAATATTCCTTCACTCTCTGTGTTATCGAGGTAATTATTGCATAATAACGGCCGTTGCTTCGTATCATTATCGTGCATAAAATTAAAATTGTTGCATATTAAACGCAATCAGGATGGTAGAGCATATTCTTCTAATATCTCACAATAACTCATCTTCCTTGTTATTCGATCAACTTTCACATGGTCCTTTGATCCACTTAATGAAGAACAGCTCCTTGCAAGAAGTGTTTGGGCGGCCGAAAAATGTTTTGCGGTTTTGACCAGACAAAAACTAACACGCAGGTAGCGTGCGCCGATGTTTTGCTTAGCCTCTCCTGCCGACGCTGGGAATGGAATTTAAATATGTCAGTAATAAACAGACATGTACAACAAATTTTATCCGGCAGTACAAGTTTTCGGTGGCTAAAAAAGGTTTCAAAATCAGCCCTAGAAGAAACACATAAGCAGGAAAGGCTGGAACTGTATTTTGGTGGCGGTAGTGCAATGATTTGAACGGTGTATGCCCATAACAATAAAACCCGATACGTATTATTTATAGGCGACCGAATTCTAATACGTGTATACAACTTCTGGAAATGGTTCTGATAGACTTCAGTGAATTATAGCCCACGCAAGATCGGATATTATAAGCGTGGCAGTATTGCTATCCATAATACCAGACTAATAAAGTAGTTGTATCAAAAGAAAATCAGATTATTACGATAGCTTGCCCCTTCGCCCGATCTGAACCCCATCGAAAATCTTTGCGGATTATTAGCAAGGCACATGTGTGCTAATAATAAACAATACGATGCGTCAAAGAACTAAAATCTGCGATAAAAAGGTGGCGAAATGATATTCCTAAGTCAACATTGATCAAACTGGCAAATAGTATGAAGACCCAAATGCTTGAAGTTAGTAAGAATGAGGATCTCTCACTCACTATTACGGTAAGAAGGAATTATAATTTCGTATGTATATATTAGTTTCGAGTTTAGGACCTATAGACATATCGCCGTTTCGAGGTACCATTATTGTAAATATTCACCGTATAAAATGTAATAATTTTATCTAATGTAACTAGATCTTGCAATTGTTTCTTGGTAGTTCAGCATTAACATCGATGCTTAATTTGGCGAAGATATTAAGTAAACCAGATATTCAGATCAAAAGTTCATATTGAACTATAGAGAAATCCCGTTGAATGTATTTACACCTATACTCCAAGTTATTACTAGGAGGAGTGTATTTGAATCGAAGCGCCAAAAAGAAGGCAAACTGCTGGTCAGTTGTCGGCCAAATTACACTAGCGATATGCGATATATTGCCGGCCGCCATATTGATACAACAGCTGAGCGAAGTTTAGTTTGAATAGTTTTCCAAGTGTGTATTCAGTTTTCTCCCTAAATAGGCGTTGTAATAAAAAAAAGTTCTTATGAGTAAAACATTTCCACAGCGTTTTACGTGGACATGGAGGAAGTAGCAACTGCTTCTGGAATCTATCTGTGATAGAGAAGCAAAATATATCGAGTATACCCAAAGAAGTCTTGCAAGAACATCAAGCATGGTAGGTTTAGTGTTAAATTACATTGCCATCATTACACATATTATAATGCTATCTTATTTTTAGGATTGGCAGTCTATCGTACCATAAAAGCATACAGGGAGAAAGTACATGTAACCCCACCAAAGAAACCTAAAGGAGGACTTTCTTTAATTGCCGGTTACGATGAAACTATCAAGAATTCTACAAGGCATTTTCAACACTTGATAAAGTGCTGAATGAAGTAAAACAGCGTGATGATTTGCCACAGATGAGCCGTTCAACATTGTACAAATCCATGGAAACGATAAATTTCAGGTTAGTGCCAATCTTCCAATTAATTTTCCACAAAATTTCGAGTATAGCTACTCGAATAAATCCTTTACACACTTGATATGTTAGAATAGGTATAATTATTACTGCAGATACTTGAAGAGAGATCGAAAAAGTGTTTCTGACAATTGACGATTGGAAGGAATGTGCAGAACATGTGATTAAAGACGAAAGAAAAATGTGGGAGTTAGATGGATTCATTGATCATATCGAGCCATTCAATGGAACAGTGGGCAAAGGATATTAGTTCATCTGATATGGGAAGCGATAGCGCATAATTATTTCAGAAGGTAATATAATGTATTCACAAATATATAAAGTCAATTTTATGTTTATCATGTATATGCTATATTCAATATGAGTCTAAAATGTGGTTCCCTGTAAATAAACATATCAAAATAAGAATTATAGTGAAATCTAGCTACATTTAGAAACTTCCATTCAGAAAGGTATGATGTGAGGCTGAAATCTAGTATGATGTATAGTTGATCAATAAATATTATTCTGCAGTGTTTTTCTGTACACTAGGGTGACAGAATCAAATAGACACCTACTAATTAAAAAACGATTCTACTCTCGTTATATATACAAAATATTTTAAAAATTTTAAGTAAGACTAATATTTGTCGATCCACCTTTACTAGCGTGAAATACTGCGAGTCGTCGTGGCATAGAATCTATTAAATGATTAAGGTGTCTTCTGGAAAATTTAACCACTCTTCAGTAACAGCAGCCACGAGTACTTCCTTATTGCTAGGTGTTCGGGGTCGTTTCGCCATATCTGTCCTGATTATGTGCCAAACATTCTCTATCGTATTAATGTCTGGTGATTGGCCAGGCCAAGGTAAAATCCGAATCCCCTGTTCCTCTTTCCATGTGGCTGCTGTTCTTGCTTAGTTGCTGGGTGCTTCATCCTCCATAAAAATGGCATCTACATTAGATAAAATGGCGTTGTCGAATATCGGTAGTAGTCCTTCTGTTAAAATTTGGATATATTTAGCCGCATTTATATTTCCGTCGTAGATTACTAAATGCGATCTTTCACCATACCATATCGCGCCCCACACCATGATGTCCACACCGCCGTATTCCACCGTCTGATGCAAAAATTTGTCGTCCAGTAGCTGTGACGAACGTCTCCACTAGTACTGAATAGGCAGTATCAGCTATCGTCTGCAAAAACGACAGACCGCCAAAACTATTCGGGCTTCGTTCGCATTTCGATTGCCCAGTGGAGGTATCGCAGAACGGTGCGCCGACTTTTCTACAGAAACATGGCTTTGGGCTTCAAAATGTAAAAACGAAATTATTTCACCATCCTACCAAGTGTTCGAAGTGATCGCACCCCTTAGCTACTGGCCGGAAAGTAGGAGGAGGAGTTTTGTAGGCCTTTTCAAATTGTATAGTATACCATATCGATGACACCTCGATATTAAAGGCACCAATGCCTGTTACGAACTCTAATTCATCGCAAATGTTTTATAGTTTTATATTCATATGTTCATATGTATCTATCGTTTAGATCAATCTTCCGTAATGTAATCTATGTTCTTTTATTGCATGTATTATGTTATATATTTACCCCAATCTGTATATGTATATGCTTACCAAAATACCTTAGTGTAAAAGAAATCGCCTCTAATACCATTATAATATATAAATTATATTAGCGCGCTGTTGCTGCAGAATATATCTCTGCGCCTTATGACAGCACGTCTTGTGCGTATACAGTAGCCATAGCAACGTTCACATCGCGAGAATCGCAACAGTACGACTGCCGGTCTGTCGCAGCTCATTCGTCGTCCACGTCATACTCGGCGCATGCTCGGGTTAGCTATCCGTCGCAGGTAGTAGACGGCCCGTGTAAAATCATATTATACCCATGCTTTGTATACCGAAAAAATAAAGAAAAGAGTCTGGCTTTGACCGTCATAGCGATAGGTTGCGCGAGTGCTGCTATCCTGACTTAACATACCGCTTATACGTACTAGGAGCTCCCGACGAATCACGTCCCGCAGTTCAGACTGCGGTCCGGGCACATTTCGGGTGTCCGAACCCGACGTAGACGCAGTTATCATGCCGTTTCCAGGGCAAATTACCAACAGTATTTTCTTTTTTTTTCAACTTTCCTATCTTGACCCTTCCTGTTTTGTTTCGTTGCAGACGGATGCCGTGAGGGAGACGTTCGCCGCGGCCGGGAGGATGTCCACGTCCAAGGGCTACGACGAGAAGATGAAGATGGAACCAACGCCCGGACCGTCCAAGAAGTCGGCGAGGGAGGGGCGAAGAGCCCGAAGACGAGGGGAAACCGTGGACCCGATCCGCCTGCTGCAGGAAGACCTGCCGCTCGCGACCGACTCCACGACGGACGTTAGAGATGACGGCTCGACCATTGGTGACACCACGACAGCGGAATCAGCCGCTGCATCCGCCATGGATACGGACCAGTGCCAGCCACAATCGGCCAGCCGCTAGAGGAAGAGGACGGTAAGGCAAAAGGCCTCCTCGGGATTCGACGAGAGGAAGAGGCCAGGGAGGTTATCGGCTACGGAGGAGGTCTCCCGACCCGACCGGGCCGCGCCCAGCCGTCCTAAGGCTACGGACGCCCGTGTCCCGCCCGTCGTACTGCGGGAGAAGGCCGGATGGAAGGCCATCAACGCCGCACTAGCGCAACAAGGAGGTCGCACGACGAAGCTGGTCGGCACCAACGGCGGCATCCGGTTCCAGCCCGCCCCGGCAGCAGCAGACAACCGTCAGCTAGACCGCATCGGCGCCGACAAGAAGGACCTATACCTTGCGTACCGACTGACGGAGGAGAAACCGTTGAGGTACGTCGTCCGAGGATGAGATGGCCTACGATCTGGCGAGCCAGGGGTCCCAGCACGCCACCAGCCAAGGGACGCAGGGCGGAACCGAACGCCGCCCGTCCTCGACCTACAGACGAAGCATGACGAAACAAGGAGACCCATGTATGCCGCCTCGACGTCGGCGTTAAAACGAAGCGGCCGAAGAGAGACCGGCTCACCCAAAGCCATCGATGCCGAGGATGAACGGCCGCGGACCGCGTTTTCAGCGCAGGGCCGCACCGGAAGCCGGAATGCACCGAGCCGTGGGACGCGCCCGCCAGCCGGAACGGATGCCCGAAGTTCACCCGCGGCGTTGCGAGCGAAGCTCCGGCCCCGACCGGAAGACCCGTGGCGCAGATACGAGCTCCGGGACCGGCCCCGACGAGACCCTGCACCGCCCACCGGCGGGCCCAGCCGCAAGTTTGTGCCCCCACGCGGCAGAGGACGGACGCCCCAAGGGCGCCGCCGGCTCCGTGAAGCCCTCCAGCACCGCCGCAACGGGGAACAATGCGGCGAGACCGGGGTCCCCACCCGTGGCTAGGAAGCCGACTGTGCCGGGGTATCCCAGAGACGCCGGCCGCGCCCCCCGGCCCCCAGCTGGCGCCGGAGAAGCCGGGAACGCCGAAACCCGCCAAACCGACCAAGCCGGCCGTCCGCAGGAGGAGTGCCAGCGGCGGCGTGCCCGATCCCCCGTGCACGCCGGCCATGCTGACCAGGCCCATCCTGAGGCACGCCCTGGTCTTAGGGCGTGAACTGGCATGTCCAAGTCCTGGCGTGCCGATCAGGAAGCTGGGCTGGTTTGGCGCAAGCAAGCCGTCTGCGAGACATCCCCGGGAACATCCTCATCTCAGCGAAGATGCCCATCGATGCCGCACTCTGTCCGCATCCCGGAAAGGAACGGTGACGGTCTATCCACGAGGATACCGGAGCCGGAGGAGTTCGTCCTATGACGCCGACCGGCCGTGGCCCTCGGCGGAATGTCCTACCTTACTGCCTGGCACAGACGCCCGCCACGAAACACCCGGCAAATCGCCCGAGGAGAAGGAGACATTTTAGGCAGGTCCACCAACGAGCACCACTCGGACTTGGCGTCGGCCCTAACCGCTGTCGAGGCCCCCACCATCACGAACAAGCCGGCGTCCGGCGCGGTCATGCTCGATGCTGCTGAACCCGCACCTGATGGGCTGCCTCCGGAGGAGGCCCCATCTGAAGTCTACGCCACCCGGCGGCCAGTTGTTCTCGCCGGAGACGCCATCGCAGAGCATCCGTTGTGGGACTCCGGACGTGCGAACGCGAGCGGCACCGGTCGCCGCCGTTTCGCCGTCCTCCTCCACCTGCAGGGCGCCACCGCCACCCCCGAGCCCAGGTCATACCGCGTTCCGGCCAGCCCGACGCCCACGCAGTACCGCTGCTGTGGGGCGGGCCCCTTTCCCCCGGCCACCCGGTCTCGACGAACACGCGTCCGACAACCAGCCGGTGCCGCAGCAACTCCGGCAGGCGGGCACTGAAGGCGAGGGACCCGAATGCGCCCAGCAGAGATCTCGCCCGCTTGCGCCGACCTCCCCCACCCAACGGGGCTTCGACGCCGTGAAGTGCTCCGAGCCGGCTCGAAGCTGCAGTCCCGCAGGCACCGCTTACGCATGCCGTCCACGACGGAGCGGACATCCCCTGGGAAGGGCGAAGCCTGAAACGGGAGTTTGCCGGACGCCAGGGCCGCCGGAGGATAAGGACACATGCGCAGGGTACACCTACGGCGCGACGATCGGCCGAAACGACCGGCAACCCGGAAGGCGACCCGGCCCAACAGGCCTCCCGGCTCGGACGGCGTCCGGGCCACCGCCGCGAGCGCCCACCCGAGTTGTCGACCGTATGCTAGCACCACCACCCATCCCATCCGTTGCTGGCTTTCGCTGCTGCCGATCCACACGGAGACCGGCAACAACGGCTGGTGGGCCGGCGACACCAGGCGGGGTTCCTACGCGTCGCGGTGCGTCGGCGCCCATCCGCAGTAATGCCTGCCCGTGCTTAACGTGATCGCTTGTCGCCGGAGCGAGACGTACAGCGTCCTGCCGGAACCCGGCTGCTAACCAAGGCGATGGGGCGTCGCGCCCGACGTCCGGAGAAAGCAGCCACTTCGCGGCCCGGCGGTCCCCGCCCGCATACGGCACCCAGTGCCGCGTCGGAGGAGCGGTTTCCCTGGGCCGCCGGTCCAACGAGTGGCCCGTCGATCGGGTGGCCGTGCCAGGGAGGCGAACCCTCGCCCCACCCGGAGAGGGCCCCGTCGTTCGTCGTCGCTGGTGCGCTCCCCCGCCGCCGAAGGAGCAACGTTACGCCGGACGCCCGCGGCGCTTTTCTAGGCCGTCCAGGCCACTAGCAGCTCCGGCGGAAGCTGCAGTAGGGGGGGGACGTGTTGACGGGGACACGACGTCAGAGGCATCTTTCGTTCGGGCGCACGGCGGCCTGGGTGGCCGGACGTCCGAACGAATTCTTCTCAGATGGGGCCGTTCGGGGTGACGCCTCCCGGGCCTTCGACCGCGCCATGCGATTCACGATCCTCCCTGCGAAAAACTCCTGCGTTCCCATAAGCTCGTATGCTACGATAATCCGATTTGAGCGGGCTTGTACCGTAAATGTGTGGCTACTTTGTTTACGTGATTGCGATTCCCACCTGTACTCTGCATTCACAACGTTGGTCGGTGGACCTAACAGCTTAAACCCTTGTCCGATGGTTCATGTCTCCAGTAAATTGCGTATGTACATAGGCGTGCGACTTACAGCGGCAACAAATGTAGGATAAGAAAAGTCGGTTCGCAGGTCCTTCTCTGGTCCGTCACAAAAGAAAACTGACCGTTTCAGGTTAAGAGAGTTACTCGAGGTTACGGTGGCGACTTCAAATAGAAAAATATCCGCACTCTATGCATTCCGGGCCTATCTAGAGTTCGAATGAACAGGCGGCTTATTACAATGTAGCCTTGTTAGGCTCATATCCGTGTAGGAGACGCGGTTTCTTAAAGATATTGCATCACGCGGCAGAAGAATGTACATTCAAGCACAAAAAACAGGTACTTATGTACGTGAAGGTATACTGACCTGCACTAATACTTTATCCGAACGTCGATCGGTAAAATAGCAGTTCTATTTTACCTTCGGTTGTAAGCGCATTACCTTCTCGTTAACGGGGAGAGTAAATTATCAAAGACACCAATAAATGTTGGACTTCATTCAAGCCTAATACGGTGATTAATTGAAATATGTTGTGCAAGTGCCTAAATTAAAAGATGCAGTAAAACTTTCAAATTTACTTACGTAGTATTGTGGAAAAGGAGTAGGAAAATTAAACGTGGCACCCGACAATACTTTATTTTTATAGATATACCTTTTTGGGGCGCGACTTACATATCGTTATTTTACAACTTCCCAAGAACAAAGTATCAATTCGTTTGGAATTATATGATATATATAGATTAAATTGCGTTCTATTTATTCATGCTTTTCGTCTATCTAAACGTTTCTGGTTTGATGCTGGAGGCGGAGTACTGTTAGGACTCCGTCTAACACTCTTGAACACAACATTTCATTCATGTACAACTCTTTATTGATCTATCTTTTAATTTAGCTAGTATACGGTTACAATCCGTTTATAATAATCGGTCCTATCAGATAGGACGTCAATTTCTACTATCCATTGTTTTACATGATAAAACGGTTTATACTTAGCAACCGAATATTTACCATGATGTATACTTTTATATTGTCATAATTGCGGAGTGTATGGTAGGTACGACTGAGAGCTTAGAAACATTCAAAGTCATCAGGTATGATAATAGTGTTGTCTAAGAAAGAGGTCATAATGAATGCAGTGGATGTTGTATGTGCTGACGGCCTGGAAACGTCTGGAATAAATAACTTCGTCAAAATCAAGATATTATTAACCTTAAACTGTTGTACTATTAATCGATATCAATTTGAACTTCATTCTTAAAGATCGCTAGTTCTAAATTCAATAATAATAAAAAGCGACCCATTCATTTTATGGAGTCGTTCCTGATCGTAGCAAGGATTTCAGTCGTAAGTGGTAGGACTGTACCTATCCTGTTATAGTGTATTATTACTATTTAATATTAACTTAGAACTTTCAGATTTCAGGGGGCAAATATAGTATCAACACAAACATAACACAGAAATAAAAAGCAATTTAGATGTTAAGAACGACGATACTATGTACGGTACACTGTAATAAATACTTCAACACATAATAGGCTAGAGTATACTATCGGTCTTTAATAAAATATTATCAAACTTATCGTTTTGAGCCCACTATACAATAAATGATCGTCTCTACTTTTATAACCAAACTTCAATCTACGCTAATTAATTCAAGAAATGTTAGCTATGCGAATTTGCGCGAAATTTTCCTAACACCCTAATAAAATAAATACATTCCGTATTATTTCAACAATTCCTTCTTGCCGTCATAATCGGCTATGTTGGGCGAGATTTGAGTTCCTTGCGTTAGTAATTTGATGAAGTGAATAGTATGCGTGTACAGACAGAAATGGAAGGACATTCTCGGGCACTGTGTTGCCGTCGATTTATATTCTAATACCTGTCTTCTATTATAACCATCCGTAAGAGCTGAAATATATTCAAACGAGGCATAATTATTCACAGGTGTCGCAGTTAACTCCACACCACACAAATTAATAATTCATTCGGAACAGGGCCCGATCTAGGAGAGGCAAGCTGAGCTAATGCACACAGCGGTGGACATGAGGGGCGGCGAGATTGTCTTTAAAAGTTGCACTAACTAAGGGACGGCACATATTATTTATGACCGGAGCAGCTATGTAGCTAGATCGGGCCCTGATTCGAAACATACCGTTTCAAGAGCAGACACTCTCATTGTTAACCGAGTTACCGATTGCCGGTTGACGATGAGAGTTCAGATGCTCTTGAAGCGCTGCATTTGAAATATATTATTAATTTATGTTGTGTGGTGTTTACTGCGATACCGGCAAATTATACGACCATACAGTTCTTGCGATCGTTGGCAAGACAAAATTACCACGACACCAAAAATGATGCATAATGATCACGATATTTGTTTCGAACTATAATTGAAATAGTGTAGAATTGATCGGAGTAGGAATATAAGGAAAGATAGTGGAGGGATGGGGAAGTTTATGAGTACCTAAAAGAAAAAACCATGGAAAATACCTAAAATGATTGAAACACAATAACTGCTAAGAAATAAGAGATTCTAGGAAATAAAAACAGACTCGTGTGAAAGAGCGTTTAAATCATGAAGACACGATATCCCATTACTTATATTTAACCTAGTACCGGAGGAAGAAAGATAAATGTTTAATCAGATACAGATACATAAAAGAAGACGATATAGCATTAATAAAATGAAGGGACAGACCATTTAATGCGAGAAATTTTTTAAATAGAGAAGCACACAAGCTTGGCGTCGACACGGAATCAAGAAGAAGGCACAATAAGCAATGACATAATATCTAACGATAGGAAAAGAAGATGACGAGCAAACACACAGTTATGTAAAAACTGCGAGGTACAACCATCAAGGAAGGGACGGGAGCAGTTAATGAAAGAAAAAATCTTTAGAAAAAACTCGGAGTATAGCTGGAAACAAAATCATCATTGAAGAGAAAAGTACCTTGCAAAAGATAACACAGTGCATCCCAATAGAACCCAGGAGCAGATGAAGACCCAGGAAGAGATGGAGGGTTGCTCTGGCACAAAACATAAGGCGGCTCGAAAGTCAATATGATAGCCCCAGCTCTGACGCGAACGCTCATATTTCATATTTTCCCAAATTACCCCGACTTTTCAGATGTTCGCAGTAGATTATCGATCGCTAGGTAAAGTGTATGTCCGACGTATTTGAAATGTGAGAACAAATCAGTTACATAGTACTTAGCCTTGCGCGGTCTCTTGTCATTGTCGCAATAGTTCGGTGTGGTTCCTATTTTCAAAGCAGTACGTTCGAAAATGTGAACCATTGTTGAACGAGAAACGTCAGGGGCTTCAAATATAGCGACACGGCGGAACCCGAGAAACGTTACGACAGTAACAAATGAATTACCTATATACATGCATTCATAGTCACATTACTTTGATAAAATATACCAGATATTAAGGAATAAGTCATTTCAAAATAGAAACAAATTGTGCACACACATAAATATGCTTTCGTTCCGGATTATACGGTAATCAATATGAATCAAGATTTAAGTAAGATTGTTAAAAATATGATTTGAGCGAGAGTATAATTCAGTTTTACTGATATTAGCGTATTTACTTGTGCCGCTAACATCCACAATTCAACCTAACTATTGTGTATGTCTGCGTTTTATACATTACAGATATACTAGAGAAAATCTTCTATGATATACATTCATTCGAAACGTCAATTATTTTGCTTTGAATTAGAGAATCGTATACCCATTCTTAAGAAATATACCAGCTTGGTTCAAAAATCCGTTGTACCAAATGTATCAAAATAAGATGTATTCAATAATTACGGATACCTGAGGTGTAACAGTTAAAATTAATATTATGTTATATTTCAATATGTAATAGGAACTTATACAGGACGTCATTACGGATACCTCTGGTTTAATAGTTTTATTGAATATTATATTATATTTCAATATGTAATAGAAACTTATACAGGACGTCATTAAAATCGGTATATAATTGCTTTGACAAACGAAGGATTATCTAAATAAGGACAAATTCCGAAGCAATACAATTACGAAATCTCCTCAATGCTAGGACACTCGCTTATTACAGAATAGATACGCAAGGAATCGCGGAAATTATTAATTTAGGACGAATTACGTAATTAGGATTATAGAAAGAGAAACTCTATCGAAGAAGGAATTTATGCATGCATCACATTAACCGAGAAATTACGTGTGTTCATTTTATTGCAAAATTCTAGAACTTCTCATACACAAATCAATCAAAGACGGGATGAATAAATATAAGGCTGTATTCTTGTGTACCTATGCTCTACTACGTGATTTTTTATAGTGATATCGGTGGCACGACGTAGTAAATATCGCCTACATGATATTCTAACCACTAGCCCTCATTGCAAAAGAGTAGCAACTGCTCCAACATCGTAACCATTGGACTGCGCTACGATGGAGAAGCAGTTGGCAATGTGGGCATTGAAATTTTGATTTAATACGTTAAGTTAAGCATAGTACCGACTGTCAAAATGAGAACCATCAAATACATACTAAACAAATTAGATACTACTTTCAGCGATACCCTAGCAAATATAACGAGATTTTAGGAGTTCACCCGATATCGCTACCAATTCGTACCGAACCAAATCCCTAACTTCCTCATGCTCATCACGACTACGATGAGGCCCTTCTTCATCTTGTTTATCGGTCAGCTGCTATTTGAATGGGTTTATTATAATTCTTGGCAGTTCAAATAAATACCCACTGAATTGATATACATACACGAAATAGACAGCCCCAACAAATTGCTTATCCATGGAGAAGTTCCATAGTGTCTGTCAGATTTTTCTGAAACACGACGAAAATCAAGAACGTAGAAAAGTATACAGATTACATTTTATACAATGGAACTGCGCAAATCAAAGAGTATAAAAATCTCCGAATACGTAATGGACGCGTATATAGCACAGTGTTACATGTAAACCTAACTGCTATGCGTTAATCTAGTAATAATATTGTTAGTGTAAGACAACGGCTAAAGTCCGGTGCACAAGGGAATCGATTTTGTCGACGTAAAAGTTGTTTGCCTTTAGGTTCTCTTGACAATCATTTAAGGTTTTCCTACTTCGAGTAAAGTATATATCATAACAATATATAATAGTTCAATAAATTTCATATCCAACTAAATGTTGTAAGCAAAAAAAGTATCTTCCTTAACTAAGACCGTACCGGCTGATAACATCATTAGGTCAAGACCATAACTTTATAACGTGATGGCGCATTTGGATTGAACTGTAGTTGCGTATACTGATATTAAACAACGCCCTTAATCTTCTTTACGTACTCGAAAGCTATAGAACGTCTAGCATGAACATTGTATGCGTTGCGTTTTCAGAGCCATACCTTCAAATTAGTTACTTATCCTCGACAACAGAATCGGTTGAAATATCTTGTAAGCTATCGGTCTCATGGGAGCGGCTGATAAATTCGGTAATTTCCCTAGAACGTATTCACTAATTTGATAGTACTTTTAGGCTTTCGCATTCCCTTTTCTCCAGGCTCTTCTCTCAACGAAGGTGTTATTGTAGGGAATTTATCCCTTATAACAATATGTATTGAAAAGATGGGCGCTTATTCTATTCATTAATCAATAAATATAAAATAGCAGCGTTTCTTTTGTCCTCCATACCTTCACATCCCAATGTGAAGACTTTAAGACACTCTTGCAGATGTGGTGAAATTGGACCTTTGATAACGACTAATTTCGTAGAGTACGATTCAAGTAAATTCGAAGTTGCATCAATTTCTACACCGAAAGGGTACCGTTATTTCGTAGAACTTTCTTAAATAAGTGCTTGTGTCGGGTGAGTTATTTCTGCTCTTAACTATAAACCAATTTCTTCCATAATTCCCTCTGTTACTGGCCAAAATTTTTGCTTCTCCCTAGCTTTTCTTTCTCGCGGTCTTCCTTTATTTCTGTTATTCAGTACTCTCGCTCCATATATTAATTTAGCAGGTCTAGTGGTGTTCTCCATTCGCTGTAAATGTCCCCGCCAATTTAGTGGTCGCTGTTCGGTGAAGTCTATTATAGACGGTATCTCTAGTTCCTTCCGTACGTGAGTTTTTCATTCTATCCTTTCTTGTTACGCCCCTCACTCTCCTGACTCTGCAACTTGAATTTTGCTTTTTTGCCTATTATTATGTAGCAATGATTCGCATCCGTATATCAGGACAGATATGTAGACTGTTTTGTATACTTTTATCTTGGTGCTTCGTGATATATCGTTTTCCGTTGTTATTCATCGCGTAGTATAGTTTGGTTGCTTTTACACTTCTTTCATTAATTTCGGCTCATTTTTTCCAGTGCTTTCTATTGGTACGCTTGGGTAATGAAACTCCCTTACTTGTATGCTTATACCTTCAATCTATATATTTCATTGATGCGGTCATAACTTTATTTTCGTTTATGTTCATAGCTCCTTTTCTTAAATGTTTCATTTCATATATCACCTGTAGTATGTTCTCTGGTTCTTTTCATTCTCTGCTATTAGCGCAATGTCATCTACAAATGTTTTCTTAGCTATTTGTATCCTCTGTAGATTCATATATCCAAATTATTTTCGTCTGCATTGAGCATTGTTTTACTATAATTGTCCATGAATACAGTGCACGGTACGTAGTTTAATCCTACGCCCTGTGTTAACCCATCTTTAATTAGAAACCTTCGGATCTCATGTTGTATCTGATGATATATATGATTTACATTGTTTCGATACACCCCTTGAATATTTCGAATAACTCTTTTTCCGACTCCTCATCGAGATATTTCCACATTTGGCACTCTATCAAAAGCTCTTTCCAAATCAATAAATGCGAAATACGGGTTTTCCCTAGATATAATCTTTTGTCAACTCTATATGTTATAACATTGCGTACTGTTAGGAATATATTGAAAAGTATTTTTGTTCCTGTTTCGCCAATGTTCTTGGTTTTACCATTTTTCAATCTTTTTATTACAATCAGTTCTTCTAGTGGAGTGTCTGTGGCCTATTCTGCTTTATTTTCGCTTTCTGTAACAGTCTCATTACGTATATTTTTATTGCTGCAGGGTAGTTCCTCAAAATATTCTTTCCATCGGTTCATTACTTCTCTTTCATCCGTGAGTGTTTCTTGCTGTTCATTGTATATGCTTACATCATCCATTGTATTTTTCCTTTCTACATGATTTCAAAACTTTATGGAATAGTTTGTTGTTGTCCGTGCTATCTCTTTCCATACTGTCACCAATTTCATTCCATTTAATCGCTTCTCTTTTACTTCTTTGACACATTACTTTAAGCAATATAATGAATGAAACATATACATTAAATGTTATACCGTTTATTATTATTACCAACAATACGATATCGGGAATTTAAAATAGGGTAATATGAAAGAAAAATTGAAAATCTTTAAAAATGAAATAATTTTGTTGCTAGTATACATATGGTTCACTTCATGCAAAAATTACGCGCAAACACTGTATCATATCGTTGTATATAGAACGAAAAGGCAAACAACAATTACTTAAACGTTTTGTATGTATTCCTGCTATTTCCTTACGTTCTGCTGTTACATCGAAAAAATCTAAACTGCGTAAGCTTAGGGAGCGCTTTTCGCGTGTTAAAGCGAGTTTCAGCAAGTTACGCAAATATTGCTATATAGTGAAGCTCCATACATGTTTCATTAACATCTGAATTTGACGGCCGGGGTCTTGTTCTTGGTCCAAAAAGAGAAAAAATGAGATAAGAATGAACCACTAAAATACCAGTGGAGTAATGTGATAAAACGCTAAAATACTGAAAGTATTTACCAATGAAAATAAGAATACGGTAGCAGTGGCCTATTATGGATACAAGGGAAATAATGGAAAAGTTACAGAGCTAATTTTTGAATTTGCTAGTTAATGAATGTCACGAATTTTAATAATATCCTGTAAGTTATATTCTAAATGGGTATCTATCTTAGGTGGGTGGTCTTGATTAATAGAAACTTAAATATGTGTACGTGTATTATGTATGTATATGTCTATTCATTTTTGTGATGCTAGTAGCTAGCCACGAAATCAAGCAAAATGCAATGAGTTTATTATAGTCTATAACATTGCTGTACTTGTTTCTTCAAGTCCGTTCGTGCAAGAACTTTTTTACTTAAAATGGTAAATATAATAAAGTAAATAATGCAGTGCGCTTAAATAATAAGTAGGGTTCTATACGCAAAATTTTAATGCAACATAGTACACTAGGGTTGGTCAAAATACATTTTTTTGGGAAAAACAAATCATCGATTTTTGTTATAAAAACACAATTTCTTTAATTTAGTTTAAACATTGATAAAGCGATACACTGCGAAAATATTGAAATATACGGAATATTGTTGATCGCCTTGCACCGTGTTTGTCGTAGTTAATTTTGCAATCTCAGTGAATGAAGATGTACACACGTCGTATTAAAGTGACTGAGTATTAATATGGTAAGAAAATTATCGTTTCTAAATGTAGTTTCAGAACAAGATACAAAAAGAATGAAAGGCAAATACTTCGAAACATCTTTGCAACAAAATTTGACTTCAAGTCATATGAACGTAAAGAAATTCGAAAAGTAATTGAATTGTCAGAGCCAGCCCATGTTACACTCTCTACATTTATTATCATTATATTGTAATAGTAGTAGTATTTAAAGAGGAGAAATCAAAATATTGCAAAAATCGAACACGCATGAACCAATAACTTGTGCAGTTTGACAACAGAAGATACCTTCCTGCTGGAAAATACAGACCCTTCACTACTACACATAGATGGAAAATACAGGTACGTTACAGGTACAAGCACGGCTATTGACGTAACAAATTTGAATTTACTTTCAAAAGAGTAAGAAGTTAATCAAGTGAAAGAGTGTGTAATTTAGGTGATAAAATATTTTCGTAATACCCATTTGCTTAGTGCTCAATATAAAAAAGGGGCAAGAAACTTACTACCTAAAGATGTTCGATGAAATATACTTTCTAATTGTCTTAAAGCATGTATCAGTGAGTGGTTAAAATTATTACAAAATTAATAATACCATGAAAATGACAATTTTGTTGATGATTTCTAAGCCGGCTCTAAATATTCGAATTAAAAGAATGACCGAAGGACTGAAAATTTTTGAAAAATGAAACGTGCTTTTGCTTATCGCATGCAGTTGAAAAAGGTATTATTTATATGTAATTTAAGAAGGTTCCGAATATAAGATAAAGAAAAATTTTAAAGATGAAAAGAATCTACAAACACCGCTTACCTTTAAATACGTTGACTATCTTAATGAAAATAAAGATGAGGATAAGTTGTCAACTCAAGAAAAATCGAAGTATATCCATGTAATATTTAGGCACAGGATTGCTATCATGAATCATTAAGTTAAAAGCCAATCACACGCACTCTTAGCAGTGCGGACATATGTATCTTAAACATTAAGAAATATATTAGGTAATTGAAAAGCATCTAAATTAGTGTTTCTCTTTAAACATTACAGCAATTCCTCACGAAATCTAAAAAATATATTCTTTTAACACTTCTATTAAATTAGTTAGGCATTAGGTTCCTAAATTTTAGTGTAGATAGAAAAAACGTACATATATTGTATTACGGCATATATTTATTTTATTTACGTTGCAGGTACGTCTATTAAGACGCATTATTATTCTACCACATTTGTCTACTAACGCTATATTAATATTTTAGACAATGCAACCTGGTTTAAGAAATAAGTGAAACTATTTTTTTCTATTACTCTTTCGCAACACATGAATACAAGGTATTAAAATGATAAAGTTCTTGCAAGAAAAAATTGTTTCTTTTAACAAAAACTTACTATAATTTAAATGCTGATTCAATTGATACGATTAAAATTATCTGAACCCTGTAATGTACTAATAACATTGTGAATATTTTAAAATCTCTACAAATTACACTAGGGTGACAGCATAAAATAGACACCAGGTAAAGCGGTATAAATATGTGAACAGCTAAATAGTAAGAACATATTAAGAACTTTCTCTTGTCATTAGGGTAGGGGTAGATGTATCGGAAGGAATTCGTCATAGTTTAGTATCGTTACAACTATGTCTCGCTTACAAGGTTCGAGTGATATTAGCGACTTCACCCGAGGTCGCATCGTTGGCCAGAGTGAACCCGGCGCTTCGCAACGTAAAATAAGTAAATTTTTAAATATTCCGTTGTCCACAGTTCACCGTGTGATTACACAATTTAAACGCAAAGAAAAAACAATAGTGGAGCCGAGACCAAGTCGTGCCGGACCTTCTGAAAGTAATAAAAGGGTGCTTGTGCGCGATGCGCTAAGAGAACCGCGAAAAAGTACATACAGCTGAGCTTGCGGCAACTTCACAGAAGAGTCAGCGCACCGTTCTGCGATACCTCCACAGTGGGGGGATGTATAAAAGGGTGGCAGAGAACAAACCTCTTCTTACGGCGTTTCAAAAACTGCACCGAATGGCTTGGGCAATCGAAATGCGAACGAAGCCCGAAGAGTTTTGGCGGTCTGTCATTTTTTCAGACGAAAGCAGATACTGCCAATTCAGTGATAGTGGTCGTACGTGGGTATGGAGACGTGCGTCACAGCAACTGGACGACAAATTTTTGCATCAGACGGTGAAATACGGCGGTGGGGACATCATGGTGTGGGGCGCGATATGGTATGATGGAAGATCGCAATGAGTCATCTGCGACGGAAATATAAATGCGGCAAAATATATCCAAATATTAACCGAAGGACTACTACCGATATTCGACAACGCCATTTTATCTAAAGAAGACGCCACTTTTATGGAAGAGGGAGCACTCTGCCACAAAGCACGAGCAACAACCTCATGGAAAGAGGAACAGGGGATTCGGATTTTACCATGGCCAGGCCAATCACCAGACATGAATCCGATAGAGAATGTTTGGCACATAATCCGGACGAATACGGCGAAACGACCCCGAAAAACCCGGCAATAAGGATGAATTCGTGGCAGCTGTTACAGAAGAGTGGTTAAATATTCCAGAAGACACCATTAATCATTTAATAGATTCTATGCCACGACTACTAGCACCACTTCACGCAAGTAAAGGTGGATCGACAAACTATCAGTCTAATTTAAAAATGTTATACTATTATGTATATATAACGAGAATAGTATCTTATTTTTAATTAGTAGGTGTCGATTTTATTCAGTCACCCTAGTGTATCTTCGCGAATCAATGCCAGTCGATGATTGCAACCTCAATAATTCAGTACTAAAACCGACAAAAAGAAGTAAGTACAACAGTAAAATGAACAACGGCGGACATATACACTCACATATGTATATATGGAAGTGGCCCATATTTAAAATACATGCGCCTATGATGTCAGCCTAACACTAGACTACATAATAAGCATAATTATGCGCATTGATAATATCAATCTCGAAATATATGTATGTATGTATATATACTTGTATGGAATTTTTTTTGTTTGAGCACCTGGACGTAATCTATTCCAAAGCAATAATATCGCGATAAATTAAGGATTGAACGTACCACTATACTAAAGCAAACTTATGTGTGCGCGTTTGTCAAATAATGACCAGCTCACATTTCAAATGTCCAACTTAAATATGTATTAAAAAAATATTCAATCAAATTATTAGTTAAACAAATACTTTGCATAGGAATGGATACTCTACTAGAAAGATATGAAAACTAAATATTAAACGTATATAACGAATAAGATACTTGACCCGCTAATGACCAAAGATACGAAATACGGACGTTCGTTCAATAACATAAATTTACACAAAAGAAAATCAATCCAACAGTAATCTAAAATAGGAAATACATTCGTTATTCCGAAAGAACTAGTGCTTTCAGATTCTGCATGCACACAAGTTATCGGCAGGTCGGATCTCACCCCCACTAATGGCTCAGCAAAAACTCATTCATTATCACCACTGCAAGAGGGTACTGGTGAAGTTGGAACAAAACAAAACTGAAAACACGATTCGTTCCTTGGGAGGAATCCGTGGGTCCAAAACCATATCACCGAATCCAACCAACAATCGAAAACATATCCGAGCCATCGGAACCACGTCTCAAGGAAGCAAAATGACTGCTTTATCAACGGCGAAACTGACATTTGGCAACCCCAAGCGTGCTGGTATCTATACCACCACGATACCTAGGGAGCAGCCCGGTTGGGTCGCCCACAGCTTAGGATTGTATGCTAATTAAGCTTGTCGAACCGCAAGAACCATGATCAAATATTGCTTGCCCACTTCACAAAATATATACTGTAATTGAAAACTTAGTGCTAATCTCCATTCCGGTACGTATTTCACTCCAAACATTCGAAATTCTTGATTGTCTACAAAATTTTGTAGAATATCACACACAATCAACATATGTATAAATAATGCCATCTATAAATTTGGTACATCACGTTGCGGATTAAACCGGTGTTGTCTGCTGTACGGTATTAACATTGCAAACAATACATACATCTAAGAATAGCGGCAGTGTATTCCAATGTCGGAAATCGGTTAAGAAATCTATGAACACTCGTCGAACATAACGAAAAACGTCGTCGATTCGCCATCATCAACTTAATCCGGCATTCCTACACATACTAAGCATACGAGTACGAATCTGGACTTCCGGTATGTTCGACCGTTTTCGAAATATATCATATATAAGTTTGATGATAACGGTTATCTCCACGACCTTATCAACCCGCATAACCATACCAGAAGAATAAAACTCCAGCATATAGATTCTCTACACTAATATAAATTGGAAGAACAGTCTAGAAGCAACACATTCTGCACTCGTACATTATCATGTGTACATAACAGGTCTTTGCAATTTTAGGTGTTTCACATCTAAATTAGTTTGGACTACAAGTATTGCAGAGGTGGATTCCTAAGGTTTCGTTTTTAGAAAGGTATAAATGCTATTGTGCACATAACATTTCAGCTAAACACTGATAATTGCCTAGCATTCCCAAGGCATACTATCCACTAAGTTGACTGCGTATTCCTACGGTAAAGACCTTCAAGTAAGACGAATTTGTCGTGTGAGCTGTTTCAAAGTGCGCACTCTAGTCTCTCGAAGCTTGTGCTTGAGATATGCCCATACATTTTCAATGGGATTTGTATCGGGCGACTATGATGGTCAATCAAATGTGATAATGCCAGACTGCTCTTTCCACTCGATGCAAAGTTTGCTCCGATGCCTTAAGGCGTTAATATCCCCTAAGATCCAGTCTTCGTTTTATTTAACTGAGTATGGTTCAGCAGTCGGTAAGAAACACTTTCATAAATTTTAAGCTTTTTGGGAGCATTTAAATTGGATGTGAACAGATTTAGTGCTCCAAAACCCTGGTTCGAAAAGCAGCTCACATTTTTTATCTCCTTATATTCCTGAACCCACTTAACGACGAACGGTTTTGACTTAGCCATTGCATATGACAATTATGGTCCTTTAAAGTGGGGAACAAAGGAACAGCCTCGTCGTGAGATGCGTATGCGGCTCTCATCGGCGCCAACTGAATCTTTTGTGAAGAAGCGTTCACGACAAAGATTTCCTCAATTGGCTTACAAAAGAACTACGACGATATTTGGAGCCAACTGCCATTTATGCCGTGCACGCTGTTACTTTACAGACTATATCGCGGTAGCTCGCCTTGCCTTAAATTAAGTTAACGTTAAGTTGAAATTAAGTCGACATTTAAATCACTTAACCAATTTAATTTACTTGCACGACCTTTGCCTTACAGTTCGTGATTGTTCTCTAGTTGCTTCCGAATTGTTACTAATGACTATTCTGGATATTTGGCAACTTGAGAGACTACTCTAGTAGTAAGTTACGTTGGGATCTGACTGAATTGTGCATTGAATTACATCCTGCACTGAATGTTAAATTGTAGAAC
Source organism: Trypoxylus dichotomus (assembly GCA_023509865.1). Taxonomy (NCBI): domain Eukaryota; kingdom Metazoa; phylum Arthropoda; class Insecta; order Coleoptera; family Scarabaeidae; genus Trypoxylus; species Trypoxylus dichotomus. Next base: position 198,719 of record JAENHH010000416.1, read on the forward strand.
TAGTTATTTATAAGCTACATCGGTTTTCCTTTAATGAGCAATCCTAAGCTACCTAAATGTTCTTGTAAATATGTCAAACACACTATTTAAGAATGTATCAATTTGATAACAGTTGCAGAGATGGTTGAAGAATTCGTTGTAACTACTAATGCAGATTCATTGACAGATACATCAGATTCTGATTTTACCTAACAGGAGAGTTAATTAATTACTAAAGTGCGTATAACGTTTAGAATACTCTGAGTGTTTATTTATATCTACATGCAGCCGATACGTTTGTTGTATTTCATACAATGTAGTCATTTTAAAAGGAACATGTGTGTAAATTAATTGTATCAAACATGTTATCAAAGAAGAGAACAAGATGTATTAGAGAACAAGATGTATTAACTGGATGATATAATTAAAAATACACTTGAAAAATTCATCACACCTCCGTCATCAAAATCTGGTTCAAATGTCATTAAATATCATTTGCATAATAAATTGAAATTATCTGATCACCTTTTTCACTCTACCATTTAATTTATAAATCAAATTCATGTTCTTATCTTATTTATTTCATAAATAAAATGCTACTTTTTAATATAATTCAGATATAAAGAGAGGAAAACTGTATAAATTTTCTAGTATGTGCAATCAAAAGATTACGATACTTAATTAGTATATTTGATATGTAATGTAGGCACTAATGTGGATGAAATTATTTATTGACTGAACTGGCGCTGAAAATGTACATAGGTTTAATTGCAGTCGGGGTACGGCGGGGTAAGCATACTTGCAGTGTTATTGTCTTTTTACCGAACAGATTTTCTAATTTCATTATGGACAATAGCCTGATTCTATACAACTTATAAGGATCTTGATGTGTGTTGGCATGTACTCTGCGCTATTCGATGTACATGTATACAGCTCCGTTCAGTCCATTATGTACTGTTCATAATCAGCAACATTCTTCCTTAGTTTAGCTTTTTCTTGTATATATTGAATTGCTCACCTTCAACCATACCGTTAGAACTCTCAATATTGATGGAGATTGCCAACGGAGAGATTTACTTTATGACAAATGACTTGGTAAAACACTATGAATATAATCGTTCATGTCAAAGTTATACTTTCAAATATTTGATTCAAGTTTATCTATGGCATTACAGCTTTGTTTAAACCTTGTCATATGAAATTTATGTTCTCTTCGATTAACATCAAATGCAAACTCATTACTTTCTAACACAAATAAGCCCCTATTATTTCGGTAAATAAAACAACTGATAGATATATCTATATTGCAATTGATGTTACTCTTAATAAAAATTACTAACTCTGGCAGTGGAAGCCTACGTATTCATTTGATGTTACTTTTACTTTATTATTGCGATATTACTTAATCAGCTTGTATAACCATTGTGTTGCACATAAAATATGAAGAGATCTGATATACATTATACAAGACAGTGATAACCAAAGATTGACGTTTACGATGCCGTCATTTGATAGTTCCATCAGTTAAATTTCACCAGTGAAATACAGCCGTCGATCGTAGCGCTATCTACTCCATTCTCAATTGCATGAAGTAGGAAAAGAATTTACAATTTTAGAACAAAACATTTGCAATTAATTATAGCTTAACTGTTTATATTTGTATAAAATAATATATATTTTGGTGGAAGAGGCTTCCAACGTAAATATTCAAGATTTTATATGTAGTATCAGCTGATACACTATTATTGGATATAAACGAAGATATTTATAAAATTACGGAGTTATATGAGAAAATAACTAATTATTCTTTCTCAGGAGAAACGATGCCGACATATCGGACATTTGACACGATCTTCATCTGTCGATTTTTGTTTTATATCCATAGCAACGCATTTGTTCGCCACACGGTAGGCCGCACAGTTCACGCATACTAGATATGAGAGACATTATAAAGGAAATTGCCGCCAGTCGTGCTGTCCTTCCGTCGTACGAGAAATTTCGAAGATTATAAGTACAATTTCGGAATAATGCAAATGTATACAGTGTAGTTGAAATATGTGAGTACAGTATATTAAACATACTTTGAAAGTTTTACAGATATTTATCTTGGGTATTCCTTAATAACTAATTATTCACAATGTTCTCTCTAATAACCTATTATTTCATAATTTTCAAGTTAAGAGAAAAGAGTCTCTTCGACAACACTTACCGAGGAGACGTAAACTTACTATCGTTTATTATATGTATCGCTTTTCGTTAACATTGTTCTTATATAAAAAAATATTTCAACATTTCATCCTTAAAATATGTTCAATATACTGTACTCACATATTTCAACTACACTGTATACATTTGCATATATATATATGTTTATCTATATATATATATATTATATATATTTATCTATATGTAAATTATTTGCATATATATATATATTATAAAAATGAGATATTAACGTATTAATTGAAAGAAGTAGTAAATGATACCAAAAAATGTAGTTAATAGGAGAAATACTTTATAGTGGTTACAATATGTATTAATGATCACTTTCAGAATCGTTATCAGGTACACTGATTCCTTAATAAATTGAACGCTAGTTCACGAACTATACTATTAATAATTACCCCATTTCTTCTGCACTTGCCATTATTCCAACAAAAAATTGTGAAAACAAAATGTCACAAATGTTTTGTGGTTCCATATAACGCCTATAATGATAAGAACTAAACATGAAAGTTCTACTGTATTTACTATATAACACAAATATAATAATGTCTCTTTTCAAGTAACAAAGGATTCAATGATTAACACAAATATAATAATGTCTCTTTTCAAGTAACAAAGGATTCAATGATTCATGTCATTGGTAACATTAGGTACAACAATGGATAATGCTTAGTAAATAGATCATTCCTATTCTTTGAACTATAATGAAAATAATCGCAATTGTTAATTCGTTTCATTTCGAAAGTTAGGGACGATGGATTTATTTGTCGATTCTACATATAATCGCGTGTTTAGTAATTACTATGGTATCGTTTGCCGAGGCACTTCAATTTGTGCGAGTACGGGTACAATACTGTTTAACCAACACCAGAAATGTCTGTGCATTAATTCTTCTCGCGTATATATAACAACGAGGACACGGAGAATGCGTATTTACAATGCATGCAAATTTTAGTAAGACCTCAATTTAGAAGGATCAAGTGGCTAAAGTACAACGTAGGATTAGATTTAATTGTCGTTTTACTACACTATGACAGTCGACAGAGAATTAGCAAAACACAAATTTGACAAATTACGGCGTAATGAATCTACATGAAATGACCATTCAACATCATCATCAAACGGAATACTTGAAATTGTAGTTTAAACTTGAAATTACTATATAGATCAGTTGCTTAAAATTAGGATTTTATTATAAGAAAGAATGTACTTTGTTCGTAGATTTTAAATTAAGCGATTATCACCAATCCTCCTTGATATCTCAAAAACTACATATGTTATAACAATAATTTCTATAAAGAAAGGGACATCAGCAATAAGAACATTAGCACGCTTAGTATAATTGAAGATATCAACGACCAAATGTTAATCACCACCATAAATACAAAAGAAAACGTCGGACCCAATACTGAAAGTATGGAAGATACCAATATTAACTAAAGCAGTCTGAAACTATTTCATAGTAATAAACTTTATGTATTCAGTTTTAGAAACTAAGATATAAAACTAATTAGTCATAGGTTGGGAAATACGTTAACGAGCTAATTTCTACAGTAAAAGTTCTAAAGCTAACGAACTAAGATATAAAACTAATTAGTCATAGGTTGGGGAATACGTTAACGAGCTAATTTATACAGTAAAAGTTCAAATGCTAACGACATATCATTACATATCACTGAGCACGGTGTGTTGCAGTCAATTTATGGTACTCTTCGTTTGAATAAATTGTGCAACACGGTAGTAACCGAATGATTCGATCGAAAACGTTGATTTGGAAAAATAGCAGAAAACACGAAAGCGGTCGAAGATTACTTCTTAGCTCCGGCGTACAATTCTGTCCTTATCCCATGATTACGATAACTATTATTTTTAAATATCGCACTGACAATACACAACTACAATTAATACAATCACCTTAGTACAATTTCTACTTATTAATCCACTTACATGTACGAATTCACAGGCGTCCTGAATTAGGTGACGTCAAGAGTACAACTCCGTCAACTGATACTATGTCATAGCGAGCTAGATACGGGTCACCGGATTGCGATGGCACATAAATGGGGGAAGTACCTAGACACAGTACAAACCACCATATATTTAACGGATTTCTGACACGATGCTTTCACGGTTTTTGAAATTTCATTAAGCTGTCCTTAATTATCCGTCAGCAACTGTAAATTTCATAAGAACAATTTAAGATTCCACTACCAAAATCATCAAGAACTAGTAGCTAATGATTATGAGCGAAGAAGCTATTTTTCAGAAACAGTGATGAACCGGTCAGAAAGATAAATATTAGTTACAGACTAAACAAGCCTCGTCATCCAAGCGGAAATGAATTCCCAAAACTATGAACGTTGCAGCGTGCGTAATATACAGCTTTCCACCGTATCGGAAATGCAAATGCTTTGAGAAAGTGAATGTTCTGGCTGGATTACCTAACAATCGTATTGTAGGCCCGGTCCAGATTAATGAAAATCTTACGGGACAAAAATACTTGGAATTGATTCAAGATAGGATAATACTATCAGCTTTAAATCAAGTGATTATCAATCTCGACAAAGTCTGGTACTAGAGATGGATGGCGTGTCGTACCGGATATCTCAGCAGAAGTTTACCCTTCACGGTTTACTGATTCAACACTTAATGACTACCTTCTTACTATTCTTCAAACGTATGATTCCTTAAGAAATATAGAGCAACTGAAAAATAGAGTAAATGGTGGAGTAGTACGAAAAATACCTCCTAAAGACATAAATAGTACCAGTAGTTTCCACAATAAATTGGGATATTGTATTACTCGGAGAATGGGAGTATAATGGGGGAATGCTATTAAGTTAGATTTTTGATTTCTGATGTTCAATTTTTCCCAGTTTTGTAGATTTGCAATGCGACTAGCTTGATTTTCTATTAATCACGTATTATTATTATTATAAGTTAGCATCAATAAATTAGGTCCAACTTACTATATTAAAAAATTAAGTATGTTGCAATTTAAAGTCAATGATTCGATACATTAATATCCATTGTTTAAATAAAAATGATTATCACTACCAATACATGTTCTTATAAACTCTCTGTATCACAAAAATAGAAAAAAAGAGAAAATTTTACTATTTAAAAGAATTAGCTTTGGAAATAGTCTATAACGTCCGATTCGGTGGTAAATACACAGAAAAGGTGAAATGCTCTTCTGGTTCAAAAAGTCTACTAACGCGGTTAAAAACAAAATTGTTTGACGTTAAATGATTGTATCGAAAGATTAATTACGAAGGCGGGACATAATTATTAAGTAGTAGATATCTCATGATTTATAAATAATTCGAAATTAATTATCGTTTTGCCTTTGGAAGCTTAGGAGTGACTTAAGAATTAAATGCCTAACGCTAACTTGTTTAAAGTTATTTGATTGTTATAAATCAATCATTGTTCTCTTTTGCTTTCCATACTACCAATTACTTACAAAAGGATTCAAATCTGGCGGAATCATTTTTAAGATTGAGCCAAGCTCGTGTTAATTTTATGCAAAGTGCAAATGGTTTGTAACAAAAAATAAAATTTGATCGATGCGTACCAGATTCCAGTATATTACGCACATCAGTGTACGTGTATTTTAATTAGTTGCTTGGACTTTGAAGCAAAAACCATCGGATAATCTGTTAGCTCCTAAATTTAGTACCTTCACATAGTTAAAACTGCCAAATCGCGTCTTAAAACCAGCTGCGTGCAACAAAGGTGAGTCTTATAGTTTATACCTACGCTGATCAATCGAGTTTTACAAGTCTAATTATTATATGGGCAAATTATTCTAATAACCTTGTCTTTCTATTGAACTAAGTAGAATTTCGATTTTAAAAACAATAGTTATAACTACTCTTTAAGTAGCACGTGATACATAACGTATATATGGTCACCAAAATACAGAAAGATATGTGAAATAGAATTAGATAAGTCGTTAATGACTAAAAAATCTAATTACGAGCAAATACAGATCCGTGAGGCGTTTCAACATTTATAAGGGCGGAATTAGAGCGATATCACTGACAAGAAAGCATCGTCCCTTGAAATACCTCAATGAAATACAATGTAAAATAACCCGACAATCTGCAAGACAATTCCTCCTCAGGATACATGTGATTAATAAAATGAAGGAGTTTTCACAGATAATGTATGATCTATTTTGTTTATTAAAGCAGTAGATGTACATTTACTGAATACATAGCCATGTTTGATTCAGACGTATTAAATTATAACTGGTAAAATTAATCATAGTTAACTCTTACCTTTGAAAATTTTGGGAATAGATAACATAGTCATATTTATCTTATCTATTTATTAACATACAGTACCGTCCATAGATGTTTGGCCAAGTAAGAAAATTTCAAAATATTATAAGCAATTAATACCAAAGAAATATATATATATATATATATATTACTATTAAACGTAACAACTATCAAAATATAACTAAAATCATGTTTTGTATGTCCTATTCAATGTTAACAAAATTCTGAAACATTTGTTGTGTAAAAAAAACACCTTTTCCATTGAATTCTCGAACAACTCACGACATCCTTTCGATTAATTTTCTGTTATTCCATTCTTGTTGAAGGATATTCCAAAGCTGTTCCTCCTTGGAAGTAGGACCGACGCTTCGCACTCTTCTATCAAGTTCATCCCACAGTAATTTAATAGGGTTGAAATCTCGATTCTATAGTAGCCAGGTCATAACTTGTAGAATATCTGTTTGAACTTGCTCATTCAGGTACTGCTTGATGTTGTGGCTGTGTTTCGAATCGTTATCTTGTATAAAAGTAAAATTGTCGCCGATTAGTCGCAACCCCGAAGGAATGGCATGAGTGTCCAGTATTTCACGATACTGGTCTTTCCGCATTATCCCTTCGATTCGATGTAACGTTCTTGTTCCAGGGTAAGAAAAAGAACTCCAAACCGTAACTGAACCGTCGACGTACTTTATTGCCGGTACCATACATTCGGGAAGCATCCTTGCATTAGCGGAACGTCTGACAAATCACTCTCCTGCTTTGATCAAACACTTTAAATATCGATTCGTTAGTCCATAAAACATCTTGTCACTGTTCTAGCTATTCCATCTCGATGTTCACTGTAGCCTTTCTAGTTGTGTGCCGGCCGGCGTTTGACGGTGGTAAGTGAAATTCGACGTCCGCGATTCAATTCGCTTGCTATTTCTGCTGCTGTTTTTCTACGATGTCGTTGACTACGACAGTTGTAGTAGCCGATCGTCTACTGGGCTGGTTACTTGTGTCTAGGTAGTCTGTTTTCATGATATCAGCACATGGTATATCTTAGTGTCGACGTGGCTAAATTCAATTTCTCGCTGACTTGCCCGCTGGAAAAACCTTAATGCAAAGTTATTATACTGGATCGTTTTGCAACACCTACTGATTTACCACGAGGCATTTCGAACAGTGTTGTTCTCTTACTATACCGCTGATCACAATAATATTCAAACTGAACTGTTTGAGATGTACATATTTGAGATAGATGTTTCTGAAGATTATCAATAAAGCTTACTACATTGAATATTTGTAAAACTTTCTCCCATGGCCAAACCTCTATGGACGGTAGTGTTTGTATATATAAGTATCTGTCTTGAAATCGCTCTTGAAACGTTTTTTTTTAAAGTAGATAAACAGTCTAATCGCATCAGAGAAATCTTGGTGCAACTTTATTTTGGTTTTACACGGGAAAGGGAATTATAAATTCCATACAGAACCACAACTATGATGCAGAATCATTCAACGCCTCCTAAATATGGGGGAACTCCAAACTCTCAGAATAATACATAAGCTCAATCTAAGTTAGTATGCAAGATCATTTGGATTTCCTGAATGATAGAGTTGGTTTTAAGGAGTCGGATGACAAGTGCACTGTACGGAAAAAAATAAAAATCGACTAGCAATTTCTCTATTTTGTTTTCAGGAATAAATAAGTGTAAAACAAAAGGCGAATTAAAAATGTATTTATGTATCAACGCATTCCGCTCTTTCGGTAACATCGTTTACTGTTATAAAGTATGAATCATTTCATCGTAAACCTTCGCAATAAATATAACAATAATACGGAACACACAAATTCTGGAGGTGTATTGCAGTGAAATCTACATCCAAAACGTAATATATTCGAGTAGTACAAAATTATTTAGAAAGAAAGTGCGACAAAATATTGAACACAAACTGAGTTCCCCACAGCCAAGGTTCAAATACATGAAGCATGTCTGGAAGCATATCGTGACAGAAAAATAGTAGCGCGGCAACTTAGAACCAACATCAATCGTTTTAGGTAGAGTGGAATTGCTCTTGAATTCATCCAAAACATATGCTCCACATTATCACACATCTTAGATGAATGCACAAACTGCTAAGCGTGCAAAGATCACACACCAAATATTAATTGGGAAAATTTACTTTTCGTAGTTCTTTTGGTTTAACATGCTTTTTTAAGACAAATAATAAAACCATGTTGCTCAACCTACACCAATTGCGTTTTACTACATATTTGGATGGTGATCGATATTATGTTTTGCGTTATCTAGTAAAAGCTGAATCAAATTTCAGCTTCTACTTCACAATTACAAATACAAAGGAAATTATTTCAGAGTATTGCTTGACCTAACAGACAGTATTATAACGGGGCCAGTGGCACAGTGCGCCTTGAGCGCTTGGCTATTAGTCTCGCGGTGCGGAATTTTTCTCACTCTATGGCGAATGACAAGAATATCTTAACGCGCCCCACAGACTCAGGCGTAATAATAACTCATGGTCGACGGATGCCCCCTATAACCGGCGAAAGCTGTTGAGGGAGGTGAAGGCATGGATTATTATTATGAAATTGATAGATTGCGATTTGAGTAACAAATATTCTATAGAGCATGGAGAGCTGGATAGTTCATATGAATCGATTATTGTTGAAAGAGAGTTGATTATTGACGATTTCGAAGTATTGGCAAGATATCATACATACTTTAAATAAAAGCCAGTTAGCATACTAAACATAATAAGAAAAAGAAAATGACTGTCTTGCTATCGAACCGCGTCAAGTGCTTCGACATATATCTTTAGATTGGTTTGACGTAATCGTCATACAAAATCAGTTTCGTCTTAGGCTGGTCACACATTACCATTAAAAAAATATTTTGCTTCAAACACATGTGTTGAAGAGACTGCCTTACATAGGCTTTAATCTAATAAAACAAAAGAATGCATTCAAACAATTATCAGGTAATAATTTCAAATATCAATGAACGGTGCATAAGCCGAAAGCACAACTATCAATATTTTCCGTGCATTTTTTTATATTTGTGCATCTATTTTTTTAATCGTTTAAATCTGCATATATGCTTGCACTTGCATCTTTTTTTTTTTCTATGCAGTTTTACTTATCATCGTTTCTTTTTTTATTGTTAATGCTTGCACCTACTACTTTGTGTATATATCTTACTACTAGCATGTCAGGATCTTAACAATTGATAATTACTAAAGGTACATGAATTTTGACCAACCTACTTTAATATATCATCCGGCAAAATCATACGGTAATAGACAAAAATTATTTCTTGCTATAGTTTAGTGCTCATAAATCACAAAGTAATACGAATGCTATGTTGAAGTATGAATACACAAGAGTATACAGCTATCGAAGTATTTTAATTAGGGTGCCAGGGAAAGAGTAGATGCCGTAAACATGATGACGTTAAATAGAGATATTGGTGAGATGGCGTATGTATAGTGTATTAATAGAAACTATAAGGGATCACATCTGACTAACAATCGTCTAATATATCAACGATTATTGCGATCGCTCGCAGACCCTAACTAAATTAATTCGATTGCGATATAAATAACTATCAACATAAAACACAAATAGAATGGAACCTGTATATAGTGAACGTACTTTTGACGAAGAAAATAATTACTATAGAATGAGAAACATCGTATATAAATACACAATTGTATATTGTAATGCAACATTGGCGTAGTTTTGTTCCACATGAACAGTCGCAATAACACTGTATACGCAAAAAAAAACAAACGTGTAAAAGGCGTGTACACAAAAACATTACATTTATATATAAACAGTTTTTAATCAGTTAAAGAATAGAGAAAATGGCTTTGGCATACTGCTTGACAAATTGTGCAAATGGCACAAGCAGTTCAGAGTCCGGTATTGGCTTGTAGATAACCTTAGCATAAACACACTGATGACGAGAGAAGCGTTGATCTTATTTATTATTCGAGAGTCTAAGTTTGATACTGTTCACAAAATATGTTCTAGCATAATGAATGCTATCGCGACACTCGCGCCAAGTAAAATCAGTTCATTATCCACGAATCTTCGTAGAAACTAGGTAGATACATCCTTACTAACATCCATAGTCACTGCAATTTCACTGCGAAACTAAAGTCATTTTGTCATTTGTACCCATTCAGGTTGTTAGACGTGAGCATTATATCAATGGTGTAATTTATCATATGGCCTTGCGAAATATGAATCCTTCAGCAATTAATATAGATTCGTAATGTAAGTACACCAACGGGTAGGTCTATACATCGTTCCAGAAGGGATGTGGGAAAATTGCTCGCATAACGTCGTTCTCTATCTAGTCCTTCAACGTCCATGATAGAATTGAAGGAAAGATTAGAAAGATCAGAGAATAGACCTATCGCCAACTCGTCTTCATCCAAGCTATCATGAACTCTTCGAATTCCGGAGAAGTTTCGGAAAATAAATTCGTTTATAAGTATCTTTTAAAGAATTCAAGTTTACGGAATGAAACCGCGTCGTAGTTGTACGAATTTGTTGACGCTTTGCCCTGAGTTGCATGGATCATCTTCTAGATTGCTGCATGTTGTAACGCTGGCGTGAGAAGAATGTTTTACAAGTATGTACGTTTTCATATAATAGTTACCGTTTCAAATATTTATACATTTGACTATGTTGATTACTGTTCGGAATGATGGATAATTTTAGTAAATTTTATAGTTCTTTGCAAATCGGCTCCTCTCCGATATCATCTTTATTAATAAGATATCAGTTTCATACACGCCTTTATATTTCTTGTACAGCAGCAATATGAACTAAGTTCATTAAATTACCTGTTTGCAACATTTGAGATCATACCTGTAATAGTGCCAGGCACGATCGAATCGGTTAAATATCAATGATGAATTACTTCTATAACTCTTAGGAACATAGTCTGGAAATGATACATCAATTTAGAATCTATTGTCGCGGTAAAGTATTCAACAAACGCATTACTAGTTCGGAGGGGACTAGTAGTCTATCTCTACACCGTAATTAACTGTTATTTCTCTTATATATATCCACATATCGATCGAGACTTATAATCCTAGATATAAATCTTATCTTCATAATTGCATTGATTATTATCATTTGATGATGTGCTTTCTGGCTCTTACATAACGTCAGTTATTCCGGATTACCATTAGTTATTACGAACTTCATGTATTAGTTTTAAATTGTTGCTAGACTTCATAATTTGCGCATGGGAACTTGTGCTGTGTTGGAGTGTTGGTTATAATAGTATAACGCAAATTAAGGTGCTAGACGAAAAAGTCCTATGGAAGCTTTAAAATCGGGTTGACATACAATTCATAAAATACGTGGTTGATCGTCGGCGGACTTCTTTAACTGGGAATTCGAAATACAGTATTTACTGGACGCATGCTCTATTTTGCTCAAATAGTCTCGCACCCCACCGGCTGAACTATATAATTGCGTGCGTATGTTTCCAAAAAAAATTGTAGTTGTATAATAGTTGTGTGCTGTTATGGTAAAAAAGTAAACGGGCTGCTTCATCTTCAAGGTAATATAGAGGAATCGGGGATTCCAATAACATATTACCGATCGGGTTAGGATTAATGTTCAACTTTGAAGCATTCAGCAGTCAAATGCGACATAAACGTTGAATATTATTGATGTACATAGTACCGATGATGTTACTAAACACAGGAACTTACGGAATTCAAATATATAACAGCAGAATATCGTTTCCATTTTCACCCCAGGGTGAATAAATCACTAATTTTTATTATTTCTTGCTTTTTACTTAGCATAAATGGGCTTATTACCGTAAGCGCTCTTCCTACTAGTTGAAGAAGGTTCTTCAATTATCATCACACAGACTACTAAACGGGAATTTGAAGCTTGTCAGTTCAAACAGGTTCAATATGCTGTACATAAAATGTAATACCGAGCATTAATTCTTATTTAGTTCCACGACAATTTTCTAGCGAAACTTTACATGTGGGTTCTTAAGACACGCATATGAATCAAAGGGGAACAACTTCTGAACATCCACTTCGCCAATTATAAATTTGAAGCTGGAAATTACGGTTTTATGGAAATATGGACCTCCAAATTTAGTATCTTCCGTGGTATCGGAGATGCGAAATAATTCGACTCAAACAGGTTTTCATAGATGGCTTTAATTTCCCTACTGGTAACTCTTATATAATGAAATTAATTGGATGACAAAAGTTAATGGTGTATCCTCGGCTATTTACGACAATTGCATATGAAGGATATTATTGTAACATCACTATCGCATTTGGAGAACTGTTGTAGCTGACGACGAAAAATCGTGTCATAAAATATTAAAGATTATTTACAGTTCATTGATGGCGCGTATATGCGCACTTTGTTTATACTAATGTTCTCTTCGTCAATGAGTCCACACTTCGTATCGCAGTAAAAATCTTGAAGATTTTCATTGTCCGAGAATTCAAACATACCGTTCAAGTTTCACTTATTGCACACAGTTACTGTCAAAAATGTCGATTGTCTTGTTTCCTTTAGTTCAACAGAATGTTCACACGCACACCACTTTGTCTTCTTCGTATTTACTATGATTTATACCTATTAATCAAGTTGCCCTTAGCCAAAATATTTTCGGATTATTTTATGGTCAACGGAAAACCCAAAACGGGAAATGAGATAAAGAATATACAGAAAAATAACATGCGTTCAAATAAATTTTACCTCAAAGTAGCCTTTGAAATTATAATTATCATACCTTGTTACTGAAACTCTAATACTTACGAATTTTGTTTGGTAGAAGCTATTTCAATAACATAATAAACGTCGACATTTTTAACTAAATGAAATATGTTTCTTTGCAAACAAACAAGTAAGAATAAGATTCAATCATAAATGATTTGTGTAGTATAGTAAAAACCATTTTAAATCAATTTTAAATTAAAATACAATTGTTCCTATTAACTACGAATCTGAACGAATACACTGTTAAATTGACAACTAATGCAACTGAAAATAGTACAAGTTACGACAAAAGTTCTTATTTGAATGAATTGCTAGAGGGGTAAAATTATTTGAATGCTTTTTACATAGCAGAAGATAATACAGCGCATATAAGAACCAATACATGTCTTTCTAGCTTATAAATTGATGTTCTCCATTGGGACCTTGTGAACCGTAAGAGATAGGGAGTGACAAAATCTCACATTTAATCTTAACCGATCAAGAAAAATGAACAATACGTGCGCGCTACGGAGGAAAGACTAAAAATCGACAATCGAAATTTTGAAGTTTATCGACTGAAAGATACTGAAATAGTTAATTCGACACTATGAAGGTACACTTTCACGTAAAATTCAAATATAATATTGAAACCTATGCAACTTTTAAGCGAAATGCAAAGCATAGGTGGGCTTTGGATACATAATTTGATGATTTCAATAACGTGTAACCCACATTCTTAAAATCAATCATTAATTTTCCAATAATAAAGTTATAAAAAAGATTGGGCGATGTTTTGTTCTGTACTTTTATTTAGCATCACCAAAGTAATTCGCCAACATAAACCACGTCAAACTCTCAAAGAATTGCTCTTTGTTATTTAACAAATAACTCAGCCTTTCTTAATGCCAAATTAATTACTTCTTATAAAATACATCAGTTTCTTCAAGGAAATTCCCCTAAAGCACAAGCATACCGTTCTGCTACATTATCGAATTGTGCTTTGTTTATGCAAACCGATAGGAAAATATTTTATAGCCCGAGTTTTCATCAGACTAAACCTAGGGAATAAAATAAGGCACCGCTGCGCTTTTAAACCATTAATTCGTCCACTGGAATGATGATCTCAATGGTGAACATACTATCTGAGAGCAAACCAGCTCTGTTAAAACTACTAAGCAACAGTTAGGATCATTCCAGCCACATGATCTACTTAACATTGTTTTACAAAATCCACAAATATTAATACTTTTTTTCAATGAATGAACATTTCGCTTACATATTGCATGAAAAATTAGTATGATATGAAATTACATCTAAGGAACGATCAAGATAAGCGAAAAGTTATTTCAAGTACTATCACTATGTAGTACCACACAATAATACAAAGAAGCAGTTATATAAAGACAGTAGTATAGATCTTACACCAAATTGAAACGAATATAAACGAAGCATAAGATTGTTAATAACATGTATATTTACTATGAAATTCGGTATGTTATACACTTAAAAATATACTTAAATGCAAAAGAATGTCTTATTTAAGAACAACAAGTTAGTTAGTACCTTGCTCAAGAAGTTTAAGTCAGCTAACATTTTGTTACATCTAATCTAGACCCAGCCTAAGAGTAACTAAGTAGAAAAAGAATGTGCAACAGTTGGGACACCCAAATTTGTCCACAGGGCCATAGCACAGAACACGCTGAACCTTTCTGAAACTAATCGTCAGCATTAAGCCGCGTCAAAACCTAAAGCAAGACTAGAAAACATTTACATACGTAACTGACTGTATTTAAAATAGGTAAAAATATAAGTAATTTAGTACGTTCTAACAACAACCAAATCAACTGTAAACTGTCCATAGATTTATTTTCATATTCTAAAGTAACAAGCGTTGTTTCAATTGAAGGCGACTCGGGCTTTTTAAAGATAGGGATTTTAAAACCCTACGCGCAGAATACATAATGAATTCAGACAATCTGATTTGAACATTAGCATCCAAAGAATAAAACGATTTGTCAAACCGGTGATCTATTTTTTAATCGTATTCTCGCGCGCGGTAATAACCCACAATGCTTGAATTGCCCCATTTATACAGAATACTTTACAAACACACATGATGGTGAAACAGATGTGAGACGGTACACTAAGTTAAAAAGAAACCAAGTAGGATAGGAGATGAAATAATAAATAAGCCTTGCATACACCAGCAGGAAATCCCCAGGTTCGCTGCTTATAGGGTTTTGAGGAATCGTCATATTGTTGATTACTGTAAACGGGCTGAACGACCGTTCACAGTAATCAACAAACTTTCGAGTTCATGCCTCCGAGGCAGAAAAAGTAACGCCTTAATTAACTCGATGTGCCGAAAATAGACAGTCTCATTAATCCGAATCCCTAGTACGCTGAATCGAAAATTATCTTCAGTCCGAATTTATATGTACGTATGCTATAAAACACAGCTGTCATTTACGGCTACATTTTCGTCCAATTCGTCAAAATACACCCAACACAAATCCGGGGTGTATTTCTACATTTTGTTTATGGCAGATCGTGACTCAGTTCAACACACAAAGATAAAACCTTTGGATGAAAAGTTAATAATTCAGAAATGAAACCATGGATTTGGTGGAAAATCTTTGGCTGTTAAAATAACAACGAAGGAGAATCAACAACTTCTATTATGAAAATGAATAGAACGAGAATCGAAAGGTAAGCATTATTAATATTAAGATATTCTTACACAAAAGGAAAACATTACACAATACAAACTAACTAGAAATTGAAAAGTTATACTCTACGACTGGTTTTTGTGGGTAACGTTCATGGCACACTTCAATTTTATACGAGATTTTGGCAACAAAACAACACACACAAAAATGACACCAAAAGCAAATAAACAACATTACGTTCAGACATATGGGAGAGATAATTCTGTAACTAGCAGAGACCGGATGAAAAAATTGGTCTGTATTGAGACTACGCGCTTGATCCGTTCATAGCTGCTAATGAGACAGCATTATACCGGAAGCTAATTACCAGAAAAAAGACTGATCCGCAGCCAGAAGAAAACAGCAACAGGACGTCAAGTCAAAGAAAAAATAACAAAAAACGAAGAGCGCTTCAAAACACAACACTTCCAATATAAATCTGCTAATACGCGGATAACCTTGGCTACATTCCAAAAGCGATTTCATCACTATTTTTGAAGCTTGTTAGAAGTTTGCTGAAAATGAAAGATCTGCCTATTCGAGGTCTTTTGTTAATAGATGATTGTAGCTGTTACATAAAAGAAGAACATATAAGCGAATATGAAAACAACGCTGAATCAGCAAATCGTATAACAGTAAAAATAAAAACCAGCAAAAATGTTGGATGTGGGTGGTAGTACTATGCAATTATAATGTTCTTTGAATAGCGCCAAGTGCAAGAAATAAATTCAAGGCAACAAATGCAATTTTTATTACGGTAAGGTTTTCCTCGGACATAATGTAAGATTTCACTGCGAGTCGAAAAAGATGTTAGTAAATGAATAGAGCAATGGTGCCCGTAACTGACGTAAATGAATGCTAGTTGCTACATCGGCGATAACCAGCAAACGAATAAGATACAGCGATGAGACTATGCTGTATGTGGCCCAAGGTATCCGAAAGTATTTTCATTTGTTTAGAAATTATGTGACAAATTTGGGAACCATCCTGTATAATGTATTCGCATATGCGTTATGTATTCTTAGTTCACATGGCTTTGAAAATTCCAATAATATACACGACTTTCGAGCAATTTCAGATCCATAATTAAATGTCCTTTCTTGCGTGCACTTAAAATGCTGCTGGTCCAAGGATAATCAACTCATATACACTACCGTCCATAAGTATTTAACCTCTTTTTTGGGAATATTGAAATAAAATTGGATTTGAATCGTGGATATATGATTTAACGGTATTCAGTTAATATTTACATCTACACAAAGCCATAGAAACACACAAACAAATATATATACAAAATTAAATCAAACTATGCTTTCGTCAATAGAGTCTCCTCAATTACTTATAACTGTCGCGGCAGTAAGTCGATGCATTCCACGTGTCGAGTTTCACTGTTTTTAAATCTGCCGAATACACGTGCGCCCTCATCCTGTAAGCTGTTCCTAACAGACAATAGTCGAAGAGTAGCCGTACTAAACGTACACAAAACAAAATCAATCGCAACACTACCAATTAATTTTGTTAGAGTTCCTTCTGATATTACGATTGTTCCTGGAGAAGGACGGTGATAGATGTTGGTGTGACTTGTGTTACTTTTCGAACTAATTCATCTCATAATTCAATGGGATTGAAGTTGGAAGATTGAAGGGATTATTCCACAACCATAAGACTACTCCCTTTTTATTTTTCTTGCAAGCAATTGTGCCATGTCTTGGCTACATGTTTCGGATCATTATCATGCTGAAAGATGAAGTTCTCATCGATTTGTCGAAACCCCGATGACACCACATTATTTTCTAAAATATTTCTGTACGCTTCTTTTTGCAGAATACCGTCAATATTCACTAAATCTCCGACAAAAGTGCCTGCAAAACTCCGGCCAATCATAACGGAACCTCCTTTGTGTTTGATGGTCAGTACAACGCACTGGTCCGACATCCATTCTTTTACCAACCATCGAACAAATACAAGTCTACGTGAAGCATTAACTTCGAACTTCAACTCGTCTCTTCACAACACCTTCTCTTTAGACTTCGATGGTCCACTTCTTGTGTCCACTAATACCACTACCGCTTAGGCAACTAACAATTAAAGCACGCATTCCTAAGGTCCAACTCTTTAGTCCTCGCCAATGTGACACTAATAAGTAAATATTAAAACCCACAGAAACACAGAACAACTCGCTTGAGTGTATCCTCAACTATAATAAATTTCGAACTATCACAAACCACAATAATATGGTACAAACAGAGGTCCGATCATAAAATGCAGTAAAATGATTTACTACAAACCATCAAAACTTATTTACAGGGTGAGTATCTATAATACAGGTATAGCTGAAACGAATTTGTATATCTAGGGACTCGCTAATGGGGCGTATACTAATGAAACTTTCTGACAATGTATATAATACATATGAGGATTGTTTGAATCTACTCTCATTACTTGTGATAGGTAACTAATGTGAAGTATTAAGAAATAGCATAGGTGGCCAAACACTTGTGGATGGGAGTGCATGTATACCATGAAAATTGAGGCGCTACTAGCACCTTGTAGGTTAGTCTTATCTATTCACACATATAACAACACTTATTTTAACCCCGAGTATTATTTACCGCCTAATTGTCCCTAAACGTTACCCTATTCTCAGACAAAAATTGCCTTTAATTTTGTAAAAAAATGGGCTTTTATTCACAATACTAATCGATCAACAAATTTAAAATCACGAGATCATCCTGTTGTTTTTTCAGAAACAAAGGCGGCAAATATGAGAGGAAGCTGAATTTGATTTATCTTAAATAACGAAACTACGGTTACGAATTAAAAGGAAGTTCATATTTCTTTTCATATCATTTGCGTTCTACGGAAAATAGCCGTCAGGGTTAGAAACTCCTTTCACTTTTAGTAACTCAAAACACCTGATGATAGGCGAAATCGGTATGGTCTTCAGATTTTATTTTATGCGAAGTACGCATAAAATGTTGCGTATTGAATGCGAGCGTAAAATATAATTATTTTCCAAAAATACGAGTTCGCGAATACCTTTATTAATTAAACCCAAAAATATAAGACAATATGTTAGAAATACTAACAACTACTAAATTCTAAGAAAAAGTATGAGGAAATGAGGAAACAATATGAAAAACCTAATTAAATAAATATAAATTGCCTTGAAGCCCAGTATCAAAACCCAATTATAAATAAATATTTCTTGTTATACGTGGAGATGTATCTGTTTTTCAATTACATTAGTATAATTTAATTATTAATTTCGAGGTATAAGAAAACATCGCCAACTCCTAGGCAAAAAGGCCTTTCTTGCTCATATATAAACATTAAATAATTATTTAAATCATATTGACCACGTATCATAACTTAAACTCATCAAGAATTATGTTACATTGCGCTTTACAAGAAATAAAAAAAAATATGGACCTCCAAATTTAGTATCTTCCGTGGTATCGGAGATGCGAAATAATTCGACTCAAACAGGTTTTCATAGATGGCTTTAATTTCCTTACTGGTAACTCTTATATAATGAAATTAATTGGATGACAAAAGTTAATGGTGTATCCTCGGCTATTTACAACAATTGCATATGAAGGATATTGTAACATCACTATCGCATTTGGAGAACTGTTGTAGCTGACGACGAAAAATCGTGTCATAAAATATTAAAGATTATTTATAGTTCATTGATGGCGCGGCGCGTATATGCACTTTGTTTATACTAATGTTCTCTTCGTCAATGAGTCCACACTTCGTATCGCAGTAAAAATCTTGAAGATTTTCATTGTCCGAGAATTCAAACATACCGTTCAAGTTTCACTTATTGCACACAGTTACTGTCAAAAATGTCGATTGTCTTGTTTCCTTTAGTTCAACAGAATGTTCACACGCACACCACTTTGTCTTCTTCGTATTTACTATGATTATACCTATTAATCAAGTTGCCCTTAGCCAAAATATTTTCGGATTATTTTATGGTCAACGGAAAACCCAAAACGGGAAACGAGATAAAGAATATACAGAAAAATAACATGCGTTCAAATAAATTTTACCTCAAAGTAGCCTTTGAAATTATAATTATCATACCTTGTTACTGAAACTCTAATACTTACGAATTTTGTTTGGTAGAAGCTATTTCAATAACATAATAAACGTCGACATTTTTAACTAAATGAAATATGTTTCTTTGCAAACAAACAAGTAAGAATAAGATTCAATCATAAATGATTTGTGTAGTATAGTAAAAACCATTTTAAATCAATTTTAAATTAAAATACAATTGTTCCTATTAACTACGAATCTGAACGAATACACTGTTAAATTGACAACTAATGCAACTGAAAATAGTACAAGTTACGACAAAAGTTCTTATTTGAATGAATTGCTAGAGGGGTAAAATTATTTGAATGCTTTTTACATAGCAGAAGATAATACAGCGCATATAAAAACCAATACGTGTCTTTCTAGCTTATAAATTGATGTTCTCCATTGGGACCTTGTGAACCGTAAGAGATAGGGAGTGACAAAATCTCACATTTAATCTTAACCGATCAAGAAGAATGAACAATACGTGCGCGCTACGGAGGAAAGACTAAAAATCGACAATCGAAATTTTGAAGTTTATCGACTGAAAGATACTGAAATAGTTATTTTTGAAACTATGAAGGTACACTTTCACGTAAAATTCAAATATAATATTGAAACCTATGCAACTTTTAAGCGAAATGCAAAGCATAGGTGGGCTTTGGATACATAATTTGATGATTTCAATAACGTGTAACCCACATTCTTAAAATCAATCATTAATTTTCCAATAATAAAGTTATAAAAAAGATTGGGCGATGTTTTGTTCTGTACTTTTATTTAGCATCACCAAAGTAATTCGCCAACATAAACCACGTCAAACTCTCAAAGAATTGCTCTTTGTTATTTAACAAATAACTCAGCCTTTCTTAATGCCAAATTAATTACTTCTTATAAAATACATCAGTTTCTTCAAGGAAATTCCCCTAAAGCACAAGCATACCGTTCTGCTACATTATCGAATTGTGCTTTGTTTATGCAAACCGATAGGAAAATATTTTATAGCCCGAGTTTTCATCAGACTAAACCTAGGGGAATAAAATAAGGCACCGCTGCGCTTTTAAACCATTAATTCGTCCACTGGAATGATGATCTCAATGGTGAACATACTATCTGAGAGCAAACCAGCTCTGTTAAAACTACTAAGCAACAGTTAGGATCATTCCAGCCACATGATCTACTTAACATTGTTTTACAAAATCCACAAATATTAATACTTTTTTTCAATGAATGAACATTTCGCTTACATATTGCATGAAAAATTAGTATGATATGAAATTACATCTAAGGAACGATCAAGATAAGCGAAAAGTTATTTCAAGTACTATCCACTATATGTAGTACCACACAATAATACAAAGAAGCAGTTATATAAAGACAGTAGTATAGATCTTACACCAAATTGAAACGAATATAAACGAAGCATAAGATTGTTAATAACATGTATATTTACTATGAAATTCGGTATGTTATACACTTAAAAAAATATACTTAAATGCAAAAGAATGTCTTATTTAAGAACAACAAGTTAGTTAGTACCTTGCTCAAGAAGTTTAAGTCAGCTAACATTTTGTTACATCTAATCTAGACCCAGCCTAAGAGTAACTAAGTAGAAAAAGAATGTGCAACAGTTGGGACACCCAAATTTGTCCACAGGGCCATAGCACAGAACACGCTGAACCTTTCTGAAACTAATCGTCAGCATTAAGCCGCGTCAAAACCTAAAGCAAGACTAGAAAACATTTACATACGTAACTGACTGTATTTAAAATAGGTAAAAATATAAGTAATTTAGTACGTTCTAACAACAACCAAATCAACTGTAAACTGTCCATAGATTTATTTTCATATTCTAAAGTAACAAGCGTTGTTTCAATTGAAGGCGACTCGGGCTTTTTAAAGATAGGGATTTTAAAACCCTACGCGCAGAATACATAATGAATTCAGACAATCTGATTTGAACATTAGCATCCAAAGAATAAAACGATTTGTCAAACCGGTGATCTATTTTTTAATCGTATTCTCGCGCGCGGTAATAACCCACAATGCTTGAATTGCCCCATTTATACAGAATACTTTACAAACACACATGATGGTGAAACAGATGTGAGACGGTACACTAAGTTAAAAAGAAACCAAGTAGGAGATGAAATAATAAATAAGCCTTGCATACACCAGCAGGAAATCCCCAGGTTCGCTGCTTATAGGGTTTTGAGGAATCGTCATATTGTTGATTACTGTAAACGGGCTGAACGACCGTTCACAGTAATCAACAAACTTTCGAGTTCATGCCTCCGAGGCAGAAAAAGTAACGCCTTAATTAACTCGATGTGCCGAAAATAGACAGTCTCATTAATCCGAATCCCTAGTACGCTGAATCGAAAATTATCTTCAGTCCGAATTTATATGTACGTATGCTATAAAACACAGCTGTCATTTACGGCTACATTTTCGTCCAATTCGTCAAAATACACCCAACACAAATCCGGGGTGTATTTCTACATTTTGTTTATGGCAGATCGTGACTCAGTTCAACACACAAAGATAAAACCTTTGGATGAAAAGTTAATAATTCAGAAATGAAACCATGGATTTGGTGGAAAATCTTTGGCTGTTAAAATAACAACGAAGGAGAATCAACAACTTCTATTATGAAAATGAATAGAACGAGAATCGAAAGGTAAGCATTATTAATATTAAGATATTCTTACACAAAAGGAAAACATTACACAATACAAACTAACTAGAAATTGAAAAGTTATACTCTACGACTGGTTTTTGTGGGTAACGTTCATGGCACACTTCAATTTTATACGAGATTTTGGCAACAAAACAACACACACAAAAATGACACCAAAAGCAAATAAACAACATTACGTTCAGACATATGGGAGAGATAATTCTGTAACTAGCAGAGACCGGATGAAAAAATTGGTCTGTATTGAGACTACGCGCTTGATCCGTTCATAGCTGCTAATGAGACAGCATTATACCGGAAGCTAATTACCAGAAAAAAGACTGATCCGCAGCCAGAAGAAAACAGCAACAGGACGTCAAGTCAAAGAAAAATAACAAAAAACGAAGAGCGCTTCAAAACACAACACTTCCAATATAAATCTGCTAATACGCGGATAACCTTGGCTACATTCCAAAAGCGATTTCATCACTATTTTTGAAGCTTGTTAGAAGTTTGCTGAAAATGAAAGATCTGCCTATTCGAGGTCTTTTGTTAATAGATGATTGTAGCTGTTACATAAAAGAAGAACATATAAGCGAATATGAAAACAACGCTGAATCAGCAAATCGTATAACAGTAAAAATAAAAACCAGCAAAAATGTTGGATGTGGGTGGTAGTACTATGCAATTATAATGTTCTTTGAATAGCGCCAAGTGCAAGAAATAAATTCAAGGCAACAAATGCAATTTTTATTACGGTAAGGTTTTCCTCGGACATAATGTAAGATTTCACTGCGAGTCGAAAAAGATGTTAGTAAATGAATAGAGCAATGGTGCCCGTAACTGACGTAAATGAATGCTAGTTGCTACATCGGCGATAACCAGCAAACGAATAAGATACAGCGATGAGACTATGCTGTATGTGGCCCAAGGTATCCGAAAGTATTTTCATTTGTTTAGAAATTATGTGACAAATTTGGGAACCATCCTGTATAATGTATTCGCATATGCGTTATGTATTCTTAGTTCACATGGCTTTGAAAATTCCAATAATATACACGACTTTCGAGCAATTTCAGATCCATAATTAAATGTCCTTTCTTGCGTGCACTTAAAATGCTGCTGGTCCAAGGATAATCAACTCATATACACTACCGTCCATAAGTATTTAACCTCTTTTTTGGGAATATTGAAATAAAATTGGATTTGAATCGTGGATATATGATTTAACGGTATTCAGTTAATATTTACATCTACACAAAGCCATAGAAACACACAAACAAATATATATACAAAATTAAATCAAACTATGCTTTCGTCAATAGAGTCTCCTCAATTACTTATAACTGTCGCGGCAGTAAGTCGATGCATTCCACGTGTCGAGTTTCACTGTTTTTAAATCTGCCGAATACACGTGCGCCCTCATCCTGTAAGCTGTTCCTAACAGACAATAGTCGAAGAGTAGCCGTACTAAACGTACACAAAACAAAATCAATCGCAACACTACCAATTAATTTTGTTAGAGTTCCTTCTGATATTACGATTGTTCCTGGAGAAGGACGGTGATAGATGTTGGTGTGACTTGTGTTACTTTTCGAACTAATTCATCTCATAATTCAATGGGATTGAATTTGGAAGATTGAAGGGATTATTCCACAACCATAAGACTACTCCCTTTTTATTTTTCTTGCAAGCAATTGTGCCATGTCTTGGCTACATCTTTCGGATCATTATCATGCTGAAAGATGAAGTTCTCGTCGATTTGTCGAAACCCCGATGACACCACATTATTTTCTAAAATATTTCTATACGCTTCTTTTTGCAGAATACCGTCAATATTCACTAAATCTCCGACAAAAGTGCCTGCAAAACTCCGGCCAATCATAACGGAACCTCCTTTGTGTTTGATGGTCAGTACAACGCACTGGTCCGACATCCATTCTTTTACCAACCATCGAACAAATACAAGTCTACGTGAAGCATTAACTTCGAACTTCAACTCGTCTCTTCACAACACCTTCTCTTTAGACTTCGATGGTCCACTTCTTGTGTCCACTAATACCACTACCGCTTAGGCAACTAACAATTAAAGCACGCATTCCTAAGGTCCAACTCTTTAGTCCTCGCCAATGTGACACTAATAAGTAAATATTAAAACCCACAGAAACACAGAACAACTCGCTTGAGTGTATCCTCAACTATAATAAATTTCGAACTATCACAAACCACAATAATATGGTACAAACAGAGGTCCGATCATAAAATGCAGTAAAATGATTTACTACAAACCATCAAAACTTATTTACAGGGTGAGTATCTATAATACAGGTATAGCTGAAACGAATTTGTATATCTAGGGACTCGCTAATGGGGCGTATACTAATGAAACTTTCTGACAATGTATATAATACATATGAGGATTGTTTGAATCTACTCTCATTACTTGTGATAGGTAACTAATGTGAAGTATTAAGAAATAGCATAGGTGGCCAAACACTTGTGGATGGGAGTGTATGTATACCATGAAAATTGAGGCGCTACTTGCACCTTGTAGGTTAGTCTTATCTATTCACACATATAACAACACTTATTTTAACCCCGAGTATTATTTACCGCCTAATTGTCCCTAAACGTTACCCTATTCTCAGACAAAAATTGCCTTTAATTTTGTAAAAAAATGGGCTTTTATTCACAATACTAATCGATCAACAAATTTAAAATCACGAGATCATCCTGTTGTTTTTCAGAAACAAAGGCGGCAAATATGAGAGGAAGCTGAATTTGATTTATCTTAAATAACGAAACTACGGTTACGAATTAAAAGGAAGTTCATATTTCTTTTCATATCATTTGCGTTCTACGGAAAATAGCCGTCAGGGTTAGAAACTCCTTTCACTTTTAGTAACTCAAAACACCTGATGATAGGCGAAATCGGTATGGTCTTCAGATTTTATTTTATGCGAAGTACGCATAAAATGTTGGTATTGAATGCGAGCGTAAAATATAATTATTTTCCAAAAATACGAGTTCGCGAATACCTTTATTAATTAAACCCAAAAATATAAGACAATATGTTAGAAATACTAACAACTACTAAATTCTAAGAAAAGTATGAGGATATGAGGAAACAATATGAAAAACCTAATTAAATAAATATAAATTGCCTTGAAGCCCAGTATCAAAACCCAATTATAAATAAATATTTCTTGTTATACGTGGAGATGTATCTGTTTTTCAATTACATTAGTATAATTTAATTATTAATTTCGAGGTATAAGAAAACATCGCCAACTCCTAGGCAAAAAGGCCTTTCTTGCTCATATATAAACATTAAATAATTATTTAAATCATATTGACCACGTATCATAACTTAAACTCATCAAGAATTATGTTACATTGCGCTTTACAAGAAATAAAAAAAATATGGACCTCCAAATTTAGTATCTTCCGTGGTATCAGAGATGCGAAATAATTCGACTCAAACAGGTTTTCATAGATGGCTTTAATTTCCTTACTGGTAACTCTTATATAATGAAATTAATTGGATGACAAAAGTTAATGGTGTATCCTCGGCTATTTACAACAATTGCATATGAAGGATATTGTAACATCACTATCGCATTTGGAGAACTGTTGTAGCTGACGACGAAAAATCGTGTCATAAAATATTAAAGATTATTTATAGTTCATTGATGGCGCGTATATGCACTTTGTTTATACTAATGTTCTCTTCGTCAATGAGTCCACACTTCGTATCGCAGTAAAAATCTTGAAGATTTTCATTGTCCGAGAATTCAAACATACCGTTCAAGTTTCACTTATTGCACACAGTGTTACTGTCAAAAATGTCGATTGTCTTGTTTCCTTTAGTTCAACAGAATGTTCACACGCACACCACTTTGTCTTCTTCGTATTTACTATGATTATACCTATTAATCAAGTTGCCCTTAGCCAAAATATTTTCGGATTATTTTATGGTCAACGGAAAACCCAAAACGGGAAATGAGATAAAGAATATACAGAAAAATAACATGCGTTCAAATAAATTTTACCTCAAAGTAGCCTTTGAAATTATAATTATCATACCTTGTTACTGAAACTCTAATACTTACGAATTTTGTTTGGTAGAAGCTATTTCAATAACATAATAAACGTCGACATTTTTAACTAAATGAAATATGTTTCTTTGCAAACAAACAAGTAAGAATAAGATTCAATCATAAATGATTTGTGTAGTATAGTAAAAACCATTTTAAATCAATTTTAAATTAAAATACAATTGTTCCTATTAACTACGAATCTGAACGAATACACTGTTAAATTGACAACTAATGCAACTGAAAATAGTACAAGTTACGACAAAAGTTCTTATTTGAATGAATTGCTAGAGGGGTAAAATTATTTGAATGCTTTTTACATAGCAGAAGATAATACAGCGCATATAAAAACCAATACATGTCTTTCTAGCTTATAAATTGATGTTCTCCATTGGGACCTTGTGAACCGTAAGAGATAGGGAGTGACAAAATCTCACATTTAATCTTAACCGATCAAGAAGAATGAACAATACGTGCGCGCTACGGAGGAAAGACTAAAAATCGACAATCGAAATTTTGAAGTTTATCGACTGAAAGATACTGAAATAGTTAATTCGACACTATGAAGGTACACTTTCACGTAAAATTCAAATATAATATTGAAACCTATGCAACTTTTAAGCGAAATGCAAAGCATAGGTGGGCTTTGGATACATAATTTGATGATTTCAATAACGTGTAACCCACATTCTTAAAATCAATCATTAATTTTCCAATAATAAAGTTATAAAAAAGATTGGGCGATGTTTTGTTCTGTACTTTTATTTAGCATCACCAAAGTAATTCGCCAACATAAACCACGTCAAACTCTCAAAGAATTGCTCTTTGTTATTTAACAAATAACTCAGCCTTTCTTAATGCCAAATTAATTACTTCTTATAAAATACATCAGTTTCTTCAAGGAAATTCCCCTAAAGCACAAGCATACCGTTCTGCTACATTATCGAATTGTGCTTTGTTTATGCAAACCGATAGGAAAATATTTTATAGCCCGAGTTTTCATCAGACTAAACCTAGGGAATAAAATAAGGCACCGCTGCGCTTTTAAACCATTAATTCGTCCACTGGAATGATGATCTCAATGGTGAACATACTATCTGAGAGCAAACCAGCTCTGTTAAAACTACTAAGCAACAGTTAGGATCATTCCAGCCACATGATCTACTTAACATTGTTTTACAAAATCCACAAATATTAATACTTTTTTTCAATGAATGAACATTTCGCTTACATATTGCATGAAAAATTAGTATGATATGAAATTACATCTAAGGAACGATCAAGATAAGCGAAAAGTTATTTCAAGTACTATCACTATGTAGTACCACACAATAATACAAAGAAGCAGTTATATAAAGACAGTAGTATAGATCTTACACCAAATTGAAACGAATATAAACGAAGCATAAGATTGTTAATAACATGTATATTTACTATGAAATTCGGTATGTTATACACTTAAAAATATACTTAAATGCAAAAGAATGTCTTATTTAAGAACAACAAGTTAGTTAGTACCTTGCTCAAGAAGTTTAAGTCAGCTAACATTTTGTTACATCTAATCTAGACCCAGCCTAAGAGTAACTAAGTAGAAAAAGAATGTGCAACAGTTGGGACACCCAAATTTGTCCACAGGGCCATAGCACAGAACACGCTGAACCTTTCTGAAACTAATCGTCAGCATTAAGCCGCGTCAAAACCTAAAGCAAGACTAGAAAACATTTACATACGTAACTGACTGTATTTAAAATAGGTAAAAATATAAGTAATTTAGTACGTTCTAACAACAACCAAATCAACTGTAAACTGTCCATAGATTTATTTTCATATTCTAAAGTAACAAGCGTTGTTTCAATTGAAGGCGACTCGGGCTTTTTAAAGATAGGGATTTTAAAACCCTACGCGCAGAATACATAATGAATTCAGACAATCTGATTTGAACATTAGCATCCAAAGAATAAAACGATTTGTCAAACCGGTGATCTATTTTTTAATCGTATTCTCGCGCGCGGTAATAACCCACAATGCTTGAATTGCCCCATTTATACAGAATACTTTACAAACACACATGATGGTGAAACAGATGTGAGACGGTACACTAAGTTAAAAAGAAACCAAGTAGGATAGGAGATGAAATAATAAATAAGCCTTGCATACACCAGCAGGAAATCCCCAGGTTCGCTGCTTATAGGGTTTTGAGGAATCGTCATATTGTTGATTACTGTAAACGGGCTGAACGACCGTTCACAGTAATCAACAAACTTTCGAGTTCATGCCTCCGAGGCAGAAAAAGTAACGCCTTAATTAACTCGATGTGCCGAAAATAGACAGTCTCATTAATCCGAATCCCTAGTACGCTGAATCGAAAATTATCTTCAGTCCGAATTTATATGTACGTATGCTATAAAACACAGCTGTCATTTACGGCTACATTTTCGTCCAATTCGTCAAAATACACCCAACACAAATCCGGGGTGTATTTCTACATTTTGTTTATGGCAGATCGTGACTCAGTTCAACACACAAAGATAAAACCTTTGGATGAAAAGTTAATAATTCAGAAATGAAACCATGGATTTGGTGGAAAATCTTTGGCTGTTAAAATAACAACGAAGGAGAATCAACAACTTCTATTATGAAAATGAATAGAACGAGAATCGAAAGGTAAGCATTATTAATATTAAGATATTCTTACACAAAAGGAAAACATTACACAATACAAACTAACTAGAAATTGAAAAGTTATACTCTACGACTGGTTTTTGTGGGTAACGTTCATGGCACACTTCAATTTTATACGAGATTTTGGCAACAAAACAACACACACAAAAATGACACCAAAAGCAAATAAACAACATTACGTTCAGACATATGGGAGAGATAATTCTGTAACTAGCAGAGACCGGATGAAAAAATTGGTCTGTATTGAGACTACGCGCTTGATCCGTTCATAGCTGCTAATGAGACAGCATTATACCGGAAGCTAATTACCAGAAAAAAGACTGATCCGCAGCCAGAAGAAAACAGCAACAGGACGTCAAGTCAAAGAAAAAATAACAAAAAACGAAGAGCGCTTCAAAACACAACACTTCCAATATAAATCTGCTAATACGCGGATAACCTTGGCTACATTCCAAAAGCGATTTCATCACTATTTTTGAAGCATGTTAGAAGTTTGCTGAAAATGAAAGATCTGCCTATTCGAGGTCTTTTGTTAATAGATGATTGTAGCCGTTACATAAAAGAAGAACATATAAGCGAATATGAAAACAACGCTGAATCAGCAAATCGTATAACAGTAAAAATAAAAACCAGCAAAAATGTTGGATGTGGGTGGTAGTACTATGCAATTATAATGTTCTTTGAATAGCGCTAAGTGCAAGAAATAAATTCAAGGCAACAAATGCAATTTTTATTACGGTAAGGTTTTCCTCGGACATAATGTAAGATTTCACTGCGAGTCGAAAAAGATGTTAGTAAATGAATAGAGCAATGGTGCCCGTAACTGACGTAAATGAATGCTAGTTGCTACATCGGCGATAACCAGCAAACGAATAAGATACAGCGATGAGACTATGCTGTATGTGGCCCAAGGTATCCGAAAGTATTTTCATTTGTTTAGAAATTATGTGACAAATTTGGGAACCATCCTGTATAA
Organism: Trypoxylus dichotomus; assembly: GCA_023509865.1. NCBI lineage: Eukaryota > Metazoa > Arthropoda > Insecta > Coleoptera > Scarabaeidae > Trypoxylus > Trypoxylus dichotomus. The sequence continues at coordinate 229,199 of JAENHH010000416.1, forward strand.
TGTATTCGCATATGCGTTATGTATTCTTAGTTCACATGGCTTTGAAAATTCCAATAATATACACGACTTTCGAGCAATTTCAGATCCATAATTAAATGTCCTTTCTTGCGTGCACTTAAAATGCTGCTGGTCCAAGGATAATCAACTCATATACACTACCGTCCATAAGTATTTAACCTCTTTTTTGGGAATATTGAAATAAAATTGGATTTGAATCGTGGATATATGATTTAACGGTATTCAGTTAATATTTACATCTACACAAAGCCATAGAAACACACAAACAAATATATATACAAAATTAAATCAAACTATGCTTTCGTCAATAGAGTCTCCTCAATTACTTATAACTGTCGCGGCAGTAAGTCGATGCATTCCACGTGTCGAGTTTCACTGTTTTTAAATCTGCCGAATACACGTGCGCCCTCATCCTGTAAGCTGTTCCTAACAGACAATAGTCGAAGAGTAGCCGTACTAAACGTACACAAAACAAAATCAATCGCAACACTACCAATTAATTTTGTTAGAGTTCCTTCTGATATTACGATTGTTCCTGGAGAAGGACGGTGATAGATGTTGGTGTGACTTGTGTTACTTTTCGAACTAATTCATCTCATAATTCAATGGGATTGAAGTTGGAAGATTGAAGGGATTATTCCACAACCATAAGACTACTCCCTTTTTATTTTTCTTGCAAGCAATTGTGCCATGTCTTGGCTACATGTTTCGGATCATTATCATGCTGAAAGATGAAGTTCTCATCGATTTGTCGAAACCCCGATGACACCACATTATTTTCTAAAATATTTCTGTACGCTTCTTTTTGCAGAATACCGTCAATATTCACTAAATCTCCGACAAAAGTGCCTGCAAAACTCCGGCCAATCATAACGGAACCTCCTTTGTGTTTGATGGTCAGTACAACGCACTGGTCCGACATCCATTCTTTTACCAACCATCGAACAAATACAAGTCTACGTGAAGCATTAACTTCGAACTTCAACTCGTCTCTTCACAACACCTTCTCTTTAGACTTCGATGGTCCACTTCTTGTGTCCACTAATACCACTACCGCTTAGGCAACTAACAATTAAAGCACGCATTCCTAAGGTCCAACTCTTTAGTCCTCGCCAATGTGACACTAATAAGTAAATATTAAAACCCACAGAAACACAGAACAACTCGCTTGAGTGTATCCTCAACTATAATAAATTTCGAACTATCACAAACCACAATAATATGGTACAAACAGAGGTCCGATCATAAAATGCAGTAAAATGATTTACTACAAACCATCAAAACTTATTTACAGGGTGAGTATCTATAATACAGGTATAGCTGAAACGAATTTGTATATCTAGGGACTCGCTAATGGGGCGTATACTAATGAAACTTTCTGACAATGTATATAATACATATGAGGATTGTTTGAATCTACTCTCATTACTTGTGATAGGTAACTAATGTGAAGTATTAAGAAATAGCATAGGTGGCCAAACACTTGTGGATGGGAGTGTATGTATACCATGAAAATTGAGGCGCTACTTGCACCTTGTAGGTTAGTCTTATCTATTCACACATATAACAACACTTATTTTAACCCCGAGTATTATTTACCGCCTAATTGTCCCTAAACGTTACCCTATTCTCAGACAAAAATTGCCTTTAATTTTGTAAAAAAATGGGCTTTTATTCACAATACTAATCGATCAACAAATTTAAAATCACGAGATCATCCTGTTGTTTTTTCAGAAACAAAGGCGGCAAATATGAGAGGAAGCTGAATTTGATTTATCTTAAATAACGAAACTACGGTTACGAATTAAAAGGAAGTTCATATTTCTTTTCATATCATTTGCGTTCTACGGAAAATAGCCGTCAGGGTTAGAAACTCCTTTCACTTTTAGTAACTCAAAACACCTGATGATAGGCGAAATCGGTATGGTCTTCAGATTTTATTTTATGCGAAGTACGCATAAAATGTTGGTATTGAATGCGAGCGTAAAATATAATTATTTTCCAAAAATACGAGTTCGCGAATACCTTTATTAATTAAACCCAAAAATATAAGACAATATGTTAGAAATACTAACAACTACTAAATTCTAAGAAAAAGTATGAGGAAATGAGGAAACAATATGAAAAACCTAATTAAATAAATATAAATTGCCTTGAAGCCCAGTATCAAAACCCAATTATAAATAAATATTTCTTGTTATACGTGGAGATGTATCTGTTTTTCAATTACATTAGTATAATTTAATTATTAATTTCGAGGTATAAGAAAACATCGCCAACTCCTAGGCAAAAAGGCCTTTCTTGCTCATATATAAACATTAAATAATTATTTAAATCATATTGACCACGTATCATAACTTAAACTCATCAAGAATTATGTTACATTGCGCTTTACAAGAAATAAAAAAAATATGGACCTCCAAATTTAGTATCTTCCGTGGTATCAGAGATGCGAAATAATTCGACTCAAACAGGTTTTCATAGATGGCTTTAATTTCCTTACTGGTAACTCTTATATAATGAAATTAATTGGATGACAAAAGTTAATGGTGTATCCTCGGCTATTTACAACAATTGCATATGAAGGATATTGTAACATCACTATCGCATTTGGAGAACTGTTGTAGCTGACGACGAAAAATCGTGTCATAAAATATTAAAGATTATTTATAGTTCATTGATGGCGCGTATATGCACTTTGTTTATACTAATGTTCTCTTCGTCAATGAGTCCACACTTCGTATCGCAGTAAAAATCTTGAAGATTTTCATTGTCCGAGAATTCAAACATACCGTTCAAGTTTCACTTATTGCACACAGTGTTACTGTCAAAAATGTCGATTGTCTTGTTTCCTTTAGTTCAACAGAATGTTCACACGCACACCACTTTGTCTTCTTCGTATTTACTATGATTATACCTATTAATCAAGTTGCCCTTAGCCAAAATATTTTCGGATTATTTTATGGTCAACGGAAAACCCAAAACGGGAAATGAGATAAAGAATATACAGAAAAATAACATGCGTTCAAATAAATTTTACCTCAAAGTAGCCTTTGAAATTATAATTATCATACCTTGTTACTGAAACTCTAATACTTACGAATTTTGTTTGGTAGAAGCTATTTCAATAACATAATAAACGTCGACATTTTTAACTAAATGAAATATGTTTCTTTGCAAACAAACAAGTAAGAATAAGATTCAATCATAAATGATTTGTGTAGTATAGTAAAAACCATTTTAAATCAATTTTAAATTAAAATACAATTGTTCCTATTAACTACGAATCTGAACGAATACACTGTTAAATTGACAACTAATGCAACTGAAAATAGTACAAGTTACGACAAAAGTTCTTATTTGAATGAATTGCTAGAGGGGTAAAATTATTTGAATGCTTTTTACATAGCAGAAGATAATACAGCGCATATAAAAACCAATACATGTCTTTCTAGCTTATAAATTGATGTTCTCCATTGGGACCTTGTGAACCGTAAGAGATAGGGAGTGACAAAATCTCACATTTAATCTTAACCGATCAAGAAAGATGAACAATACGTGCGCGCTACGGAGGAAAGACTAAAAATCGACAATCGAAATTTTGAAGTTTATCGACTGAAAGATAGTGAAATAGTTAATTCGACACTATGAACGTACACTTTCACGTAAAATTCAAATATAATATTGAAACCTATGCAAGTTTTAAGCGAAATGCAAAGCATAGGTGGGCTTTGGATACATAATTTGATGATTTCAATAACGTGTAACCCACATTCTTAAAATCAATCATTAATTTTCCAATAATAAAGTTATAAAAAAGATTGGGCGATGTTTTGTTCTGTACTTTTATTTAGCATCACCAAAGTAATTCGCCAACATAAACCACGTCAAACTCTCAAAGAATTGCTCTTTGTTATTTAACAAATAACTCAGCCTTTCTTAATGCCAAATTAATTACTTCTTATAAAATACATCAGTTTCTTCAAGGAAATTCCCCTAAAGCACAAGCATACCGTTCTGCTACATTATTGAATTGTGCTTTGTTTATGCAAACCGATAGGAAAATATTTTATAGCCCGAGTTTTCATCAGACTAAACCTAGGGGAATAAAATAAGGCACCGCTGCGCTTTTAAACCATTAATTCGTCCACTGGAATGATGATCTCAATGGTGAACATACTATCTGAGAGCAAACCAGCTCTGTTAAAACTACTAAGCAACAGTTAGGATCATTCCAGCCACATGATCTACTTAACATTGTTTTACAAAATCCACAAATATTAATACTTTTTTTCAATGAATGAACATTTCGCTTACATATTGCATGAAAAATTAGTATGATATGAAATTACATCTAAGGAACGATCAAGATAAGCGAAAAGTTATTTCAAGTACTATCACTATGTAGTACCACACAATAATACAAAGAAGCAGTTATATAAAGACAGTAGTATAGATCTTACACCAAATTGAAACGAATATAAACGAAGCATAAGATTGTTAATAACATGTATATTTACTATGAAATTCGGTATGTTATACACTTAAAAAAATATACTTAAATGCAAAAGAATGTCTTATTTAAGAACAACAAGTTAGTTAGTACCTTGCTCAAGAAGTTTAAGTCAGCTAACATTTTGTTACATCTAATCTAGACCCAGCCTAAGAGTAACTAAGTAGAAAAAGAATGTGCAACAGTTGGGACACCCAAATTTGTCCACAGGGCCATAGCACAGAACACGCTGAACCTTTCTGAAACTAATCGTCAGCATTAAGCCGCGTCAAAACCTAAAGCAAGACTAGAAAACATTTACATACGTAACTGACTGTATTTAAAATAGGTAAAAATATAAGTAATTTAGTACGTTCTAACAACAACCAAATCAACTGTAAACTGTCCATAGATTTATTTTCATATTCTAAAGTAACAAGCGTTGTTTCAATTGAAGGCGACTCGGGCTTTTTAAAGATAGGGATTTTAAAACCCTACGCGCAGAATACATAATGAATTCAGACAATCTGATTTGAACATTAGCATCCAAAGAATAAAACGATTTGTCAAACCGGTGATCTATTTTTTAATCGTATTCTCGCGCGCGGTAATAACCCACAATGCTTGAATTGCCCCATTTATACAGAATACTTTACAAACACACATGATGGTGAAACAGATGTGAGACGGTACACTAAGTTAAAAAGAAACCAAGTAGGATAGGAGATGAAATAATAAATAAGCCTTGCATACACCAGCAGGAAATCCCCAGGTTCGCTGCTTATAGGGTTTTGAGGAATCGTCATATTGTTGATTACTGTAAACGGGCTGAACGACCGTTCACAGTAATCAACAAACTTTCGAGTTCATGCCTCCGAGGCAGAAAAAGTAACGCCTTAATTAACTCGATGTGCCGAAAATAGACAGTCTCATTAATCCGAATCCCTAGTACGCTGAATCGAAAATTATCTTCAGTCCGAATTTATATGTACGTATGCTATAAAACACAGCTGTCATTTACGGCTACATTTTCGTCCAATTCGTCAAAATACACCCAACACAAATCCGGGGTGTATTTCTACATTTTGTTTATGGCAGATCGTGACTCAGTTCAACACACAAAGATAAAACCTTTGGATGAAAAGTTAATAATTCAGAAATGAAACCATGGATTTGGTGGAAAATCTTTGGCTGTTAAAATAACAACGAAGGAGAATCAACAACTTCTATTATGAAAATGAATAGAACGAGAATCGAAAGGTAAGCATTATTAATATTAAGATATTCTTACACAAAAGGAAAACATTACACAATACAAACTAACTAGAAATTGAAAAGTTATACTCTACGACTGGTTTTTGTGGGTAACGTTCATGGCACACTTCAATTTTATACGAGATTTTGGCAACAAAACAACACACACAAAAATGACACCAAAAGCAAATAAACAACATTACGTTCAGACATATGGGAGAGATAATTCTGTAACTAGCAGAGACCGGATGAAAAAATTGGTCTGTATCGAGACTACACTTGATCCTTTCATAGCTGCTAATGAGACAGCATTATACCGGAAGCTAATTACCAGAAAAAAGACTGATCCGCAGCCAGAAGAAAACAGCAACAGGACGTCAAGTCAAAGAAAAAATGACAAAAAACGAAGAGCGCTTCAAAACACAACACTTCCAATATAAATCTGCTAATACGTGGATAACCTTGGCAACATTCCAAAAGCGATTTCATCACTATTTTTGAAGCATGTTAGAAGTTTGCCGAAAATGAAAGATCCGCCTATTCGAGGTCTTTTGTTAATAGATGATTGTAGCCGTTACATAAAAGAAGAACATATAAGCGAATATGAAAACAACGCTGAATCAGCAAATCGTATAACAGTAAAAATAAAAGCCAGCAAAAATGTTTGATGTGGGTGGTAGTACTATGCAATTATAATGTTCTTTGAATAGCGCCAAGTGCAAGAAATAAATTCGAGGCAACAAATGCTATTTTTATTACGGTAAGGTTTTCCTCGGACATAATGTAAGATTTCACTGCGAGTCGAAAAAGATGTTAGTAAATGAATAGAGCAATGGTGCCCGTAACTGACGTAAATGAATGCTAGTTGCTACATCGGCGATAACCAGCAAACGAATAAGATACAGCGATGAGACTATGCTGTATGTGGCCCAAGGTATCCGAAAGTATTTTCATTTGTTTAGAAATTATGTGACAAATTTGGGAACCATCCTGTATAATGTATTCGCATATGCGTTATGTATTCTTAGTTCACATGGCTTTGAAAATTCCAATAATATACACGACTTTCGAGCAATTTCAGATCCATAATTAAATGTCCTTTCTTGCGTGCACTTAAAATGCTGCTGGTCCAAGGATAATCAACTCATATACACTACCGTCCATAAGTATTTAACCTCTTTTTTGGGAATATTGAAATAAAATTGGATTTGAATCGTGGATATATGATTTAACGGTATTCAGTTAATATTTACATCTACACAAAGCCATAGAAACACACAAACAAATATATATACAAAATTAAATCAAACTATGCTTTCGTCAATAGAGTCTCCTCAATTACTTATAACTGTCGCGGCAGTAAGTCGATGCATTCCACGTGTCGAGTTTCACTGTTTTTAAATCTGCCGAATACACGTGCGCCCTCATCCTGTAAGCTGTTCCTAACAGACAATAGTCGAAGAGTAGCCGTACTAAACGTACACAAAACAAAATCAATCGCAACACTACCAATTAATTTTGTTAGAGTTCCTTCTGATATTACGATTGTTCCTGGAGAAGGACGGTGATAGATGTTGGTGTGACTTGTGTTACTTTTCGAACTAATTCATCTCATAATTCAATGGGATTGAAGTTGGAAGATTGAAGGGATTATTCCACAACCATAAGACTACTCCCTTTTTATTTTTCTTGCAAGCAATTGTGCCATGTCTTGGCTACATGTTTCGGATCATTATCATGCTGAAAGATGAAGTTCTCATCGATTTGTCGAAACCCCGATGACACCACATTATTTTCTAAAATATTTCTGTACGCTTCTTTTTGCAGAATACCGTCAATATTCACTAAATCTCCGACAAAAGTGCCTGCAAAACTCCGGCCAATCATAACGGAACCTCCTTTGTGTTTGATGGTCAGTACAACGCACTGGTCCGACATCCATTCTTTTACCAACCATCGAACAAATACAAGTCTACGTGAAGCATTAACTTCGAACTTCAACTCGTCTCTTCACACAACACCTTCTCTTTAGACTTCGATGGTCCACTTCTTGTGTCCACTAATACCACTACCGCTTATTTTGTTTCCTTCGATTATTTTTACCCGTTCTATGGCAACTAACAATTAAAGCACGCATTCCTAAGGTCCAACTCTTTAGTCCTCGCCAATGTGACACTAATAAGTAAATATTAAAACCCACAGAAACACAGAACAACTCGCTTGAGTGTATCCTCAACTATAATAAATTTCGAACTATCACAAACCACAATAATATGGTACAAACAGAGGTCCGATCATAAAATGCAGTAAAATGATTTACTACAAACCATCAAAACTTATTTACAGGGTGAGTATCTATAATACAGGTATAGCTGAAACGAATTTGTATATCTAGGGACTCGCTAATGGGGCGTATACTAATGAAACTTTCTGACAATGTATATAATACATATGAGGATTGTTTGAATCTACTCTCATTACTTGTGATAGGTAACTAATGTGAAGTATTAAGAAATAGCATAGGTGGCCAAACACTTGTGGATGGGAGTGTATGTATACCATGAAAATTGAGGCGCTACTTGCACCTTGTAGGTTAGTCTTATCTATTCACACATATAACAACACTTATTTTAACCCCGAGTATTATTTACCGCCTAATTGTCCCTAAACGTTACCCTATTCTCAGACAAAAATTGCCTTTAATTTTGTAAAAAAATGGGCTTTTATTCACAATACTAATCGATCAACAAATTTAAAATCACGAGATCATCCTGTTGTTTTTTCAGAAACAAAGGCGGCAAATATGAGAGGAAGCTGAATTTGATTTATCTTAAATAACGAAACTACGGTTACGAATTAAAAGGAAGTTCATATTTCTTTTCATATCATTTGCGTTCTACGGAAAATAGCCGTCAGGGTTAGAAACTCCTTTCACTTTTAGTAACTCAAAACACCTGATGATAGGCGAAATCGGTATGGTCTTCAGATTTTATTTTATGCGAAGTACGCATAAAATGTTGGTATTGAATGCGAGCGTAAAATATAATTATTTTCCAAAAATACGAGTTCGCGAATACCTTTATTAAACCCAAAAATATAAGACAATATGTTAGAAATACTAACAACTACTAAATTCTAAGAAAAAGTATGAGGAAATGAGGAAACAATATGAAAAACCTAATTAAATAAATATAAATTGCCTTGAAGCCCAGTATCAAAACCCAATTATAAATAAATATTTCTTGTTATACGTGGAGATGTATCTGTTTTTCAATTACATTAGTATAATTTAATTATTAATTTCGAGGTATAAGAAAACATCGCCAACTCCTAGGCAAAAAGGCCTTTCTTGCTCATATATAAACATTAAATAATTATTTAAATCATATTGACCACGTATCATAACTTAAACTCATCAAGAATTATGTTACATTGCGCTTTACAAGAAATAAAAAAAATATGGACCTCCAAATTTAGTATCTTCCGTGGTATCAGAGATGCGAAATAATTCGACTCAAACAGGTTTTCATAGATGGCTTTAATTTCCTTACTGGTAACTCTTATATAATGAAATTAATTGGATGACAAAAGTTAATGGTGTATCCTCGGCTATTTACAACAATTGCATATGAAGGATATTGTAACATCACTATCGCATTTGGAGAACTGTTGTAGCTGACGACGAAAAATCGTGTCATAAAATATTAAAGATTATTTATAGTTCATTGATGGCGCGTATATGCACTTTGTTTATACTAATGTTCTCTTCGTCAATGAGTCCACACTTCGTATCGCAGTAAAAATCTTGAAGATTTTCATTGTCCGAGAATTCAAACATACCGTTCAAGTTTCACTTATTGCACACAGTGTTACTGTCAAAAATGTCGATTGTCTTGTTTCCTTTAGTTCAACAGAATGTTCACACGCACACCACTTTGTCTTCTTCGTATTTACTATGATTATACCTATTAATCAAGTTGCCCTTAGCCAAAATATTTTCGGATTATTTTATGGTCAACGGAAAACCCAAAACGGGAAATGAGATAAAGAATATACAGAAAAATAACATGCGTTCAAATAAATTTTACCTCAAAGTAGCCTTTGAAATTATAATTATCATACCTTGTTACTGAAACTCTAATACTTACGAATTTTGTTTGGTAGAAGCTATTTCAATAACATAATAAACGTCGACATTTTTAACTAAATGAAATATGTTTCTTTGCAAACAAACAAGTAAGAATAAGATTCAATCATAAATGATTTGTGTAGTATAGTAAAAACCATTTTAAATCAATTTTAAATTAAAATACAATTGTTCCTATTAACTACGAATCTGAACGAATACACTGTTAAATTGACAACTAATGCAACTGAAAATAGTACAAGTTACGACAAAAGTTCTTATTTGAATGAATCGCTAGAGGGGTAAAATTATTTGAATGCTTTTTACATAGCAGAAGATAATACAGCGCATATAAAAACCAATACATGTCTTTCTAGCTTATAAATCGATGTTCTCCATTGGGACCTTGTGAACCGTAAGAGATAGGGAGTGACAAAATCTCACATTTAATCTTAACCGATCAAGAAAAATGAACAATACGTGCGCGCTACGGAGGAAAGACTAAAAATCGACAATCGAAATTTTGAAGTTTATCGACTGAAAGATACTGAAATAGTTAATTCGACACTATGAAGGTACACTTTCACGTAAAATTCAAATATAATATTGAAACCTATGCAACTTTTAAGCGAAATGCAAAGCATAGGTGGGCTTTGGATACATAATTTGATGATTTCAATAACGTGTAACCCACATTCTTAAAATCAATCATTAATTTTCCAATAATAAAGTTATAAAAAAGATTGGGCGATGTTTTGTTCTGTACTTTTATTTAGCATCACCAAAGTAATTCGCCAACATAAACCACGTCAAACTCTCAAAGAATTGCTCTTTGTTATTTAACAAATAACTCAGCCTTTCTTAATGCCAAATTAATTACTTCTTATAAAATACATCAGTTTCTTCAAGGAAATTCCCCTAAAGCACAAGCATACCGTTCTGCTACATTATTGAATTGTGCTTTGTTTATGCAAACCGATAGGAAAATATTTTATAGCCCGAGTTTTCATCAGACTAAACCTAGGGGAATAAAATAAGGCACCGCTGCGCTTTTAAACCATTAATTCGTCCACTGGAATGATGATCTCAATGGTGAACATACTATCTGAGAGCAAACCAGCTCTGTTAAAACTACTAAGCAACAGTTAGGATCATTCCAGCCACATGATCTACTTAACATTGTTTTACAAAATCCACAAATATTAATACTTTTTTTCAATGAATGAACATTTCGCTTACATATTGCATGAAAAATTAGTATGATATGAAATTACATCTAAGGAACGATCAAGATAAGCGAAAAGTTATTTCAAGTACTATCACTATGTAGTACCACACAATAATACAAAGAAGCAGTTATATAAAGACAGTAGTATAGATCTTACACCAAATTGAAACGAATATAAACGAAGCATAAGATTGTTAATAACATGTATATTTACTATGAAATTCGGTATGTTATACACTTAAAAATATACTTAAATGCAAAAGAATGTCTTATTTAAGAACAACAAGTTAGTTAGTACCTTGCTCAAGAAGTTTAAGTCAGCTAACATTTTGTTACATCTAATCTAGACCCAGCCTAAGAGTAACTAAGTAGAAAAAGAATGTGCAACAGTTGGGACACCCAAATTTGTCCACAGGGCCATAGCACAGAACACGCTGAATCTTTCTGAAACTAATCGTCAGCATTAAGCTGCGTCAAAACCTAAAGCAAGACTAGAAAACATTTACATACGTAACCGACTGTATTTAAAATAGGTAAAAATATAAGTAATTTAGTACGTTCTAACAACAACCAAATCAACTGTAAACTGTCCATAGATTTATTTTCATATTCTAAAGTAACAAGCGTTGTTTCAATTGAAGGCGACTCGGGCTTTTTAAAGATAGGGATTTTAAAACCCTACGCGCAGAATACATACTGAATTCAGACAATCTGATTTGAACATTAGCATCCAAAGAATATAACGATTTGCCACACCGGTGATCTATTTTAATCGCATTCTCGCGCGCGGTAATAACCCACAATGCTTGAATTGCCCCATTTATACAGAATACTTTACAAACACACATGATGGTGAAACAGATGTGAGACGGTACACTAAGTTAAAAAGAAACCAAGTAGGAGATGAAATAATAAATAAGCCTTGCATACACCAGCAGGAAATCCCCAGGTTCGCTGCTTATAGGGTTTTGAGGAATCGTCATATTGTTGATTACTGTAAACGGGCTGAACGACCGTTCACAGTAATCAACAAACTTTCGAGTTCATGCCTCCGAGGCAGAAAAAGTAACGCCTTAATTAACTCGATGTGCCGAAAATAGACAGTCTCATTA
>JAENHH010000416.1:241528-306226 GCA_023509865.1 Trypoxylus dichotomus
TGTACATGCAAGCATAAAACAAGTACTTATGTACGTGAAGGTATACAGAACTGCAGTGATACTTTATCCAAACGTCGATCGGTCAAATAGCAGTTCTATTTTACCTTCAGTTGTAAACGCATTATAATTTCGTTAACTAGGAAAGTAAAATGATCTAAAACACAAATAAATGTTGGACTTAATTCAAGCCTAATACAGTGATTAATTGAAAAAGGTTGTGCATGTTACTAAATTATAAGTTGCAGTATAACTTTCAAATTTACTTACGTTGTATTGTGGAAAAAGAGTAGGAAAATAAAACATGGCACCCGACAATACTTTTTTTATGGCTATACGTTTTTGGGGCGCAACTTACATATCGTTATAGTACTACGTTCCAGGAACAGATTCGTTTGGAATTATAAATATTATAGATTAAATGAATGTCATCTTGCGTTCAATTTAATCATGCTTTTCGTCTATCTAAACGTTACCGATTTGATGCTGGAGGCAGAGTACTGTTAGGACTCCGTCTAACACTCTTGAGCACACCATTTCAATCATGTCCAACTCTCTATTGTTCTATATTTTAATTTGACCAGTATACGGATACAATCCGTTATTAAAATTCGGTCCTATCAGGTAGGACGTAAAATTCTACTATCCATTGTTTTACATGATAAAACGGTTTATACTTAGCAACCCAATAATTATCATGAATTATACTTTTATATTTTCATTATTGCGGAGTGAATAGTAGGTACGACTGAGAGCTTAGAAACATACAAAGGCATCAAGTATGAAAATAGTGTTGTCTAAGAACCAGGTCATAATGAATGCATGGATGTCGTATGTGCTGACGGCTTGGAAACGTCTGGAATAAATAACTTCGTCAAAATCAAGATATTAATATCCTTAAACTGTTGTATTATTAATCGAAATCAATTTGAACATTTTTAAAAAACGCTAGTTCTAAATTCAAAAATAAAATGCAACCCATTCATTTTATGGAGTCGTTCCTGATCGTAGCAGGGGATTTCAGTCGTAAGTGGTAGGACTGTACCTAATTTGTTATAGATTATTATTACTATGTAATATTAACTTAGAACTTTCAGATTTCAGGGGGCAAATATAGTATCAACACAAACATAAAACAGATATAAAATGCACTTTAGATGTAATGAACGAAGATACTATGTAGGGTACACTGTAATAAATACTTCAACACATAAAAGGCTAGGGAATACTATCGGTCTTAACAAAATATTATCAAATTTATCGTATTAGGCCCACTATACAATAAATGATCGTCTCTACTTTTATAACCATTCTTCAATCTACGCAGATTAATTCAAGAAAAGTTAGCTATGCGAATTTGCGCGAAATTTTCCTAACACCCTAATAAAATAATTACATTACATATTATTTCAACAATTCATTCTTGCCGTCATAATCAGCTATGTTGGGCGAGATTTGAGTTCCTTGCGTTAGTAATTTGATGAAGTGAATAGTATGCGTGTACAGACAGAAATGGAAGGACATTCTCGAGCACAGTGTTGCCGTCGATTTATATTCTATTACCTGTCTTCTGTTAGAACCATCCGTAAGAGCTGAAATGAATTCAAACGAGGCATATTTATTCACAGGTGTCGCAGTAAACTCCACACCACACGAATTAATAATTCATTCGGAACAGGGCCCGATCTAGGAGAGGCAAGCTGAGCAGATGCACAGAGCGGAAGAAATGAGGGGCGGCGAAATTGTCTTTCAAAGTTGCACTAACTAAGGGACGGCAGATATTATTTTTGACCGGAGCTGCTAAGTAGCTAGATCGGGCCCTGATTAGAAACATACCGTTTCAAGAGCAGATAGACTCTCATTGTCAACCGAGTTACCGATTGCCGGTTGACGATGAGAGTCCTGACGCTCTTGAAGCGCTGCATTTTAAATACATTATTAATTTGTGTGGTGTGGTGTGGCGTGGAGTTTACTGCGATACCGGCAAATTATACAACCATACAGTTCTTGCAATCGTTGGCAAGACAAAATTACCACGACACCAAAAGTGATGCATAATGATCACGATATTTGTTTCGAACGACAATTGAAATAGTGCAGAATTGATTTGAGTAGGAATAAAAGGAAAAATAGTGGAGGGATGGGGAAGTTTATGAGTACCTAAAAGAAAAAACCATGGAAAATACCTAAAATGATTGAAACACAATAACTGCTAAGAAATACGAGATTCTAGGGAATAAAAACAGACTCGTTTGAAAGAACGTTTAAAGCAAGAAGACTAGATATCCCATTACTTATATTTAACCTAGTACCGGAGGAAGAAAGGAAAATGTTAAATCAGATACAGATACGTAAAAGAAGATGATATAGCATTAATAAAATGAAGGGACAGACTAATTAATGCGAGAAATTTTTAGATAGAGAAGCACACAAGCTTGGCGTCGACACAGTATCAAGAAGAAGGCACAATAAGTAAAGACATAATATCTGACGATGGGACAAGAAGAAGAAGAGCAAACACTAAGTTATGTAAAAACTGCGAGGTACAACTATCAAGGAAGGAACGGGAGCAGATAGTGAAAGAAAAAATCTTTAGAAAAAACTCGCAGTATAACAGGAACAAAAATCATCATTGAAGAGAAAAGTACCAGACAAAAGAACTAAAACAATGACAAAAAACCTTGATTACACCAGTCGTAAGTAACACTTTGGAAGCAATAACAATAAATAAAAAAGAAGACCTAAAAATGCAGAAAGAAAAATAATCCGAAGAATAACCATGACCAAAAATCAGTGGTAGTAAGAAGGAAGCTAGGGAGATAGAGGATGCGCGTTACTCCAGGGAGAAAACATCATAGATACATTAAAGCACAATATAACAATGGATAGAAATAATCCGGAAGATAACACAGTGCATCCCAATAGAACCCAGGAGCAGATGAAGACCCAGAAAGAGATGGAGGGTTGCTCTGGAACAAAACATAAAGCGACTCGAAAGTCAATATGATAGCCCCAGCTCTGACGCGAACGCTCATATTTCATATTTTCCCAAATTACCCCGACTTTTCAGATGTTCGCAGTAGATTATCGATCGCTAGGTAAAGTGTATGTCCAACGTATTTGAAATGTGAGAACAAATCAACAATAGTACTTGCGCGGTCACTTGTCATTGTCGCAATAGTTCGGTGTGGTTCCTATTATCAAAGCAGTACGTTCGAAAATGTGAACCACTGTTGAACGCGAAATGTCAGGGGCTTCAAATATAGCGACACAGCGGAACCCGAGAATCGTTACGACAATAACAAATGAATTACCTAAATACATGCATTCATAGTCACCTTAGTTTGATAAAAATATACCTGGTATTAAAGAATAAGTCATTTCAAAAAAGAAACAAATAGTGCACACACATAAATATGCTTTCGTTCCGGATTATACAGTTATCAATATGAATCAAGAAATAATTAGTTATATAATAATTGTTAAAAATATGAATTGAGCGACAGTAAAGTTTAGTTTTACTGAAATTAGCGTATTTACTTATGCCGCTAACATCCACAAATCAAGCAAACTATTGTGTCTGTCTGCGTTTTATACATTACAGAAATACGAGAAAAAATCTTTTATTAAACACATTCATTCGAAACGTAAATTATACTGCTTTGAATTAGAGAATCGTATACCCATTCTTAAGAAATATACCTGCTTGGTTCAAAAATCCTTTGTACCAAATGTATCAAAATAAGACTGTATTCAATAATTACGGATACCTGAGGTTTAACAGTTAAAATTAATATTATGTTATATTTCAATATGTAATAGAAACTTATACAGGACGTCATTAAAATCGGTATAATTGCTTTGACAAACGAAGAATTATCTAAATAAGGACAAATTTCGAAGCAAAACAATTACGAAAACTCCTCAATGCAAGGCCACTCTCGCTTATTACAGAATAAATACGCAAGGAATCGCGGAAATTTATTAATTTAGGACGAATTACGTCTTTAGGGTTATAAAAAGAGAAACTCAATCGAAGAAGGAATTTATGCAAGCATCACATTAACCGAGAAATTACGTGTGTTCATTTTATTGCAAAATTCTAGGACTTCTCATAAACAAATCAATCAAAAACGGGATGAAATAATATAAGGCTGTAATTCTTGTGTACTTATGGCTCTACCACGTGATATTTAATAGCGATATCGGTGGCACAATGTAGCGAATATCGCTTACATGATATTCTAAACACTACCCCTCATTGCGAAAAAGTAGCAATTGCTCCAACATCGTAACGAATGGACTGCGCTACGATGGAGAAGCAGTTGGCAATGTGAGCATTGAAATTTTGATTCAATAAGTTAAGTTAAGCATAGTACCCACTGTCAAAATGAGAAACATCAAATACATAATAAACAAACTACTAGAATAACTCACAGCCAAATAAAATAATCGATAGAAAAGGAAATTAGATACTAATTTTAGCGACACCCTAGCAAAAATAACGAGATTTTAGGAGTTCACCCGATATCGCTACCAATTCGTACCAAACCAAATCCCTAACTTTCTCATGCTCGTCACAACTACGATGAGGCCCACATAATCCTTCTTCATCTTGTTTATCGGTCGTCTGCTGTTTTAATGGGTTTGTTATAATTCTTGGCTGTTCAAATAAATATCCACTGAATTGATATACATACACAAAATAGACAGCCCAAACAAATAGCTTATATATGGAAAAGTTCCATAGTGTCAGTCAGATTTTTCTGAAACACGACGAAAATCAAGAACGTAGAAAAGTATACAGATGACAACTTTTTCAACGTAACTGCATATCAAAGAATATAAAAATCTTAGAATACGTAATGAACGTGTATATAGCAGAGTGTTACATGTAAACCTAACTGCTATGCGTTAATCTAGTAACATTATTGTTAGTGTAAGAAAAGGGCTAAACATGTCTGGTGCACAAGGGAATCGATTTTGTCGACGTAAAAGTTGTTTGCCTTTAGGTTCTCTTTACAATCATTTAAGGTTTTCCTACTTCGAGTAAAGTAAATATCATAATATCTAATAGTTCAATAAATATCATAATATCTAATAGTTCAATAAATATCATATCCAACTAAATGTTGTAAGCAAAAAAGTATCTTCCTTAACTAAGACCATACCGATTGATAACATCTTTAGGTCAAGACCATAACTTTATAACGTAATGGCGCATTTGGATTGAACTGTAGTTGCGTATTAAACACGATATTAAACAACGCCCTCAATCTTCTTTACGCACTCGAAAGCTATAGAACGTCTAGCATGAACTAGCTTGAAACCAATTTCATGGACATTGTATGCGTTGCGTTTTCAGAGCCATAACTTCGAATTAGTGGCTTATCCTCGTCAATAGAATAGGGTGACATATCTTGTAAGCTATCGGCCTCATGGGAGCGGCTGATAAATTTGGTAATTTCCCTAGAACATATTCACTAATTTGATAGTAATTTTTGGCTTTTGCATTCCCTTTCCTCCAAGCTCTTCTCTCAACGAAAGAGTTAATGTAGGGAATTTATCCCTTCTAATAATATGTATTGAAAAGATGGGCGCTTATTCTATTCATTTATCAATAAAATAGCAGCGTTTCTTTTGTCCTCCATACCTTCACATCCCAAAGTGAAAACTTTAAGACACTCTTGCAGATGTGGTGAAATTGGACATTTGATAACGACAAATTTCGTAGAGCATGATTCAAGTAAATTCAAAGTTGGATCAATTTCTACACCAAAAGGGGTACCGTTATTTCGTAGAACTTTCTTAAATAAGTGCTTGTGTCGGGTGAGTAATTTCTGCCCTTAACTATAAAACAATTTCTTCCATAATTCTCCTGTTACTGGCCAAAATTTTAGCTTCTCCTCAGCTTCTTTCTCATGGTCTTCCTCTTTTTCTTTTATTCAGTACTCTCGCTTCATATATTAATTTAGCAGGTCTAGTGTTCTCCATTCGCTGTAAATGTCCCCGCCAATTTAGTGGTCGCTGTTCGGTGAAGTCTGTTATAGACGGTATCTCTAGTTCCTTCCGTATGTGTGAGTTTTTCATTCTATCCTTTCTTGTTACGCCCCTCACTTTACCGACTCTGCAACATGAATTTTGCTTTTTTGCCTATTATTAAGTAGCCATGATTCGCATCCGTATATCAGGACAGATATGTAGACTGTTTTGTATACTTTTATCTTGGTGCTTCGTGATATTTCTTTTTCCGTTGTTATTCATCGCGTAGTATAGTTTGGTTGCTTTTACACTTCTTTCAATAATTTCGGCTCATTTTTTCCAGTGTTTTCTATTGGTACGCTTAGGTAATGAAACTCCCTTACTTGTATGCTTATTCCTTCAATCTATATATTTCATCGTTGCGGTCATAACTTTATTTTCATTTATGTTCATAGCTTATTTTCTAAAGTGTTTCATTTCATATATCACCTGCAGTATGTTCTCTGGTTCTTTTCATTCTCTGCTATTAGCGCAATGTCATCTACAAATGTTTTCTTAGCTATTTGTATCCTCTGTAGATTCATATATCCAAATTATTTTCGTCTGCATTGAGCATTGTTTTACTATATTGTCCATGAATACAGTGCACAGTACGGAGCTTAATCCTACGCCCTGTGTTAACCCATCTTTAATTAGAAACCTTCGGATCTCATGTTATATCTGATTATATATGTGATTTACATTGTTTCTATACACCCCTTAAATATTTCGAATAATTCTTTTTCCGACTCCTCTTCGAGATATTTCCACATTTGGCACTCTATCAAAAGCTCTTTCCAAATCAATAAATGCGAAATACGCATTTTCCCTTGATATAATCTTTTATCAACTATATGTTACAACATTGCGTACTGTTAAGAATATCCAAAAGTATTTTTGTTCCTGTTTCGCCAATGTTCTTGGTTTTACCATTTTACCATCTTTTTAATACAATCAGTTCTTCTAGTGTAGTTTCTGTGGCCTATTCTGCTATATTTTCGCTTTCTATAACAGTCTCATTACGTATATTTTATAGCTGCAGAGTAATTCCTCAAAATATTCTTTCCATCGGTTCATTACTTCTCTTTCATCCGTGAGTGTTTCTTGCTGTTTATTGCATATGCTTACATCATCTATTGTGTTTTTCCTTTCTACATGATTTCAAAACTTTATGGAATAGTTTGTTGTTGTCCGTGCTATCTCTTTCCATTCTGTCACCAAATTCTTTCCATTTATTCGCTTGTCTTTTACTTCTTTTAGTTGTCTTTGACACATTACTTTAAGCAATATAATGAATGAAACATATACATTAAATGTTATACCGTTTATTATTATTACCAACAATACGATATCGGGAATTTAAAATAGAGTAATATAAAAGAAAAATTGAAAATCTTTAAAAATGAAATAATTTTGTTGCTAGTATACATACGGTTCACTTCATGCAAAAATTACGTGCAAACACTGGATCATATCGTTGTATATAGAATGAAAAGGCAAACAATTATTTTAACGTTTTGTATGTATTCCTGCTATTTCTTTACGTTCTGCTGTTACATCGAAAAAATCAAAAATGCGTAAGCTTAGGGAGCGCTTTTCGCGTGTTAAAGCGAGTTTCAGCAAGTTACGCAAATATTGCTATATAGTGAAGCTGCATATACGTTTCATTAAAATCTGAATTTGACGGCCGGGGTCTTGTTCTTGTTCAAAAAAGAGAAAAAAATAATAATAAGAATGAACCGCTAACATACCAGTGGAGTAATGTGATAAAACGCTAAAATACTAAAAGTATTTACCAATAAAAATAAGAATACGGTAGCAGTGGCCTATTATGGATACAAGGGAATTAATGTAAAAGTTACAGAGCTAATTTTTGAATTTGCTAGTTAATAAATGTCACGAGTTATAATAATATCCTGAAAGTTATATTCTAAATGGGTATCTATTTTAGGTGGGTGGTCTTGATTAATAGAAACTTAAATATGTGTACGTGAATTATGTATGTATATGTCTATACATTTTTGTGATGCTAGTAGCTAGCCACGAAATCAAGCAAAATGCAATGAATTTATTATAATCTATGACATTGCTGTACTTGTTTCTTCAAGTCCGTTCGTGCAAGAACTTTTTTACTTAAAATGGTAAATAAAATAAAGTAAATATTGCAGTGCGCTTAAATAATAAGTAGGGTACTATATGCAAAATTTTAATGCAACATAGTACACTAGGGTTAGTTAAAATATATTTTTTTGGGGAAAAAATGATCGATTTTTGTTATAAAAAACACAATTTCTTTAATTTAGTTTAAACATTGATAAAGCGATTCACTGCGAAAATATTGAAATATACGGAAACTTGTTCATCGCCTTGCACCGTGTTTGTCATAGTTAATTTTGCAATCTCAGTGAATGAAGATGTATCCACGTCGTATTAAAGTGACTGAGTATTAATATGGTAAGAAAATTATCGTTTGTAAATGTTGTATCAGAATAAGATAAAAAAAGCAAATACTTAGAAACATCGTTGCAACAAATTTTGACTTCAAGTCATATGAACGTAAAGAAATTCAAAAAGTAATTGAATTGTTAGAGCCAGCCCATGTTACACTCTACAATTATTTTCATTTTTTTTTAATAGTAGTAGTATTTAAAGAGGAGAAATCAAAATATTGCAAAAATCGAACACGCAATTCAATTAGTCTTAATGTTCTATAATGAACCAGTAACTTGTGCAGTTTGACAACAGAAGATAAAAATACCTTCCTGTTCGAAAATACAGACCCATCACTACTATAGATAAAAAATACAGGTACATTACTGATTATCGTACAAACACGGCTATTGACGTAACAAATTTGAATTTGCTTTCAAAAGAGTAAGAAGTTAATCTAGTGAAAGAATGTGTAATTTAAGTTATAAAATATTTTCGTAATACCCATTTGCTTAGTGCTCAATATAAAAACGGGGCAAGAAACTTCCTAGCTAAAGATGTTCGATGAAATATATTTTCTAATTGTCTTGAAGCATGTGGGTGGTTTAAAATGATTACAAAATTAATAATAACATGAAAATGACAATTTTGTTGATGATTTCTATGCTGGCTCTAAATATTCGAATTAAAAGAATGACCGAAGGACTGAAAATTTTTGCTTTTGTTTATCGCATGCAGTTGAAAAAGGTAAAATTTATATGTAATTTAAGAAGGTTCCGAAGATAAGATAAAGAAAGATTTTAAAGATGAAAAGAATCTACAAACACCGCTTACTTTTAAATACGTTGACTATCTTAATGAAAATAAAAATGAAGATAAGTTGTCAACTCAAGAAAAATCGAAGTATTTCCATGTAATATTTAGGCACAGGATTGCTATCATACGCACTCTTAGCAGTGTGGACATATGTATCTTAAACATTATGAAATATATTAGGTAATTAAAAAACATCTAAATTAGTG
This sequence comes from Trypoxylus dichotomus, assembly GCA_023509865.1. Lineage (NCBI taxonomy): Eukaryota > Metazoa > Arthropoda > Insecta > Coleoptera > Scarabaeidae > Trypoxylus > Trypoxylus dichotomus. The sequence continues at coordinate 250,999 of JAENHH010000416.1, forward strand.
TTTCTCTTCAAACATTACAGTAATTCCTCACAAAATCTAGAAAATATATTCTTTAAACACTTATATTAAATTAGTTAGGCTTTAGATTTCTAAATTTTAGTTTAGATAGAAAAAACGTACATATATTGTATTACGACACATATTTATTTTATTTACGTAGCAGTACGTCTATTAAGACGCACTATTATTATTCTACGACATTTGTCTACTAATACTATTTTAATATTTTAGATAATGCAACCTGGTTTAAGAAATAAGTGAAACTATTTTTTTTTATTACTCTTTCGCAACACATGAATACGAGGTATTAAAATTATAACGGTCTTGCAAGAAAAAATCGTTTCTTTTAACGAAAAGTTACTATAATTTAAATGCTGATTTAATTGAAACGATTAAAATTATCTGAACCCTGTAATGTACAAATAACATTGTGAATATTTTAACATCTCTACAAATTACACTAGGGTGACAGAATAAAATAGACACCAGGTAAAGCTGTATAAATATGTAAACAGCTAAATTCTAAGAAAGATTTAAGAACTTTCTCTTGTCAATAGGGTAGGGGTAGATGTATCGGAAGGAATTCGTCATAGTTTAGTACTGTTACAACTATGTCTCGCTTACACGGTTCGAGTGATATTAGCGACTTCACCCGGGGTCGCATCGTTGCCCAGAATGAACCCGGCGCTTCGCAACGTGAAATAAGTAAATTTTTAAATATTCCGTTGTCCACAGTTTGTAATGGTGGATCGACAAAATATTAGTCTAATTTAAAAATGTTAAAATATTTTGTATAAATAACGAGAATAGTATTTTTTTTTCAATTAGTAGGTGTCTATTTTATTCTGTCACCCTATAGTGTATCTTCGCGAATCAATACCAGTCGATGATTGCAACCTAAATAATTCAGTACAAAAACCGACAAAAAGAAGTAAGTACAACAGTAAAATGAACAACGGCGGACATATACACACATATGTATATATGCAGGTGGCCCATATTTAAAATACATGCGCCTATGATGTCAGCCTAACACTAGACTACATAATAAGCATAATTATGCGCATTGATAATATCCATCTCGAAATATATGTATGTATGTATGTATATATACTTGTATGGAAATTTTTTTGTTTGAGCACCTGGACGTAATCTATTCCAAAGCAATAATATCGCGATAAATTAAGGATTGAACGTACCACTATACTAAAGCATACTTATGCGTGTGCGTTTGTCAAATAATGACCAGCTCACATTTCAAATGTCTAACTTAAATATGTATAAAAAAAATTTTCAATCAAATTATTAGTTAAACAAATACTTTGCATAGGAATGGATACTCTACTAGGAAGATATGAAAACTAAATATTAAACGTAGATAACCAATAAGAAACTTTACCCGCTAATGACTAAAGATACGAAATACGGACGTTCGTTCAATAACATAAATTTACAAAAAAAAAATCAATCCAACACTAATCTAAAATAGGAAATACAGTCGTTATTCCGAAAGAACTAGTGCTTTCAGATTCTGCATGCACACAAGTTATCAGCAGGCCGGATATCACCCCCACTAATTGCTCAGCAAAAGCTCATTCATTATCACCACTGCATGAGAGTAGTACTGGTGAAGTTTGAACAAAACAAAACTGAATACACGATTCGTTACTTGCGAGGAAACCGTGGGTCCAAAACCATATCTCCGAGTCCAACCAACAATCGAAAACATATCCAAGCCATCGGAACCACGTCTCAAGGAAGCAAAAAGACTGCTTTATCAACGGCGAAACTGACATTTGGTAACCCCAATCGTGCTGGTATCAATACCAGCACGATACCTAGTGAGCAGCCCGGTTGGGCCGCTCACCGCTTAGGATTGTATGCTAATTAAGCTTGTCAAACCGCAAGAACCATGATTGCTCGTCCACTCGACAAAAATTATACTGTAATTGATATCTTAGTGTTAATCTCCATTCCGGTACGTATTTCACTCCAAACATTCGAAATTCTTGATTGTCTACAATATTTTGTTGAATATTACACACAATTAACATATGTATAAATAATGTCATATAGAAATTTGGTACATCACGTTGTGGATTAAACCGGTGTTGTTTGCTGTATTCTAATGTCGGAAATCGGTTAAGAAATCTATGAACACTCGTCGAACATAACGAAAAACGCCGTCGATTCGCCATCATCAACTTAATCCGGCATTCCTACACATACTAAGCATACGAGTACGAATCTGGACTTCCGGTATGTTCGACCGCTTTCGAAATATATCATATATAAGTTTGATGATAACGGTTATCTCCACGACCTTAACAACCCGCATAACCATGCCAGAAGAATAAAACTCCAGCATATAAATTCTCTACACTAATATAAATTGGAAGAACAGTCTAGAAGCAACACATTGTGCACTCGTACATTATCATGTGTACAAAGCAAGTCTTTGAAATTTTAGATGTTTCACTTCTAAATTAATTTGGACTACAAGTATTGCAGAGGTGGATTCCTAAGGTTTCGTTTTTAGAAAGGTATAAATGCTATTGTGCACACAACATCTCAGCTAAACACTGATAATTGCCTAGCATTCCCAAGGCATACTATCCACTAAGTTGACTGCGTATTCCTACGGTAAAGACCTTCAAGTAAGACGAATTTGTCGTGTGCGCTGTTTCAAAGTGCGCACTCATGTCTCTCGCAGCTTGTGCTTGAGATATGCCCATACATTTTCAATGGGATTTGTATCGGGCGACTACGATGGTCAATCAAATGTGACAATGCCAGACTGCTCTTTCCACTCGATGCAAAGTTTGCTCCGATGCCTTAGGTCGTTAATATCCTCTAACATCCAGTCTTCGTTTTATTTTACTAAGTATGGTTCAGCAGTCGGTAAGAAACACTTTCATAAATTTTAAGCATTTTGGGAGCATTTAAATTGGTTGTGAACAGATTTAGTGCTCCAAAACCCTGTTTCGAAAAGCAGCTCACATTTTTGATCTCCTTATATCCTGAACCCACTTAACGACGAACGGTTTTGACTTAGCCATTGCATATGACAATTATGGTCCTTTAAAGTGGGGAACAAAGGAACAGCCTCGTCGTGAGATGCGTATGCGGCTCTCATCGACGTCAACTTAATCTTTTGTGAAGAAGCGTTCACGACAAAGATTTCCTCAATTGGCTTACAAAAGAACTACGACGATATTTGAAGCCAACTGCCATTTATGCCGTGCACGCTGTTACTTTACAGACTATATCGCGGTAGCTCGCCTTGCCTTAAATTAAGTTAACGTTAAGTTGAAATTAAGTTGACATTTAAAACACTTAACCAATTTAATTTACTTGCACGACCTTTGCCTTACAATTCGTGATTGTGCTCTAGTTGCTTCCGAATTGTTACTAATGACTATTCTGGATATTTGGCAACTTGAGAGACTACTCTAGTAGTAAGTTACGTTCGGATCTGACTGAATTGTGCATTGAATTACATCCTGTACTGAATGTGAAATTGTAGAACTAGTTATTTATAAGCAACATCGGTTTTCCATTAATGAGCAATCCTAAGCTACCTAAATCCTCTTGTAAATATGTCAAACACACTATTTAAGAATGTATCAATTTGATAACAGTTGCAGAGATGGTTGAAGAATTCGTTGTAACTACTAATGCAGATTCATTGACAGATACATCAGATTCTGATTTTACCTAACAGGAGTGTTAATTAATTACTAAAGTGTGTATAACGTTTAGAATACTCTGAGTGTTTATTTATATCTACATGCAGTCGATACGTTTATTGTATTTCATACATTGTACTCATTTGAAAAGGAACATGTGTGTAAATTAATTGTATCAAACATGTTATCAAAGAAGAGAACAAGATGTATTAACTGGATGATATAATTAAAAATACACTTGAAAAATTCATCACAACGGCATACGACCTCCGTCATCAAAATCTGGTTCAAATGTCATTAAATATCATTTGCATAATAAATTGAAATTATCTGTTCACCTTTTTCACTCTACCATTTAATTTATAAATCAAATTCATATTCTTATCTTATTTATTTCATAAATAAAATGCTATTTTTTAATATAATTCAGATATAAAGAGAAGAAAACTGTATAAATTTTCTAGTATGTGCAATCAAAAGATTACGATACTTAATTAGTATATTTGATATTTAATGTAGGCACTAATATGGATGAAATTATTTATTGACTGAACTGGCGCTGAAAATGTACATAGGTTTAATTGCAGTCGGGGTACGGCAGGGTAAGCATACTTGCAGTGTTATTTTCTTTTTACCGAACAGATTATCTAATTTCATTATAGACAATAGCCCGATTCTATACAACATATAAGGATCTTGTTGTGTGTTGGCATGTACTCTGAAGCTATTCGATGTACATGTATACAGCTCCGTTCAGTCCATTATGTACTGTTCATAATCAGCAACATTCTTCCTTAGTTTAGCTTTTTCTTGTATATATTGAATTGCTCACCTTCAACCATACCATTAGAACTCTCAAAATTGATGGAGATTGCCAACGGAGAGATTTACTTTATGACAAATGACTTGGTATAACACTATGAATATAATCATTCATGTCAAAGTTATACTTTCAAATATTTGTTTCAAGTTTATCTACGGCAATACAGCTTTGTTAAAGCTTGTCATATGAAATTTATGTTCTCTTCGATTAACATCAAATGCAAACTCATTACTTTCCAACACAAATAAGCCCCAATTATTTCGGTAAATAAAACAACTGATAGATATATTTATATTGCAATTGATGTTACTTTTAATAAAAATTACTAACTCTGGCAGTGGAAGCCTACGTATTCATTTGATGTTACTTTTACTTTATTATTGCGATATTACTTAATCAGCTTGTATAACCATTGTGTTGCACATAAAATATGAAGAAATCTGATATACATTATACAAGACAGTGATAACCAAAGATTGACGTTTACGATGCTGTCATTTGATAGTTCCATCAGTTAAATTTCACCAGTGAAATACAGCCGTCGATCGTAGCGCTATCTACTGCATTCTCAATTGCATGAAGTAGGAAAAGAATTTACAATTGTAGAACAGAACATTTGCAATTAATATATATATATATATATATATATATATATATATATATATATATATATATATATATATATATATATATATATATTGGTGGAAGAGGCTTCCAACGTAAATATTCAAGATGTTATTAGTAATATCAGATGATACACTATTATTGGATATAAACGAAGATATTTATAAAATTACGGAGTTATATAAGAAAATAACTAATTATTCTTACTCAGGAGAAACGATGCCGACATATCGGACGTTTGACACGATCTTCATCTGTCAGTTTTTTGTTTTATATCCATAGCAACGCATTTGTTCGCCTACACGGTAGGCCGTACAGTTCACGCATACTAGATATGTGAGACATTATAAAGGAAATTGCTGCCAGTCGTACTATCCTTCCGTCATACGAGAAATTTTGAAGATTATAAGTACAATTTCGGAATAACATAATAATGTATACAGTGTAGTTGAAATATGTGGGTACAGTATATTAAACATATTCTAAGGATGAAATGCTGAAATATTTATTTATATAAGAACAATGTTTACGAAACGCGATACATATAATAAACGATAGTAAAGTTTACGTCTCCTCGGTAAGTGTTGTTGAAGAGACTCTTTTTTTAACTTGAAAATTATGAAATTATAGGTTAATAGAGAGAACATTGTTAATAATTAGTTATTAAGGAATACCCAAGATAAGTATCTGTAAAACTTTTAAAAGAAACCTGTACGGATTGAGTATCTGTGTTTAAAATTTCATCAAGAGGGAGTACTAATGGTACTTTGCCTCCAACTTCTAACATCAACCAAAATAAAAAATAACGGTGTACACCAAACAGTGACGAGAAAGTATCTAGAATAGGTGAACTAGTAAAATTTTAGAAAAAATTCATTGGTAAATAATACACAATAATTCTATATCTATATATATGTTTATCTATATGTATCTATATAGCTATCTATATATACATATTATATATATTTATCTATATGTATATTATTTGCATATATATATATTATAAAAATGAGATATTAACGTATTAATTGAAAGAAGTAGTAAATGATACCAAAAAATGTAGTTAATAGGAGAAATATGTTATGGTAGTTACAATATGTATTAATGATCACTTTCAGAATCGTTATCAGATACACTGATTTCTTAATAAATTGAAGGCTAGTTCACGAACTATGCTATTAATATTTTCCCCATTTCTTCTGCACTTGCCATTATTCCAACAAAAAATTGTGAAAACAAAATGTCACAAACGTTTTGTGGTTCCATATGACGCCTATAATGATAAGAACTAAACATGAAAGTTCTACTGTATTTACTATATAACACAAATATAATAGGTCTCTTTTCAAGTAACAAAGGATTCAATGATTTAAGTCATTGGTAAAATTAGGTAGAACAATGGATTATGCTTAGAAAGTAGATCATTACTATTCTTTGAATTATAATGAAAATAATCTCAGTTGTTAATTCGTTTCATTTCAAAAGTTAGGGACGATGGGTTTATTTGTCGATTCTACATATCATCGCGTGTTTAGTAATTACTATGGTATCGTTTGCCGAGGCACTTCAGTTTCTGCGAGTACGGGTACAATACAGTTCAACCAACACCAGAAATATCTGTGCATTCATTCTTCTCGCCTATATATATCAAAGAGGCTACGGAGAATGCGTATTTACAATGCATGCAAATTTTAGCAATACCTCAATTTAGAAGGATCAAGTGGCAAAAGTGCAACGTAGGATTAGATTTTATCGTCATTTTACTACACTATGACAGTTGACAGAGAATTAACAAAACACAAATTTGATAAATTACGACGTAATGAATCTACATGAAATGACCATTCAACGTCATCATCAAACGGAATACTTGAAATTGTAGTTTAAACTTGAAATTACTATATAGATTGCTTAAAATTAGGATTTTATTATAAGAAAGAATGTACTTTGTTCGTAGATTTTAAATTAAGCGATTGTCACCAATCCTTCTTGATATCTCAAAAACTACATATCGTTAAACAATAATTTCTATGAAGAAAGGGACATCAGCAATAAGATCATTAGCACGCTTTGTAGAATTGAAGATATCAACGAGCAAATGTTAATCAACTCCATAAATACAAAAGATAACGTCGGACCCAATACTGAAAATATGGAAGATACCAATATTAACTATTGCAGTCTGAAACTATTTCATATTGATAAACTTTATGTATTCGGTTTTAGGAACTAAGATATAAAACTAATTAAGTCATAGGTTCGGGAATACGATAACGAGCTAATTTATACAGTAAAAGTTCAAAAGCTAACGACAAATCAATACATATCACTCAGCACGGTGTGTTGCAGTCAATTTATGGTACTCTTCGTCTGAATAAATTGTGCAACACGGTAGTAACCGAATGATTTGATCGAAAACGTTGATTTGGAAAAATAGCAGAAAACACCAAAGCGGTTGAAGATTAATTCTTTGCCCCGGCGTACAATTCTGTCCTTATCCCATGATTACGATAACTATTATTTTTTAATATCGCACTGACAATACACAACTACAATTAATATAATCTCCATAGTACAATTTCTACTTATTAATCCACTTACATGTACAATTCACAGGCGTCCTTAATTAGGTGACGTCAAGAGTACAACTCCGTCAACTTATGTCATAGCGAGCTAGTTACGGGTCACCGGATTGCGGTTCCACATAAATGGGGGAAGTACCTAGACACTGTACAAACCACCATATATTTAACGGATTTCTGACACGATGCTTTCAAGTCTACACGGTTTTTGAAATTTCATTAAGCTGTCCTTAATTATCTGTCAGCAGCTGTAAATTTCATAAGAACAATTTAAGTTTCCACTACCAAAATCATCAAGAACTAGTAGCTAATGATAATGAGCGAAGAAGCTATTTTTCAGAAACAGTGATGGACGGTCAGAAAGAAAAATATTAGTTACAGACTAAACAAGCCTCGTCATCCAAGCGGAAATTAATTCCCAAAACTATGAACGTTGCAGCGTGCGTAATATACAGCTTTCCACCGTATCGGAAATGCAAATGCTTTGAGAAAGTGAATGTTCTGGCTGGATTACCTAACAATTGTATTGTAGGCCCGGTCCAGATTAATGAAAATCTTACGGGACAAAAATACTTGGAATTGATTCAAGATAGGATAATACTATCAGCTTTAAATCAAGTGATTATCAATCTCGACAAAGTCTGGTACTAGAGATGGATGGCGTGTCGTACCGGATATCTCAGCAGAAGTTTACCCTTCACGGTTTACTGATTCAACACTTAATGACTACCTTCTTACTATTCTTCAAACGTATGATTCCAAGAAATATAGAGCAACTGAAAAATAGAGTAAATGGTGGAGTAGTACGAAAAATACCTCCTAAAGACATAAATAGTACCAGTAGTTTCCACAATAAATTGGGATATTGTATTACTCAGAGAATGGGAGTATAATGGGGGAATGCTATTAAGTTAGATTTTTGATTTCTGATGTTCAATTTTTCCCAGTTTTGTAGATTTGCAATGCGACAAGCTTGATTTTCTATTAATCACGTATTATTATTATAAGTTAGCATCAATAAATTAGGTCCAACTTACTATATTTAAAAATTAAGTATGTTGCAATTTAAAGTCAATGATTCGATACATTAATATCCATCGTTTAAATAAAAATGATTATCACTACCAATACGTGTTGTTATAAACTCTCTGTATCACAAAAACAGAAAAAAAGAGAAAATTTTACTATTTAAAAGAATTAGCTTTGGAAATAGTCTATAACGTCCGATTCGGTGGTAAATACACAGAAAAGGTGAATTGCTCATTTGGTTCAAAAAGTCTACTAACACGGTTAAAAACAAAATTGTTCGACGTTAAATGATCGAAAGATTAATTACGAAGGTGGGAAATAATTATTAAGTAGTAGATAACTCATGATTTATAAATAATTCGAAATTAATTTTCGTTTTGCCTTTGGAAGCTTAGGAGTGACTTAAGAATTAAATGCCAAACGCTGACTTGTTTAAAGTTATTTGATTGTTATAAATCAATCATTGTTCTCTTTTGCTTTCCATATTACCAATTACTTATAAAAGGATTCAAATCTGACGGAATCATTTTTAAGAATGAGCCAGCTCGTGTTAATTTTATGCAAAGTGCAAATAGTTTGTAACAAAAAATAAAATTTGACCGATGCGTACAAGATTCCAGTATATTACGCACATCAGTGTACGTGTATTTTAATTAGTTGCTTGGACTTTGAAGCAAAAACCATGGGATAATCCGTTAGCTCCTAAATTTAGTACCTTCACATAGTTAAAACTGCTAAATCGCGTCTTAAAACCAGCTGCGTGGAACAATGGTCAGTCTTATAGTTTACACCTACGCTGATCAATCGAGTTTTATAAGTCTTAATTACTATATGGGCAAATTACTCTAATAACCTTGTCTTTCTATTGAACTAAGTAGAATTTCGTTTTTAAAAGCAATAGTTATAACAACTCTTTAAGTAGCATGTGATACATAACGCATATACGGTCACCAAAATACAGAGTGATATTATGTGAAATAGAATTAGATAAGTCGTTAATGACAAAAAAATCAAAATAGGAGCAAATACAGATCCGTAAGGCGTTTCAACATTTAAAAGAGCAGAATCAGAGTGATATCACTGACAAAAAAGCATCGTCCCTTGAAATACCTCAATGAAATGCTACCATTTGAAAAATATAACCCGAGCATCTGCAAGACAATCCCTCCTCAGGATACATGTAATAAAATGAAGGAGTTTTCACAGATTATGTATGATCTATTTTGTTTATTAAAACAGTAGATATACATTCAATGATAACATAGCCATGTTTGATTCAGACGTATTAAATTATAACTAGTAAAATAATTCATAGCAAACTCTTACCTTTGAAAATTTTGGGAATAGATAAAATTGTCATATTTATCTTATTTATTTATTAACATACAGTACCGTCCATAGATGTTTGACCAAGTAAGAAAAATTCAAAATATTATAAGCAATTAATACCAAAGAAATATAAATATAAATATATATATATATTACTTTTAAACGTAACAACTATCAAAATATAACTAAAATCATGTTTTGTTTGTCCTATTCATTGTCAACAAAATTCTGAAACATTTGTTGTGTAAAAAAAACACCTTTTCCATTGAATTCTCGAACAACTCATGACATCCTTTCGATTAATTTTTTGTTACTCCATTCTTGTTGAAGGATATTCCAAAGCTGTTCCTCCTTGGAAGTAGGACCGACGCTTCGCACTCTTCTATCAAGTTCATCCCACAGTAATTTAATAGGGTTGAAATGTCGATTCTATAGTAGCCAGGTCATAACTTGTAGAATATCTGTTTGAATTTGCTCATTCAGGTACTGCTTGATGTTGTGGCTCTGTTTCGAATCGTTATCTTGTATAAAAGTAAAATTGTCGCCGATTAGTCGCAACCCCGAAGGAATGGCATGAGTGTCCAATATTTCACGATACTGGTCTTTTCGCATTATTCCTTCGATTCGATGTAACGTTCTTGTTCCTGAGTAAGAAAAACAACTCCAAACCGTAACTGAACCGTCGACGTACTTTATTGCCGGTACCATACATTCGGGAAGCATCCTTGCATTAGCGGAACGTCTGACAAATCACTCTCCTGCTTTGACCAAACACTTTAAATATCGATTCGTTAGTCCATAAAACATCTTGTCACTGTTCTAGCTATTCAATCTCGATGTTCACTGTAGCCTTTCTAGTTGTGTGCCAGCCGGCGTTTAACGGTGGTAAGTGAAATCCGACGTCCGCGATTCAATTCGCTTGCTATTTCTGGTGCTGTTTTTCTACGATGTCGTTGACTTCGACAGTTGTAGTAGCCGATCGTCTACTGGGCTGGTTACTTGTGTCTAGGTAGTCTGTTTTCTTGATATCAGCACATGGTATATCTTAGTGTCGACGTGGCTAAATTCAATTTCTCGCCGACTTGCCTGCTGGAAAAACCTTAATGCAAAGTTATTATACCAGATCGTTTTGCAACACCTACTGATTTACCACGAGGCATTTCGAACAGTGTTGCTCACTTACTATACCGCTGATCACAATAATATTCAAATTGAACTGTTTGAGATGCTCATATTTAAGATAGATGTTTATTAAGATTATCAATAAAGCAATAAAGCTTACTTAATTATATTATTGTAAAACTTTCACCCATGGCCAAACCTCTATGGTCGGTAGTGTTTGTATATATAAGTATCTGTCTTGAAATCGCTCTTGAAACGTTTTTTTTAAAGTAGATAAACAGTCAAATCGCATCAGAGAAATCTTGGAGCAACTTTATTTTGGTTTTACACGGGAAAGGGAATTATAAATTCCATACAGAACCACAACTATGATGCAGAATCATTCAACGCCTCCAAAATATGGGGGGACTTCCAAACTCTCAGAATAATACATAAGCTCAATCTAAGTTAGTATGCAAGATCATTTGGATTTCCTGAATGATAGAGTTGGTTTTAAGGAGTCAGATGACAAGTGCACTGTACGGAAAAAAATAAAAATCGACTAGCAATTTCTCTATTTTGTTTTCAGGAATAAATAAGTGTAAAACAAAAGGCGAATTAAACATTTATTTATGTATCAACGCATTCCGCTCTTTCGGTAACATCATTTACTGTTATAAAGTACGAATCTTTTCATCGTAAACCTTCGCAATAAATATAACAATAATACGGAACACACAAATTCTGGAGGTGTATTGCAGTGAAATCTACATCCAAAACGTAATATATTCGAGTAGTACAAAATTATTTAGAAAGAAAGTACGACAAAATATTGAACACAAACTGAGTTCCCCACAGCCAAGGTTCAAATACATGAAGCATGTCTGGAAGCATATCGTGACAGAAAAATAGTAGCGCGGCAACTTAGAACCAACATCAATCGTTTTAGGTAGAGTGGAATTGCTCTTGAATTAATCCAAAACATATGCTCCACATTATCACACATCTTAGATGAATGCACAAACTGCTAAGCGTGCAAAGATCACACACCAAATATTAATTGGGAAAATTTACCTTTCGTAGTTCTTTTGGTTTAACATGCTTTTTTAAGACAAATAATAAAACCATGTTGCTCAACCTACACCAATTGCGTTTTACTACATATTTGGATGGTGATCGATATTATGGTTTGCGTTATCTAGTAAAAGCTGAATCATAATTCAGCTTCTACTTCACAATTACAAATACAAAGGAAATTATTTCAGAGTATTGCTTGACCTAACAGACAGTATTATAACGGGGCCAGTGGCACAGTGCGCCTTGAGCGCTTGGCTATTAGTCTCGCGGTGCGGAATTTTTCTCACTCTATGGCGAATGACAAGAATATCTTAACGCGCCCCACAGACTCAGGCGTAATAATAACTCATGGTCGACGGATGCCCCCTATAACCGGCGAAAGCTGTTGAGGGAGGTGAAGGCATGGAGTATTATTATTAAATTGATAAATTGCGATTTGAGTAACAAATATTCTATAGAGCATGGAGAGCTGGATAGTTCATATGAATCGATTATTGTTGAAAGCGAGTTGATTATTGACGATTTCGAAGTATTGGCAAGATATCATACATACGTTAAATAAAAGCCAGTTATCATACTAAACATAATAAGAAAAAGAAAATGACTGTCTTGCTATCGAACCGCGTCAAGTGCTTCGACATATATCTTTAGATTGGTTTGACGTAATCGTCATACAAAATCAGTTTCGTCTTAGGCTTGTCACACATTACTATTATAAAAATATTTTGCTTCAAACACATGTGTTGAAGAGACTGCCTTACATAGGCTTTAATCTAATAAAACAAAAGAATGCATTCAAACAATTATCAGGTAATAATTTCAAATATCAATGGTGCATAAGCTGAAAGCACAAATATCAATATTTTCCGTGCATTTTTTTATATTTGTGCATCTACTTTTTTAATCGTTTAAATCTGCATATATGCTTGCACTTGCATCATTTTTTTTTCTATGCAGTTTTACTTATCTTCGTTTCTTTTTTATTGTTAATGCTTGCACCTACTACTTTGTTTATATATCTTACTACTAGCATGTCAGGATCTTAACAATTGATAATTACTAAAGGTACATGAATTTAGACCAACCTACTTTAATATATCATCCGGCAAAATCATACAGTAATAGACAAAAATTATTTCTTGCTATAGTTTAGTGCTCATAAATCACAAAGTAATACGAATGCTATGTTGAAGTATGAATACACAAGAGTATACAGCTATCGAAGTATTTTAATTAGGGTGCCAGGGAAAGAGTAGATGCCGTAAACATGATGACGTTAAATAGAGATATTGGTGAGATGGCGTATGTATAGTGTATTAATAGAAACTATAAGGGATCACATCTGACTAACAATTGTCTAATATATCAACGATTATTGCGATCGCTCGCAGACCCTAACTAAATTAATTCGATTGCGATATAAATAACTATCAACATAAAATACAAATAGAATGGAACCTGTATATAGTGAACGTACTTTTGACAAAGAAAATAATTACTATAGAATGAGAAACATCGTATATAAATACACAATTGTATATTGTAATGCAACATTGGCGTAGTTTTGTTCCACATGAACAGTCGCAATAAACATGTAGTCACAGTATAGAGCGTCAGTATATACAAAGTTCCACTGTATACGCAAAAAAAAACAAACGTGTAAAAGGCGTGTACACAAAAACATTACATTTATATATAAACAGTTTTTAATCAGTTAAAGAATAGAGAAAATGGCTTTGGCATACTGCTTGACAAATTGTGCAAATGGCACAAGCAGTTCAGAGTCCGGTATTGGTTTGTAGATAACCTTAGCATAAACACACTGATGACGAGAGAAGCGTTGATCTTATTTATTATTCGAGAGTCTCAGTTTGATACTGTTCACAAAATATGTTCTAGCATAATGAATGCTATCGCGACACTCGCGCCAAGTAAAATCAGTTCATTATCCACGAATCTTCGTAGAAACTAGGTAGATACATCCTTACTAACATCCATAGTCACTGCAATTTCACTGCGAAACTAAAGTCATTTTGTCATTTGTACCCATTCAGGTTGTTAGACGTGAGCATTATATCAATGGTGCAATTTATCATATGGCCTTGCGAAATATGAATCCTTCAGCAATTAATATAGATCCGTAATGTAAGTACACCAACGGGTAGGTCTATACATCGTTCCAGAAGGGATGTGGGAAAATTGCTCGCATAACGTCGTTATCTATCTAGTCCTTCAACGTCCATGATTGAATTGAAGGAAAGATTAGAAAGATCAGAGAATAGACCTATCGCCAACTCGTCTTTATCCAAGCTATCATGAACTCTTCGAATTCCAGAGAAGTTTCGGAAAATAAATTTGTTTATAAGTATCTTTTAAAGAATTCAAGTCTACGGAATGAAACCGCGTCGTAGTTGTACGAATTTGTTGACGCTTTGCCCTGAGTTGCATGGATCATCTTCTAGATTGCTGCATGTTGTAACGCTGGCGTGAGAAGAATGTTTTACAAGTATGTACGATTTCATATAATAGTTACCGTTTCAAATATTTATACATTTGACTATGTTGATTACTGTTCGGAATGATGGATAATTTTAGTAATTTTTATAGTTCTTTGCAAATCGGCTCTTCTCCGATATCATCTTTATTAATAAGATATCAGTTTCATACACGCCTTTATATTTCTTGTACAGCAGCAATATGAACTATGTTCATTAAATTACCTGTTTGCAACATTTGAGATCATACCTGTAATAGTGCCAGGCACGATCGAATCGGTTAAATATCAATGATGAATTACTTCTATAACTCTTAGGAACATAGTCTGGAAATGATACATCAATTTAAAATCTATTGTCGTGGTAAAGTATTCAACAAACGCATTACTAGTTCGGAGGGGACTAGTAGCCTATCACTACACCGTAATTAACTGTTATTTCTCTTATATATATCCACATATCGATCGAGACTTATAATCCTAGATATAAATCTTATCTTCATAATCGCATTGATTATTATCATTTGATGATGTGCTTTCTGGCTCTTACATAACGTCAGTTATTCCGGATTACCATTAGTTATAACGAACTTCATGTATTAGTTTTAAATTGTTGCTAGACTTCATAATTTGCGCATGGGAACTTGTGCTGTGTTGGAGTGTCGGTTATAATAGTATAATGCAAATTAAGGTGCTAGACGAAAAAGTCCTATGGACGCTTTGAAATCGGGTTGACATACAATTCATAAAATACGTGGTTGATCGTCGGCGGACTTCTTTAACTGGGAATTCGAAATACAGTATTTACTGGACGCATGCTCTATTTTGCTCGAATAGTCTCGCACCCCACCGGCTGAACGATACAATTGCGTGCGTATGTTTCCGCAAACAAATTGTAGTCGTATAATAGTTCTGTGCTGTTATGGTAAAAAAGTAAACGGGCTGCTTCATCTTCAAGGTAATATAGAGGAATCGGGGATTCCAATAACATATTACCGATCGGGTTAGGATTAATGTTCAACTTTGAAGCATTCAGCAGTCAAATGCGACATAAACGTTGAATATTATTGATGTACATAGTACCGATGATGTTACTAAACACAGGAACATACGGAATTCAAATATATAACAGCAGATTATCGTTTCCATTTTCACCCCAGGGTGAATAAATCACTAATTTCTATTATTTCTTGCTTTTTACTTAGCATAAAAGGGCTTATTACCGTAAGCGCTCTTCCTACTAGTTGAAGAAGGTTGTTCAATTATCATCACGCAGACTACTAAACGGGAATTTGAAGCTGGTCAGTTCAAACAGGTTCAATATGCTGTACATAAAATGTAATACCGAGCATTAATTCTTATTTAGTTCCACGACAATTTTCTAGCGAAACTTTACGAGTGGGGTCTTAAGACACGCACATGAATCAAAGGGGAACAACTTCTGAACATCCACTTCGCCAATTATAAATTTGAAGCTGGAAATTACGGTTTTATGGAAATATGGACCTCCAAATTTAGTATCTTCCGTGGTATCGGAGATGCGAAATAATTCGACTCAAACAGGTTTTCATAGATGGCTTTAATTTCCTTACTGGTAACTCTTATATAATGAAATTATTTGGATGACAAAAGTTAATGGTGTATCCTCGGCTATTTACGACAATTGCATATGAAGGATATTGTTACATCACTATCGCATTTGGAGAACGGTTGTAGCTGACGACGAAAAATCGTGTCATAAAATATTAAAGATTATTTATAGTTCATTGATGGCGCGTATATGCACTTTATTTAAACTAATGTTCTCTTTGTCAATGACTCCACACTTCGTATCGCAGTAAAAATCTTGAAGATTGTCATTGTCTGAGAATTCAAACATACCGTTCAAGTTTCACTTATTGCACACAGTTACTGTCAAAAATATCGATTGTATTGTTTCCTTTAGTTCAACAGAATGTTCACACGCACACTACTTTGTCTTCTTCGTATTTACTATGATTATACCTATTAATCAAGTTGTCCTTAGCCAAAATATTTTTGGATTATGTAATGCTCAACGGAAAACCCAAAAAGGGAAATGAGATAAAGAATATACAGAAAAATAATATGCGTTCAAATAAATTTTACCTCAAAGTAGCCTTTGAAATTATAATTATCATACCTTGTTACTGAAACTCTTAATACTTACGAATTTTGTTTGGTAGAACCTATTTCAATAACATAATAAACGTCAAAATTTTTAACTAAATGAAATATGTTTATTTGCAAACAAGTAAGAATAAGATTCAATCATAAATGATTTGTGTTGTATAGTAAAAACCATTTTAAATCAATTTTAAATTAAAATACAATTGTTACAAGTTCCTATCAACTACGAATCTGAGCGAATACACTGTCAAATTGACAACTAATGCAACTGAAAATAGTACAAGTTACGACAAAAGTTTTTATTTGAATGAATTGCTAGAGGTAAAATTTATTTGAATGCCTTTTACATAACAGAACATAATACAGCGCATATAAAAACCAATACATGTCTTTCTAGCTTATAAATTGATGTTCTCCATTGGGACCTTGTGAACCGTAAGAGATAGGGAGTGACAAAATCTCACATTTAATCTTAACCGATCAAGAAAAATGAACAATATGTGCGCGCTATAGAGGAAAGACTAAAAATCGACAATCGAAATTTTGAAGTTTATCGACTGAAAAATACTGAAATAGTTAATTTGACACTATGAAGGTACATTTTCACGTAGAACTCAAATATAATATTGAAACCTATGCAACTTTTAAGCGAAATGCAAAGCATAGGTGGGCTTTGGATACATAATTTGTTGATTTCAATAACGTGTAACCCACATTCTTAAAATCAATCATTAATTTACCAATAATAAAGTTATAAAAAAGATTGGGCGATTTTTTGTTCTGTACTTTTATTTAGCATCACCAAAGTAATTCGCCAACATAAACCACGTCAAACTCTCAAAGAATTGCTCTTTGTTATTTAACAAATAACTCAGCCTTTCTTAATGCCAAATTAATTACTTCTTATAAAATACATCAGTTTATTCAAGGAATTTCCCCTAAAGCACAAGCATACCGTTCTGCTACATTATTGAATTGTGCTTTGTTTATGCAAACCGATAGGAAAATATTATATAGCCCGAGCTTTCTTCAGACTAAACCTACAGAGGAATAAAATAAGGCAGCGCTGCGCTTTTAAACCATTCTGTAGTTACCATTAATTCGTCCACTGGAATGATGATCTCAATGGTGAACATACTATCTGAGAGCAAACCAGCTCTGTTAAAACTACTAAACAACAGTTAGGATCATTCCAGCCACATGATCTACTTAACATTGTTTTACAAAATCAAAAATATTAATACTTTTTTTCAATGAATGAACATTTCGCTTACATATTGCATGAAAAATTAGTATGATATGAAATTACATCTAAGGAACGATCAAGATAAGCGAAAAGTTATCTCAAGTACTATCACTATGTAGTACCACACAATAATACAAAGAAGCAGTTATATAAAGACAGTAGTATAGATCTTACACCAAATTGAAACGAATATAAACGAAGCATAAGATTGTTAATAACATGTATATTTACTATGAAATTCGGTATGTTATACACTTAAAAAAATATACTTAAATGCAAAAGAATGTCTTATTTAAGAACAACAAGTTAGTTAGTACCTTGCTCAAGAAGTTTAAGTCAGCTAACATTTTGTTACATCTAATCTAGACCCAGCCTAAGAGTAACTAAGTAGAAAAAGAATGTGCAACAGTTGGGACACCCAAATTTGTCCACAGGGCCATAGCACAGAACACGCTGAACCTTTCTGAAACTAATCGTCAGCATTAAGCTGCGTCAAAACCTAAAGCAAGACTAGAAAACATTTACATACGTAACCGACTGTATTTAAAATAGGTAAAAATATAAGTAATTTAGTACGTTCTAACAACAACCAAATCAACTGTAAACTGTCCAAAGATTTATTTTCATATTCTAAAGTAACAAGCGTTGTTTCAATTGAAGGCGACTCGGGCTTTTTAAAGATAGGGATTTTAAAACCCTACGCGCAGAATACATAATGAATTCAGACAATCTGATTTGAACATTAGCATCCAAAGAATAAAACGATTTGTCAAACCGGTGATCTATTTTAATCGCATTCTCGCGCGCGGTAATAACCCACAATGCTTGAATTGCCCCATTTATACAGAATACTTTACAAACACACATGATGGTGAAACAGATGTGAGACGGTACACTAAGTTAAAAAGAAACCAAGTAGGAGATGAAATAATAAATAAGCCTTGCATACACCAGCAGGAAATCCCCAGGTTCGCTGCTTATAGGGTTTTGAGGAATCGTCATATTGTTGATTACTGTAAACGGGTTGAACGACCGTTCACAGTAATCAACAGACTTTCGAGTTCATGCCTCCGAGGCAGAAAAAGTAACGTCTTAATTATTAACTCAATGTGCCGAAAATAGACAGTCTCATTAATCCGAATCCCTAGTACGCTGAATCGAAAATTATCTTCAGTCCGAATTTATATGTACGTATGCTATAAAACACAGCTGTCATTTACGGCTACATTTTCGTCCAATTCGTCAAAATTCACCCAACACAAATCCGGGGTGTATTTCTACATTTCGTTTATGGCAGATCGTGACTCAGTTCAAAACACAAAGATAAAACCTTTGGATGAAAAGTTAATAATTCAGAAATGAAACCATGGATTTGGTGGAAAATCTTTGGCTGTTAAAATAACAACGAAGGAGAATCAACAACTTCTATTATGAAAATGAATAGAACGAGAATCGAAAGGTAAGCATTATTAATATTAAGATATTCTTACACAAAAGGAAAACATTACACAATACAAACTAACTAGAAATTGAAAAGTTATACTCTACGACTGGTTTTTGTGGGTAACGTTCATGGCACACTTCAATTTTATACGAGATTTTGGCAACAAAACAACACACACAAAAATGACAACAAAAGCAAATAAACAACATTACGTTCAGACATATGGGAGAGATAATTCTGTAACTAGCAGAGACTGGATGAAAAAATTGGTTTGTATCGAGACTACAGTTGGATCCTTTCATAGCTGCTAATGAGACAGCATTATACCGGAAGCTAATTACCAGAAAAAAGACTGATCCGCAGCCAGAAGAAAACAGCAACAGGACGTCAAGTCAAAGAAAAAATAACAAAAAACGAAGAGCGCTTCAAAACACAACACTTCCAATATAAATCTGCTAATACGTGGATAACCTTGGCTACATTCCAAAAGCGATTTCATCACTATTTTTGAAGCATGTTAGAAGTTTGCTGAAAATGAAAGATCTGTGTATTCGAGGTCTTTTGTTAATAGATAATTGTAGCTGTTACATAAAATAAGAACATATAAGCGAATATGAAAACAACGCTGAAGCAGCAAATCATATAACAGTAAAAATAAAAACCAGCAAAAATGTTGGATGTGGGTGGTAGTACTATGCAATTATAATGTTCTTTGAATAGCGCTAAGTGCAAGAAATAAATTCAAGGCAACAAATGCTATTTTTATTACGGTAAGGTTTTCCTCGGACATAATGTAAGATTTCACTGCGAGTCGAAAAAGATGTTAGTAAATGAATAGAGCAATGGTGCCCGTAACTGACGTAAATGAATGCTAGTTGCTACATCGGCGATAACCAGCAAACGAATAAGATACAGCGATGAGACTATGCTGTATGTGGCCCAAGGTTTCCGAAAGTATTTTCATTTGTTTAGAAATTATGTGACAAATTTGGGAACCATCCTGTATAATGTATTCGCATATGCGTTATGTATTCTTAGTTCACATGGCTTTGAAAATTCCAATAATATACACGACTTTCGAGCAATTTCAGATCCATAATTAAATGTCCTTTCTTGCGTGCACTTAAAATGCTGCTGGTCCAAGGATAATCAACTCATATACACTACCGTCCATAAGTATTTAACCTCTTTTTTGGGAATATTGAAATAAAATTGGATTTGAATCGTGGATATATGATTAAACGGTATTCAGTTAATATTTACATCTACACAAAGCCATAGAAACACACAAACAAATATATATACAAAATTAAATCAAACTATGCTTTCGTCAATAGAGTCTCCTCAATTACTTATAACTGTCGCGGCAGTAAGTCGATGCATTCCACGTGTCGAGTTTCACTGTTTTTAAATCTGCCGAATACACGTGCGCCCTCATCCTGTAAGCCGTTCCTAACAGACAATAGTCGAAGAGTAGCCGTACTAAACGTACACAAAATCGATCGCAACACTACCAATTAATTTTGTTAGAGTTCCTTCTGATATTACGATTGTTCCTGGAGAAGGACGGTGATAGATGTTGGTGTGACTTGTGTTACTTTTCGAACTAATTCATCTCATAATTCAATGGGATTGAATTTGGAAGATTGAAGGGATTATTCCACAACCATAAGACTACTCCCTTTTTATTTTTCTTGCAAGCAATTGTGCCATGTCTTGGCTACATGTTTCGGATCATTATCATGCTGAAAGATGAAGTTCTCATCGATTTGTCGAAACCCCGATGACACCACATTATTTTCTAAAATATTTCTGTACGCTTCTTTTTGCAGTATACCGTCAATATTCACTAAATCTCCGACAAAAGTGCCTGCAAAACTCCGGCCAATCATAACGGAACCTCCTTTGTGTTTGATGGTCAGTACAACGCACTGGTCCGACATCCATTCTTTTACCAACCATCGAACAAATACAAGTCTACGTGAAGCATAAACTTCGAACTTCAACTCGTCTCTTCACAACACTTTCTCTTTAGACTTCGATGGTCCACTTCATGTATCCACTAATACCACTACCGCTTATTTTGTTTCCTTCGATTATTTTTACCCGTTCTATGGCAACTAACAATTAAAGCACGCATTCCTAAGGTCCAACTCTTTAGTCCTCGCCAATGTGACACTAATAAGTAAATATTAAAACCCACAGAAACACAGAACAACTCGCTTGAGTGTATCCTCAACTATAATAAATTTCGAACTATCACAAACCACAATAATATGGTACAAACAGAGGTCCGATCATAAAATGCAGTAAAATGATTTACTACAAACCATCAAAACTTATTTACAGGGTGAGTATCTATAATACAGGTATAGCTGAAATGAATTTGTATATCTAGGGACTCGCTAATGGGGCGTATACTAATGAAACTTTCTGACAATGTATATAATACATATGAGGATTGTTTGAATCTACTCTCATTACTTGTGATAGGTAACTAATGTGAAGTATTAAGAAAAAGCATAGGTGGCTAAACACTTGTGGATGGGAGTGTATGTATACCATGAAAATTGAGGCACTACTTGCACCTTGTAGGTTAGTCTTATCTATTCACACATATAACAACACTTATTTTAACCCCGAGTATTATTTACCGCCTAATTGTCCCTAAACGTTACCCTATTCTCAGACAAAAATTGCCTTTAATTTTGTAAAAAAATGGGCTTTTATTCACAATACTAATCGATCAACAAATTTCAAATCACGAGATCATTCTGTTGTTTTTTCAGAAACAAATGCGGCAAATATGAGAGGAAGCTGAATTCGATTTATCTTAAATAACGAAACTACGGTTACGAATTAAAAGGAAGTTCATATTTCTTTTCATATCATTTGCGTTCTACGGAAAATAGCCGTCAGGGTTAGAAACTTCTTTCACTTTTAGTAACACAAAACACCTGATGATGATAGGTGAAATTGGTATGGTCTTCAGATTATATTTTATGTGAAGTACGCATAAAATGTTGGTATTGAATGCGAGCGTAAAATACAATTATTTTCCAAAAATACGAGTTCGCGAATACCTTTATTAAACCCAAAAATATAAGACAATATGTTAGAAATACTAACAACTACTAAATTCTAAGAAAAAGTATGGGGAAATGAGGAAACAATATGAAAAACCTAATAAAATAAATATAAATTGCCTTGAAGCCCAGTATCAAAACCCAATTATAAATAAATATTTCTTGTTATACGTGGAGATGTATCTGTTTTTCAATTACATTAGTATAATTTAATTATTAATTTCGAGGTATAAGAAAACATCGCCAACTCCTAGGCAAAAAGGCCTTTCTTGCTCATATATAAACATTAAATAATTATTTAAATCATATTGACCACGTATCATAACTTAAACTCATCAAGAATTATGTTACATTGCGCTTTACAAAAAAAAGAACACTACTTAAAGCAAGTAGCTCCAACGACAAATACGAAAATACACATGAACACACAGGGCGGACTGCGCTTACAAGAGCCGAGTTTTACATTAAATTGAATAACTAAACTAAATGACAGCCGTCTACTAGTCACATCCAAAATTTTCAGAATTACATTTGAATTTGCAGCATTCAACTTTTGTTTCAAATTTTAAAAGTGTCCACAAGTTCATAAAAATTTTCTAAGAAAAAATGAATATGGGAACAATGAGCTGTCTTTTAAATCAAGCTCAAACAAATCTAGAGCTGTATAGCTCTGTAGTAAGCAATAGTAACTGAATCTTAAACTATACTCCACAATGTAAAAATAAAAACTATGTCTTTACATCAATCATCTAACGTAAAACTAATCACTTGGTCATTGACTAGTAAATATTTAGAAATTTCATCATATATGAGCTCCTTTATATTGATCCACTACTTAAATAAAATGTTTAGACTCTACTTGATGTTACTGGATACAGTTTTATTCCTCCTCTACAATTAAATTGAGACAAACAAAAACACAATATCGAGGAAAGCAAAAGAAGTACGTATATGTTTTATCGAAAATGCTTATGATGAAATACGAAGAATTGGAATTATATGAAACAAAGAAAGGTATGAAGAAATATAACAACAATTAATAAAAACAAGGTAAGAGTGCACAATCAAGAATCCACAGAGTTCACAACAAAAATGGAATTAAAACGGGGACACAGTAACTCAAACACTGTTTGTCCCAATCGTAAATACTATGAAGCTTGGAAAGAAAGTAGCTATGTTGGTTCTGAGCCAAAATCCCGTAGTTTCTTATCGGGGTCCCGATTCACATTTTATCCCCATCACGCCGACCTCGCAGAGACGTGCGACGCGCGCCTTTCAAATCTTGCGTGTATACAGCGTCGTCCGAAAATGTTTATCCGGTGTGAAAACAGGGTCGTCCGTAAGCAATTGACCGCCGCATGTATGCAAAGCAACTCAGCGACGAAAATGAAAGGAAAATATTACAATAAGTATTAGTTCGAATGTAACCGGTATCTGTTACAATAGAACAGATATCTGTTCTAATTATAACAGGTATCAAGACTTGATTAGAAGAGATATCTGTTCTATTATAACAGGTTACATTCGAACTATGGTTGCTGCTAAGAAAACGTTTTCGCTTAGGCATTTCTTAATTTCGGGAGCATTTAATGCCAACAACACATAGAAATATCTTGCAATGAGTGCATTATTAATAAAAATGCCAAGTATAGCTCTAGTCGGTAAATACAAAAATATGGTACGTTGCATATGTCAATATGAAAGGAGCGAAAGCATTGATACCTGATATCTACTGCCTTTCTTCGCCTGAGGAGTTCGACGATGTGAAAGGTAAGCAAAACCTTTACAGAATCCATAAATATCTCGCTTAATGCAATCGATGTACTTATAACTTATAACTAAGTGTAAAAACTTGAGTAATAAGTAAGAAAAATCGAAAGAAGAAGGATATTCGTTACTGATATACACTAATTAAAAGTGATATGTATTTGTTTATGTAACAATTGGATACCTTCTAGAACACACGTAAGTTGATGATTCATCCCTAATCCTTTTGGTAGGTGACCTCGTTCTAAAGTATTAAATGTAAATTGCAGCGAATTGGTTAATGGGATGTTTATCTTCTCTGTAGCAGCATTGCGATGTTTCATAATATTAAGGAAAACCGTCCTTAAGCGAATCAAATCGCAATATTACGTGTATAAAAAAAGGAAAATGAAAATAAGACTAAAGCCTAGAAGGGCTTTAGTCTGGTATATATCCATTACAGATTTCTTAATATTTTCAATAAAGGAAAACCATAGTTGAGCGGCAGAAACAAGATTCCATGTTAATATAAGTGCAAGTAGTAAATATTACACAAGAGCTCACAACTTTAGTATGCATTACCTAGATTTGTTAAAAGCTTATTTAGGAGATAGGACTAATATCGTGACTAGTGATATACAAGAAGTTACTGACTGGCGAGGGAGGAAATATTTTACGGCGATAAAGCATTTCTTTAAGGGTAACTAAAACCCGGAGAAGTTCTCATATACATACATATATTTGTAGAAATGCCATTGGATTTTCCAAATAAAATAAATAGTGCTAATCTTTAAGAAAACACGTGTATATTTCTGAATGAATGCAAGGATGAGAAAAGGAAACAAAATGTAGTTATTTTGGTATGTGCAATTACAAAGTTTACGATGCCTAAAGTATATGCCATAAAGTATATATACCAACACAAAATTCAAAATATGAAATTAGCAGCCGTTGCAGTTTACAAATATGACGTAACAAAATCCCTCACTAGCGCGAGAATTATGCAGTCACCAAATTTTTATCGTATATAAATTTATAATAATAGCAATTAATCATAGTATTAATCATACCATAATCACATAACATACGCTGTAAAGAAACTTTATCCCTTAGTTTACGATCGGCAGCTTATTTAGTTAGTTAAAAAAAGATAAACAAAATTTAATTGACCCAATACTATTTAAATAATCTAACAAAAGAATATCAAGGCATGTATTTATACGAGGAATGAGTTGGAAGTTAAGAGCACTTCTCAAATTACTACATTTAGTCAACACGTCAACAAGAATATTTTCCTTCCTCTTCTTTACATAGGCAATGGTTACTTAACAGACATTAACTCACCCAACTCCTAAAACTCAGTATCATTATAAGCTATTTGCATTTATAATCATCACTATAAAACCCTCATTTCACAATCCCATAGCTACACTTTGTACTGCCTGAGATACGTGTTATTCAGAGTTCCATTCATACGTTTTTTATGTGCGTGTGTATATCTAAGTATATCGTATCACATCCAAACAGTCATCTATTCAGAGATCTGTACCATACACGCTCTAAACTCATCTTCATTCATGATTCGAGACCTGTCCGATTGTAAATAGCGTAGTTTAGCACCGCGGTGTTGCAGAATGAATGAGCTGTAGCTGAGATGCCGGGCGTTACCCGCTGGAACTCCTAACGGTCCAACGCAACACTGAGACAGCGCGTTTCCTTCAACAGAGACATGAACGTCAAGCGTATCGGTAGAAATTTTCACCAGCCAAGCTGCTTGTTTTTCTCACACAGCTCACCCTAATTGTTACACAGCTAGTTATTCTAATCAAGAGAGTTTAGGATTGGTTTTCTGTACTATATGATTGTTCCTTCCGTTTAATGCTTTAACTACTGCCAGAGTTCGTCAAACTTTTACTGTTTACTAACCTAATACAGCATAATTGAAGCGACTTAATCCTATAACTTCAAAACAAAAAAAAACGTTATTTACTGGTTCACATTCACCATGCAGATTAAAATATCTTTCATGTCATCGTTCCAGGTAATCATATTCAATCTAGTTACTATTCCGCCATAAGTAAAGCTCATTATTTATCAAACTACAGTAAAAAACAAAGGCTTTATACTGCACTGCTACTTATTTTGTTAATAAATCGATCCCAACTAATATTACTTCAGGGCTCGTGATCTTTGTTATTTGTAGCTGCCTTATCAGTGTAATTATAACTGCAAAATTCCACTTTAGGAATTCTGTGTGGAAATAAGCAGGTGGACATTAAAGGAAAGTATTTTTGTACGTTTTGCTTGATGCGAATTCTACATTTAAAGAGAAAGGTACCGCAACATGTTTTTACAGACTTTTTGATTTGTTTATATATAGGATTTGGTGGATGGTATATATACAGTAACATAGGTACATTTATTTCGATCCTATCCATTATGTCACCACCTCCACTTTCTATTAATAAATCAATTATAATCTCATTCGAAGGTTTTGTGTATTTCCAACACGAATACAATTGCTTGTCCGCCGTTTAACACAAAATATAAAAAACATTAGGTGAACGACAAAGGTTAATGAAAAAATATATTCTGCAAAGTTTTCACATAAGAAGACCCCCACTGGGAAATACCGTTGGTATCAACTGTGAATGAAGTACTTTAATTAAAATACTTAGAAACTATTGTCAGTTATCTAAGCGTGTCATTCTTTTATACATAACATTTCACAACGTATTTCTTTCTGCACGCATAAACATTTTTGTAGGCCGGCTTTCGATAGACTAAACTAAGTCCCTGTTCTCTGAATTAATTACTCTCTAGAAAAACGGTATTTTGCAGTAGATCAAAAGTTGATCAATTAACAGATTTAATCCATTCCTGAAATGTATTCACACTTATTGGTACTTCCTAAATAATATTATTACTCCAAAGCGGTCATATTTGGAGCGGTCACATGATATTTAACAAGATTTCAGGCCTACACAGCAGATCATTAATTACGTACAGATTAAACAGAATTTAAATCCGTGATTTTAATGGAGCGTATTCATAAGGCGATAAGCAAGTGAGGATTCATTCATTATACATTATATGCTAGGATCAATCACTTAGGCCGTGCTGTCTGATCCTTTACTTGTTTCCTATGATTGTTGTAAAAATAAAAGCATCCTCCTCTACAGCCTCAGCAAAATAATAATCCTAAATAAAAAAAATAATAAAGAAACAAACGGAAGACGGAACTCGTCCAAAAACGTAAATAGTACCTATGCTTTAAAATTTAGAACTAAACTGGAAAATTCAGAACTTTAGAAAAATAAATTTATGATTTTAATACAATGCATATAAAAAGTGCTTAAAAAACTCATCGAGGAAGCACCTTTATACAATTGAAAGTAAATCTATTTGAGTATTTCCTACATATCTAATAGCTAATATTTATTGATAAAGCTGAAACAGTATTAAGGTCTGGTATCCGAAAATCCATAAATTGACGACTGAATCAGAAATTAAATAAATTTGGAAAAAAAATCACGTTTTTCTTAGTTTTTCCTGAAATCAAGTAAAACGATGTGCTTAGTTAACCATTACTACTTGCTTCGTAACGGCTATAACCGAACACCTCCTTTAGACCATAGGTTTTCTGCTTTATCTGTAGGTAACCACAAATATCTGTATGACATTCTCGCAAACTAGATTAATCTACTATTATTTAAAATCAGTAGGATTTGTAAGTAAATATTTAACAAAAATCCAAAAACTAACTAGAAGTACATCACAATCTTCAGAGAGTAAAGTAAAAGTATTATAGCATTTCTTGAAATCTTATTAGAAAAGCACTCTTATTTTGCAATGATGTGGAATATATGTGCCATATAATTTTAAGATGCGTTAATATTAAAATGCATCTGCCACGATTAATACCTTGAAAAAAAAATTAAACAAGCGCAAAATAGTAAAAACATTGCCAAACTATCTCCAATTTATTATATCAACATTGCGCAGTTAGGAAAGTAACTTAAACCATGAAATTTAGAATAATTTGTTGCAAGATTTAGAATAAAACTAATCATATCAAAGGTAATTAAACTCGGCAATAAATAAATGCAGCTTTTCATAGCTGATTTCTCTTAAGACTAAGAAAATTTTGTTAGCCTACTATCGTACCACTATAATTTAGAAAAAGGAATTGGAGCAGTTGTAGTTCCAAATAAGAATCTTCCTTGTATTAATTAACCGAAAAATGTTACTGCGTGATCATCTATCTATCTATGAGAGATGATATTCACCTTCTTGCAGAAGGTACGTATGGTTCCCATCGCATTTCAAGTGTTTTCTGGTACTATCATAGAGCATTATCCTTCATATAAATGAGTAAATGAGTCCAATTATTTCTTCATAGGTATTAAAAAGAAATATTGTGAAAACCACAATGGCAATAACTTCTTAAAAAGGAAAAATGAGCGGAATATTTTATAAATACTATGTAGTTGCTTAAACAACAATAAGGAATTCGCGCAAATAGGACCAATAAGATCGTTTGGATGTAATCTTATTTACCCAAACAATTGTGGTCTTAATTATAGTGAATCATTAGCCATCAATTGCTAATTAAAATTTGGAAAATTTAAATTAAGGAAAATTAAGCATAAGAAACAGAGAAATGTAAAACATCTCTATGCATCGAAACACGAATTTCGATAATTGTATTCTATATCCCAACTACTTTAATATTCACCTGACGATGTATACGAATGTAGGTTGAAACACTCGCCTAATTGCATAAAATCGGTCGATTGAACTCAACAATTTTTCTTCTTCATAATATTTACGTTCTTACGAAAAAAGAATGCTTTAATTTCGCTTATTCAGCAATGATAGATATATGATGAAACGCGTTGCACATAAACAGAAGGCTATCGAGCCCATATTTAGCTAATTTTTGTTTAGGCAATACATAATGCGTCCCAAAAAAACCCAATGCTGTCAGTTTCTCCGTTGATAAAACTGCTTTTAGCACCCTAAGACACGGTTCGCCCGGCTTAAGACACATCTTCGACTGTTGATGGAAGCTCGGAGATACAGTAATGGAGCCCAGGAATCCCCACAAATAACAAATCGTCAAGAGAAATCAGTTTCATTCTGCTTAAACTTCACCAGACCATTCATGAAGTGTTGACAACAAACCAATCTTTACTCAGACGTTCATAGCAGACGTGGTACCTAGCCTACCAATAGCTTGGCTCCTGAAGCGTTCGCTCTGACGAAATATCGACAGTATTTGCTATTTAGGATAGTTCAAACCTCAACGATCGTTCAAAATATCGAGCTTGTAATTGACTATTTTCGGTCTCGTAATAATTTGCGGTTGCCCCAATGAGTCATCATCAATCAAACCGATTCTACCTCATTTGAATTCATTTCCCTTTTTTTGGATGGTTGGTATTTCCAAAATATATTTAGTTACATACACCATGATAATCGAGAATGTCCATTCTCACTAGCGCAAGAAACCCTTTCAGAATCTCACCAAACATCAAGTGAGTGAACCAATATAGTCTCTAGTTTATTTTACTAGTCTATATTTGGAGACAAAAATCAAAAAGCGTAGAGCACTTGTCAAGTTTGAAATAAAACATAATCAAAACTTAAATTCTACGCTTTCGTTCAATCATTCAATTGTATGATCAATATACCCAGAAATTTATCTAGCTTGATTGAAAAGTAAGACATGTACACATGCCATTAGAGAGACTAGAGAAATTCATTTAGCGCAAGTAATATCAATTACGATAAATTAAAAAAATTAGGTTTTGCTTGAGTTATGTCCATAATAACTGCAGTGAAAAATCGCGATATATCAAAGTAAATCCCTTGAGCGAAAGCTTTAAGCGGTACAATGTATATTTAAATATATTATTTTTTACATTTGTATATATTCAAAGAAATAATTCATGAATGTTAATTACAATATTGAAGGTTTTATTTAATAGTACTTAAAATATAGGATGTAATTCATCTCTTCGTAAGACGATTTAATACCAATTTCCAATTGAAAGAAAATATAGTTAAGTTAATGTTGACAATATTTACTAAATCCCACTCGTTTCCAAGACGACAACACATCCAATGTATGAGACATTTATTTGTATGGTTATTAGAACTACACAGCGTACATACATACTAAATAGCTTGGAGTAATATTTTATGCTGTGCCACAGTCATACCGTACTCTCCTATAATTATTATGAATATCTAGAATATATGCTTCCGGGTAAACAACGGTAGAGCAAAAGAAAAATAACGTGCGTTAGTAGCATGCTTGGCGTTTTGGTTTTTTTTGAGAAATCGATATTTACATAAAACTATATATTGCAATAAAAATAGATTTTCTCTCGTAAAAATTAAAAGCATTTTCCTTAGTACATATGAAGACAGCAAATGCAGAAAAATGTAAATGTATACATGAAACTGTAATATTCGTCACATGGTGAAGGGAGTATATACTTTAAGACATATTACAAAGAGTCCTAATGACACTGCCTCCAACAATAATAACAAAACGGAATTAAATCCAAAATAAAAAAGTTAAATTTTAAATACTAAATGAAAATCAATCATCAAATTAAGAATATCATTACATTACGTTTACGTTCCAACAGGAGCTTTTAGAGTTGTATTATAACAAAACACAAGCATGTACAACCTTGTTGTCACTTTAATTCTTAAATTGTAATATATCTGCTGGTAGAACAAAAAAAAACTTACTCTTCCTCATAATACCTTAAAAATGAAGCATATACAAGGGGATTTGCACGCACAAATTTTAATGTTAGTTTTCAATGCAGCACATTATAGATCGCCGATCATTATGTAGTAGTACACATTAATTTACCTATAGACCATTCGCACCTAAAAATTCACTATGGCGCTTGTGGAATGTTATCCTCTCTTTCTATTGACATAGACTTCATGTATGTATATCTCTTTTCAATCTGGGCAGAGATGCGCGATTTTGTACTAGTGATTTTTTTGACAGCTGCATTACAAACAAATAAATTGGCATTTAAGTTTTACTGATTGGTATCAGTTGCTCTGTCTTAACTCGAATGCCTGTCCTTGCTATCACTGTAGCTGTATATCTAATATTCTTATTGTATATTGTATATCATTGCAGCATTATTCTCAATAAATAAATAAGTTTACTAATTCTATAGTCAATTGCAGAATGGATCCTAACATAAAAAGAAATGTTATGCTCGTAAATCATGTATTAATTAAAGCCGTTTCGTGTAATTTGGCAAATATGGAAATATTTTGTAATATTTATATTAAATACTATCAGGCTATATAATGCTATAATAAACATGCACATATGAGAAATATTGATTATGTTCCATATGTCATTTCTTCACATAGGAAACTGCAGAGTTCAAAAACGTCTTAA
This sequence comes from Trypoxylus dichotomus, assembly GCA_023509865.1. Lineage (NCBI taxonomy): Eukaryota > Metazoa > Arthropoda > Insecta > Coleoptera > Scarabaeidae > Trypoxylus > Trypoxylus dichotomus. The sequence goes on from JAENHH010000416.1 coordinate 282,864, forward strand.
GAATATAATTTTGACGCAATGCTGCAACCATGTTTGCATTTCTCATAAGAGCCATACTGAATTTTAAGGTGCGAACGTACTATACGTATAAGGTACACACCGAAATATACGCGTTTGCAATTTTATTGAAATAAATCAGGTAATCTCCTAGTACTTTGGTTTAGGTGGTTTAACAGACAGAGATTAATTAAATTTAAATTCAATGATAGCACGTAACACTCAAGCAATTTAGAAAACACCGTGTGATAATAAAATAGAACGTCACGCGGAATAAATATTAAAAGAATACGAGAGTAACTGCTTAGTTATCGTTTTTGCAGAGATTAAACGTTAATTTATTTGTGCTAAATAATATAGATTATAATTGTTGAAGACAATTTTTCAAAATTTGAGGAAATAATTGAACGGTGAAAATATAAGTAAGTCTAAAGTTGCTAGCAAATATTCTCAAGGTTATGAACCACTCGTATATCATTTACGAACAACGGATTACTGTTTATTTCAGGAGATTTAAAAAAAAATACCAAAACCTATGATTCAAACAGCAGATATCTAGTCCCCGATATCCACAAAGTAATGGTCTCGTAGAACGCACGATGACAAGCTGCAAGATATCCCGATGAGACGCATTAAAAATAAAAAAACACTTACCTGGCCATGCCCCAGTTCTACTGGAATGTAATACTCACATAGAATAAGTGGCATGGTACCTGTAACAAAGAAAATACTATAACCAAGGTATATTAACACATATAAAATGAGAACAAAAAGGTAACTTTTAGCATACGTTACGATCAGTATTCAAGAAATCTAAGTAATATAAAGAAATAGAGTTAAAACAGGTTTATGTCAAGTAGAAAGAATAGTTATCTGGTGTTTGGAATTAACTTTGCTAACAGACATTACCTAATTAAACTAGACTTTAAGAACAATACTGATGCCGGTTTCTCCTTCACACCAAAGTCGCCACATTCGCCCGCTTCGTAGTAATCTACGAATAGAAGTCCTAACAGTACCTTCAGAAAGTATATTAACAAAGATATTATCCACATTTGCGAGCGAATTGCTGCTTTGCTAAATAAATGGAAGAGAAAAATTGCGCAACAGCATAAATCACATCTCCAGAATTATCCACTGTGACAAGACCAGGGAGGATTCCCTATCTACTCCTCCTGTTCTCGATTAAAGGGCTTAGGGATTGGTAGCAATACTTTACTCGATATTGGCGAGATAGGTTGTATAGGAAACAGATGCATGTGATTTAATTAACGCTCTTTAATCTATGAAAATTTCGTAACGAGATGGAGTTTTTATTTTTCTTTAATATTCGTTTTATAACTTTATACTGAATTAAATCAATACTAAATAAAGCTTCATAGATCGGGAGAAAGTTTGCTCTTTTGAAGTTAAACGTTTCAAGATCAGAATTAGCAATGAAATCAAGTTCGTTGTTACTACGATATGCAAGAAACTATTAAGGCAGGGTGGTGTGGATCTAGCTGCAATATTGGCACTTGTTCTTGTAGCAACTTACAGCAAATATTTGTCGAGTAGTGACAGAACTTTAAAAAGTTACAGAAAATCTGTAATTCAACAGCATTATGCCTAGATAAAACAAGTGGAGGTATAGTGGAATCTCAAAGGAGCAATGAATATTATTTATACCACCAATAAACTGAACGAATTTAACAAAGTCGCCTAAAACTGGTGATATGTATACACTAGGGTGACAGAATAAAATTAATTAAAAAACGATTCTATTCTCGTTATATATACAAAATATTTTAAAATTATTAAATTAGACTAATATTTTATCGATCCACCTTTACTTGCGTGAAGTACTGCGAGTCGTCGTGGCATAGAATCTATTAAATGATTAATGGTGTCTTCAGGAATATTCAACCACTCTCCTGTAACAGCTGCCACGAGTTCTTCCTTATTGCTACGTTTTTGGGGTCGTTTCGCCATATTTGTGGATTATGTGCCAAACATTCTCTATCGGATTCATGTCTGGTGATTAGCATGGCCATGGTAAAATCCGAATCCCCTGTTCCTCTTTCCATGTGGTTGTTGTTCTTGCTTTGTGGCAGGGTGCTCCATTCTCCATAAGTGAATCTTTAGATAAAATGGCGTTGTCGAATATCGGTAGTAGTCCTTCTGTTAATATTTGGATATATTTAGCCGCATTTATATATCCGTCGTAGATTACTAATTGCGATCTTTCACCATACCTTATCGCGCCCCACACCATGATGTTCACACCGCCGTATTTCATCGTCTGATGCAAAAATTTGTCGTCCAGTCGCTGTGACGAACGTCTCCATACCCATGTACGACCACTATTACTGAATTGGCAGTATCTGCTTTCGTCTGAGGAAATGACAGACCGCCAAAATTCTACGGGCCTCGTTCGCTTTTCGATTGCCCAAGCCATTCGGCGCCGTTTTTGAAACGCCATAAGGAGAGGTTTTTTCTTTGCCACCCTTTTATACATCCCCACACAGTGGAGGTATCGCAGAACGGTGCGCTGACTTTTCTGTGAAGTTGCCGCAAGCTCAGCTGTATGTACTTTTTCGCGGTTCTCTTAGCGCTTCACGCACAAGCACCCTTTTATTTCTTTCAGAAGGTCCGGCACGACTTGGTCTCGGCTCCACTGTTGTTTTTTCTTTGCGTTTAAATTGTGCAATCACACGGTTAACTGTGGACAAGGGAATATTTAAACATTTACTTATTTCACGTTGCGAAGCGCCGCGTTCACTCTGGCCAACGATGCGACACCCCGGGTGAAGTCGCTAATATCACTCGAACCTCGTAAGCAAGGCATAGTTGTAACAACACCAAACTATGACGAATTCCTTCCGATACATCTCCCCTAACCTAATGACAAGAGAAAGTTCTTAATTCGTTCTTAGAATTTAGCTGTTTACATATTTATACCGCTTTACCTAGGGTCTATTTTATTCTGTCACCCTAGTGTGTAACAAAGATAGTAGTAAAATACAATATAAGAAATGTTGCGTAACCGCGTGTTCAACTATGAAGAGACTCTTGAATTACATACAGGACACCGCCTTCTCATGAACGGAAGTTACTACCTTTGCAATCTGATCCAAATATTTCCTACTGTTGACAGAAAACTCGCTGCTATTCAAACTCTCATAAAGCCACGTTAAAGAAATGAACAACGTTAAGCGAGTCTCCGCAAATAGAAATGAGGTAATAACACACGAAGTGAATATCTCAGAACAACGCAATTACAGCACCATCAATAATATGCTAATGGCTGGTACAGGCACCTGCGGCTAAGCGATAAGACAGCAATAAACAACAGCGATGATGATGTGATACGCCACAAGTATATTTACCGCGTAGGTGGCGTCGCAGATCAGATATGAGTCATACCCAATACAAGTTAATTTTACACCCTACTCCATGAGCCCCAAATGTGTGGGCTCATAATTTTTCATGCAACGGGAAGGGCAAGTATAACATGCTTCACAAAATTATTTTCAAAACTTTTGAAGTCCATAGTACCATTTGTAGGTAATTTCATAGTTAAGTTCAGGTAGTAATTAAAAATTCCAGTAAAATCAAGGCGATATTATGATTGGCCATAAGCGTATACAACTAGAGGCTACTGCGCAAATACTAATAAAGAATGCACTAAGCAACAACAACAGCCCAATTTAGCACTTATAAAACGAAATAGGAAGTTATGTCTCAACCATATACAACCAATTAATTACGATTAAACGCCCAGTTAACCGCAAACTAATTCATCCAAACACATTTGTATATAAATATGTGAGCAAAACGACTGTTCGCAATCATCTTACTCTATTATTTGGACGTATTATTCCGCAAATAACACGGTGTTAAATTTGAGTATTAGAAAAGTTGTAGGCATGATGACCAAGCCCGCATTCGTAAGGACGACTACAGATTATACATAAAAAGTCGAGGATATTCTTAATTAGCATACAATACAACATTATAAAGAAAATAGTATCGATTATGGCAACATTTTGATTATAAAATGATTGATTTTGTAAGTCAGTAGTTAATTAGACATATACCTAAATATAAATATAATTGTTAAACGTTAATAAATATATAACATTTATAAAAGGACTTTAGTTTCAAGAAAAATAATCTGTTAATTCATTTCGCCTCCATCTACTAGCAGAGAAATTTAGAAAACCATTACAGGATGGAAAATGGAAACAAATTGTTGTTTTATGAAGTCAGTTTTGGTGAACAGAAGGTATTGAAAATACATATATACATATTTAGAAATTATGTCTTTCACTAACATATTATTTATGCATTACGTTTACTAAACGTAGAAAAAATTACAAGTATAGGTACTTAGATAGACATTCCTTGAATAATTAGCTACGCTCAATATTTTATCCTTGTCGAATTTTGAGTTATACCCATAGGTCAAATTTACATATATGGAAATCATAGTTGGCTATAACCTCACGATTAAAATGGCTACCGATCTTTTTTGTAGTGATACAAACATGGATGGATTATCAGAAAATAGATAAAGTACGACTACACAGCAGCCATAAGCCTAAGGAGTTTATTTTGTTTCAATGCAAAAACCAAGTAAGTTAGGTTAAGGTGCTACAAAAAAGCATGAAGTAAAAAAAAACTATTCCAAATATTGACTATCCACGTTTTCGACGAAAATCATTTTTAATATTGAAACGTAAATATGGAAATCTGAATACATCACGAATCATAGAGCCAAAACTTAGAGGAATTAAACAGGTACAGGTCGTTAATACGAATCGCTAGGTTATAATCTATAATAAAACTTATTTGGAAAATATTGAAGTACTGCAATCATTTGTTTCTAATTAAAGGACAATGAAACAATGAAAACATCTAATTCGTGAAGAAAGTGGACAGACATCATTACATTATTATCAGGCAAATACTAGATAGAATTAAACCGTGGAAACTTGTGATTCTAGTCTACTTTAATAAATATGAGAATGGATTGGCAATTAAAGGGGGAGTTGCAAGAAAGTATTACCGCAACAAATCTCAAATTATCATCCATAAAGTAAACATTCCAAAATGAGTACAGTAAGCTTGAAACCCTTGCAATTCACCAAACTAGCACCCACTTCTGATTTGCGCTGATAGCAAAGTGTATTGAGGGAGGCACCTGCAGCTTTAAAGACATACTACACTAGTAATGCCAACGTAAATCAGCGGTTCGCAACCGGTGTACCGTTAAGTGTTCCATGTAATTTGTAATCAATTTTGGTTGTCACTAATCACATCGGAACTATTATAATAAATAGAAAATTACAAAAAAAATGTTGATACTGATTCCAAGCGAATTACGTGTTCCCAACTGCGTGGCGGATGAAAAAAGGTTGAGAACCGTTGATATAAAACACGCGAACTAAACACCTGATTTAAGGTGATTAAAATAAAAATAATTTTGCGTCAACAATGGGAATGGAAAAAGGTAATTATTAATGTAAATTGGATACAATGGTAATAAAAGTAACACAAGATAAAAATTCAATAAATATCGGCAGATTCGGAAGCGGATTTAAACAGACTATGTGCACCGATTATGTAGAACTCAAAGCATGCGTCCCAAAAAATTCATTAAAATTCAGGACAGTTCAAGAGTTGCATCACTGATTAGTACTTTGAATTGAAGGAACTTTATTTAATTATACATGTATTAAGACAAGAATAAATATTTCCTTGGTAAGAAATAATAGAAAAACACTTCTTTCAAAATTACTTTGCTTTCATGTTGGGAAAAATTGTAAGAGATTGCAGTTTGTTATTTAGTTCAAACAAGGAAAAGAATATTAGTTAGCGCGGTATTTCCGGTACCTGCATCATTGCGATATCTGTCATATGATCTAATCTCTAACGAGTATTTGTTGATTTACGGTTTCACAAAACTATTTAGGCAGGTTGTAGGAGAGCTATAAGTCCATAACCACAATAGCATTAGTTCAATTCCTCGCAATAGTTTTAGCAAAAACGAAATTCCAGAGCACCACAGATCTCATATCAAGTGGAAAAATTATTTTAAAATTCACATATCGCTCGCCCTAAACTGGCAGAATATGATAATCATCTACTTCGCAAATCATTTACACGAAATGTTCAGCTTTCGATTTCATATCAACTTTCATTATGATGCACGTATGTCATACATACGTAACTCCGCCTTCAATTAAATTTGCATTTAGAGCAGCCTCTGATTTTCATTTGAATTTGGGAACACTGTGAAACAAGTTTCTCGAAAGTCAAATTTTGACAACTGTCAACAAAGTCAATTTATTGAAAACTTGTCTTATGAATCAGATTGTTTACTATCATGTTGACTTTACTATGACAGTCAGTTTGACTTTCGAAAAACATTACTGTTCCACAGTGTTCCCAAATTTAAATTATATTTAATTGAAGGTATTGTACATACGCATAATTACCAGTTCGATAGAGGTTTATTTATTTTCCAAAGAATTCTAACAGACTCATAATACAGACGTGCGCTGGCTATATACATTATATGCACAATCGAACTGATAATTATGTGGTGGTAACATAATTGAAAATTCAATTTAAAAAATAACTTGAAAAGCCAAAGCATTAAAATGATTTTGGAGCGGAGAGCGAAACAAGAAAATAATCGTAGAACTCTAATAGAGGCCACATAAGAGTAACATTTCTAGGGTGATATTAGAAAATTAGAAAACTTCTTTACGAAGCACACCAAGAAAAATGAATAGTGGTGAGGAGTGAATATTAAATATTCCTAAAGAAAAAATCACGCTCAAATACGGCATGGGTGGTAGAACTACCTCGGATAATTAACACTAGGCTTGTAAGTCAGAATATTTGCTACAGTATTTTTTTAACTCATTAACAAGTATAATACGTACCTCGATTAAGCCGATAAAATAATACAACGATAAGAGTTGCAGGAAATAAGTTTACTTGCTCCAATGGAGCGGGATGATTAGTTTTAACGTATTATGCTGTAAATAAATGAGCGCTCTGTTTGAAGTAGCTAAAATTTGTATTGGCATTAATATGTATCTCAATAAAGTAAAGTAACTAGCAAGAGTAATACTTGCAGTCATTATATTATATTAATATATTAACAATCATATTCCTGATTCTGTCTCCAACGACAGTTCGTTAATAATAGGAATACACTTATCATACATAAAGCATTTAATCCCTGTAGCTATACTCGATTATTATGAAGAAATATGTCCACGAATTCAATGCTTCATTCATAACTTCTGCATTCCACCGTTTTTTCTTTTAATTGGAAAATATTAAATTATTTGAGATGTGGTTAATCGCTTCATCTGAGTCAGTCTGAAACGTTCACTAAATTAGCTTAGCTGAAATAAGCTATTAATAGGTGTAGGAGGAGCGTACCGGCTTAGGATTCATTGACACAAGTTTACCAAAAATTAAATTAAACAGGTTAAAGGAAACTTAAAATGCTTTTAGTATCTATTTTTTTATTTTTGAACAAACTTATTACTAAAGAAGAACATAATCTGCAAATATAATGTATATAGATTTATAGGAACATGACATTCAATTTGATATTGATAATATCGCAACGCAATGAACATAAGAATGTGGCGAAAACAACTTTGTCACTAAATCTATTTAAATATTCGAATATCTTGAATAAGAGTATGTTTTTTCTGGGTTCAAATGTTAATTCAAGTAATGCCGTCCGGTATACACTAACTTATTTAAATTATTCTGACAAGAGTACTTGGCGTGATAATACAATGCCAGTATTTCAATTTGTGAATAACCTGTTTGATGAAATAATATTGATACAAAATGTAATGTTAAAGAACAAAAAATTAGAATATAATATGGCGACACTACAGAGAACGTGAAACGACCACGAAAACCAAAGATCACTAATACGAAATATGATTCCAAATATCAGTAAACCTACCCATAAAAGTTCCTACATTACCTTGGAGTCCCAAATTCACTAAAATATCAACAAATTCCATTGGGGGTTCATAGAAAATAGTAATACTCTAACAGAACATAAACGGTAAAACAGAAGACTGGAAAATGATCTAATATGGCGCAAGGATGCGCGCGACATCGAAACTCATGACTCGAGTCGGCTGGATACGTTATCACCTCCGAAATCACACGAATAAGAAATATTTATGAGAATAGTTAATTACCAGGATATTTACTTGCTCCAACTACTATTTATTGGAATGCCAAAATTAAAATTAACGAAAGACTTGTTAGAAAAAATGATACTCATGCCTACGTGATGGTAAAAAACAAAATGTCAAATAATATAGAAAACAATATGAGACGCCCACACAGAAAGTTGCGATTACGAAAACCTATGTGCCAAAATGCACAGGATTAATAATAATAAATAATGAATACAACTTATAGTATACCCACCTACAAAGGTTCCTACGTAGGCCTTGTAGTCCCTACTTCACCAAAATATCAACAAATTCCATTGCATGTTCATGGCAAATATGGACAGGACAAAACGTAAACCACGAAGACTGAAAAATAATGGAATATGGCGCTAGGGTGCGCGCGACTCATAATCCCACTACTGTGTAGCCGAGCCAATACAATCTACCTCCGAAAATGCACGAATGAGAAATTTGGATATATATTTTGACAAATGGCCAAATTAATAAGACCAAAACACTTTATTATATTAATAAATTCCATGGTAGATTCACAGTAAATAATGCATTCAACAAAACCTAAAGGTGAAACGCGAAGACACTAAAGAATGTAACACGACGTAAGGATGCGCGGGACGCAGAATCTCACCACTGCAGTCGAGCGAATACAATGCACCTCCGAAGACGCACGAATAAAAAAAATATATCCGACAATTATTAAATTAATTACCAAGAGTAGTCGCTATAATTGCTAATTTACTTATAGCCAATGAAAACATAATAAAATACTATCATTTATTTAGCTTTTAGTTAGGTTAAAGTACAGCACTAACAAGAAACCAAGTTCTTGATCTTTAATTCTTTATTAATTGTAGCATTTTCAATTATACAGGGTGTTCCAAAAAAAATTAGGTATGGATGGGAGGACTTAAAAAAATGTTTAAAGCATATAAAGTTTTCACAACAAGAACAGCGAATGAATGCAAAAGCATCATATTGGAGGCAACGGGGAGGAAACGGTAGGTCTTGGTTTGAAAAGGCAAAATGCATGGGATGTTCGAATGGCCCAGGTCGATTCTCTATATAACCGTACATGTACCAGACATTTGCAAACAAATTGATATATTTAGAGGACAGCAATTGATTGTGTATTGATTATTACAATTTTATGGTATTATTTCGCAAATTAAGATTAACATTATAATTTGAAATAAAAACCAGGTCAGAAAATCGCCGATTAAATCCCATCCATATTCAAAGTCCATAGACGACCAGTGGTTGAATCAAGCACGACGTTGTTTTCTTGGTGTATTGTCTATATTTGAACATCAATGGGTCTAAAAGTATAAGACTTTCTGGTCCAATGCTTGCTTGATAAGTAAATATTAAGAAACCAATTGTTAAATAAATCAGTGGTTAATTTATCTGAAGATGAGGCTTGAATATCAACGTCTGGAGGTCCAAATACGATTTGTTGTACTTGGGGCCTGAACTTGCCACTACGTTCTTTTTAGTACTATCAGTAGTGGAGACATAAGATTACCAGATAGATATCATTATACATATTATAGGACTGTGTTAGATGTACTTGTAACACCGCCTTGATATATATAATTTATGCTTGTTATTGAATTCGTCCACAGGTCCATGAGTGTTACATTATAAAACTAATTTTATGGTATATTATCAAAATATCTGGAAAATACCATCAATATCAAAATATGTATATCCCTAAAATTGGTATTAAAAGACAATTATACCTTAACTATGAGTTTTTAAATAATAGGATATGGTTTGTAAATATTTCGTTTTAAAGAAATGTGATATTTTTGAATATTTACGATAACAAACAAAATTGGCGATTCCAGTTATGTACTTATACTTTACTACAATAAAAATTAGGTAATTAATTTTAATTAATGCGAAGGAAATTGAACTACCTAAACTGTACGAAGTGGGATTATATAGAGCATATGTGGGCAACAACCGGCCTGCTGTAAGATTTGATCAGGCCCGTGATACATATTGAAAAACCTAATTAAAAAAAAATTTACGATTTAATTATAATGTTGTACCGATTTAATTATAATGTTGTACCGATTTAATTATAATGCTGTACCGATTTTATTTCTTATTTTAATAAACTGCATTATAATAACATTGTCGTATTATTTCATGTCTGATATCTATCGCTAAAGATTATGAACACTACTTTAAAATGCACTACTTTTGAACGCGGCTCGCGAACGTATTTGCACACCAAAGTTTGGCCCACATGTCAAAGGTTGCCCACACTTGATATAGAGTAACTGTTTCCCTTTTCTTATGTATGCAAATGTAGTACGTGCGTAGCATAAAATCTAAATTATTATGTTAATACCGCATTTGGAACACCCTGCATAACTGAAAATACTTTAGAATCAATAAAGAACGTTAAAGATGAAAAATTTGCGTTAATTGCATTGCCACATTACTATAATCAGTTCTAGCATAAGAAGGTGGCGCTTCTTGTGTATACCACATTCATGTATCCTGAAAGACGTTTCGATAAGGTGTAACATTAGCATGAATAGATTATGTTCTTAGGCTGATGATTCTTTTTTATGTTGGTACTCCTAGATCTGGTCTAAAGATTACCATAATGGATAGAGAAAATAATCATGCACTGCAAATAAGATTTGAGAATCTATTGCACTTAGTAGTACTACATTTTTTTTCTTTTGCATATAACTTAGGTAAGACAAATGGAAAATTAAGTTTCCTCTTATATCGTGTTAAAGTTCTGACTACTTATGTGCCGAATAGAAAACAGATAAAAAGGATGAAAAACAATAATAACAATTTTCTATATTTCTTACTATTACATGTAAAATACAATAAAGTTACAATAATTTAACGAGTTAGTTTTGAATTGAACTAAATTATTACTTTCTAAAATTATACAAAAAGTCTACCAAAACAGTAGTAAATCGTAAATTATACCCTAATATTAACATGATTTTGTTAAATGCATTGAAGAAAACCTACTTGCTAATACAAAACATGTATGAGTACATTTTCAGAATAAAAATACCTCTAAATTAGTAAGTGATTCATAAATTAAAAATAGAAAAAAATAGAAAGCAGGAAATTAAAGAGATAATTGTGCAACATTCAAAAATACTTTGTGGAAAGCGTCTATAAAATAATCTATAATATAATCGATAAAAATTAAATGCTTAATTTTCGAAAAGAAATTATATCTCCAATTGAAAAACGGCCCTGTCGTTCCAGAATTTTAAGAATACATCGTTGTTTCAGAACTTTAAACCACAAGAAAATTCGTTAATTCCCGCTAATTTTAGAAATGTTAGTAATGATTTTAAGTTTACACACGCCAACTACCAACTCCTGACAATTTCTTTGAAAATGTCAAAACAAACTGACGAACAAGAGTCTAGAAATAGCGCCTTTTTTTAAATTTATTTTTAGGTACTCACTAATCTCCTGAAAAAAAAAAGAAGTACCATTTTGAACTCTGCGAAACATGAACTTTGTATCAAAATACATATATTTCAATCGTTAATTCACTGCCAGAATTTCTTGCCGACAATATCATTTATTGTACTCTATTTTTAATTCAGAGGCGTAAAATGAAACGAGTTCACACAATTTTTCAAAACAACTCTTTGGCGGCAACTGTAAAGCTAACTAGGATTTTATATAAGTTGTCGTTAGCTAATTATTATTACAAAGCAAATTTACGGAGAAAAATTAAATACAAACACACTCGGGAAAATACACGATCTAAACGTCAATCGGTTGTAACAATATGGTGTCCGGTAGTACAGTGACTCATTACAGTGAAAATGATGCAATGGTATATAATTTGGTAAGAAGCTGAAAATGTTAGAAAAAGTAATTAGTTGGGAAAAGTAAATTGATTGAAATAAAACAAAACAAATTCGAACAACTATTACGAATTCTAACCAGATAACACTGCAGCGGTTACATATTCAACATCACAGTGAAAATGAGCGGGAATTACTAATTTTTCACCATAAGAACAATAAAAATCAACGGAAATTGCAAAAATATAAATAGAAGTGCATCCACGATACAGCACATTAGTGAACGATATCATCGCGAAAAGAGAGTAAAGAACAAATGTGAAATAAGTTAAAAAAATATTTAACGAACATGAGGAGTGGTGGATTATTAGACTATCTAGAAATAGTCCACTGCTAAGTCCTCTTAGGTTAACTCTAGAGGTGAAACGTGTTCTGGGAAATACGGTAAATGCAGAAACACTTCGAAAAACTCCGAAGCGTGCCAATTTGCACGGACTAATAGACAGAAAAACCGTTTATAAGCCAGAAGGATAAAAGACGTCGATTACAGTTTGCGTTTTAGAAGTAAAATAAAAATTTCGACTTCAGGAAAACTGTCGTATTCTCATATGAGAGTAAATCTAATCATCTCAGCTCAGTTGGGAACGGTAATGTGTGGAGGAAAAAGAATTAAAACCGCAACACATTTTAAAACCAACAGTTAAACATGGAGATGGGCATGTAATGGCCAAGGGCTGTGTTTCTGCTGCTAGTGTTGGAAACCTTCATTTTATTGAAGGTACTATTGATAAATTTACATACTTAAACATCCTTAAACAGAATTTAGTGTCTATTGCCAAGAAACTTGACACAGAAGGTGATTTTAGATTTTACCAGAAACGACTCGAAACATTCTACCTGTGTGGTCCAGGAATAGTCGTTATATAACTGCCGCGAAAATAGTGAATCGGAAGTTTGTGGCTTATTCTTGAAGCAGAAGTGCGTAGTCATCGAATATCCAATAGGAATGATTTAAAAAATGTTTTGTAACAACAAAGCTTCAGTATTTGGTCAGATTATACGCGAATCTATTCCAAATACGTTACAATTACGTAATTATAAAATCTAAAGGAATCCGAACTAAATACTAATTGTCTTTTTTTTAACTTTCAAAAATAACTAATTCTTTATTACCGTAGGTTGCATCAATTTCACTCTGATATTGAATATGTAATCGCTGTAATGTTATCTGATCAGAATTCGTAATATCTGTTCGAATTTTATGCAATGTATTTCAAGAATAGTAGATATAATATATTTAATTTACTTTTCCCAAATAATTATTTTTATCTAACATTTTCAGCTTGTCGAATTATATACCACCGTATTATTTTCACCGAGTCGCTGTATATAACAACCCCAAATCCAGTTGTGTAATACTGGAGTGATTTATGTAATCCTTGCAGGTTTTTCAAATTCAGTGTTCGAATTCCAACTACAAAAGAGTTTCTATTATTTTGTTTGTTCTTTATATAAGTTTTCTAATTTTGTTTTTTTTTTGTTACAAAAAGAAAAAGGCTTATGAATAAATTTATTGATTTAAAAAGATTAATAAATAACACCTACTGCATTGCGCTTTATGTGGGTGCGTGATAATGTAAAAGTGCTGAATCCGTAGTGAAAGCAACTGGTTACTTTTATATTGTGGAGCTAGTCTCAATAAAAGCAATATTGCGAAATGTCTATCCAGAAATGCTTTTATAAATTAAATGACTTTTCTTAATTGCAATGTCACTGAACATTTTTTTAACATTTTTCTGTGTTGCATTTATTTGATTTTCTTACCCCAAAAAAATCTGATGCAAGTATAATTTTAAGAATAGTATTTCCTAATATTAAATATTTTTTTAGTCTTGTGGAAAAACTACTTACTTGAATAGACAAATTTTTCCAAGAAAATCTAATTTCTTGATGAAAGAAAACAGTTCTTAGAATGTACGTTAAATTTAAAGCATGTTCTTAGCAACATACTATTAAGATGCATAAACAAAGTCTGCCACGTCAAATGATAAATTAATGCATCTATCAAGTATGCACAAGCTTTGAAGTTAAATATACGGCAAATTCCCTTCTTATCAGAATTACTAAATGCCCTAGGAAGAAATCATCAAGTAGAAAAAAAAAAAACAACTTTACAGCAGGATCTTAAATTCTTAAAACGCCTTCCGATATACTAAATTCATTTCGAAAAAGATCGAAAAGTAAGAAATTGTAAGTGGGAGCCGCATGTGTAATACAACCAAAATTTCTAATTAGCTTCTGCTGATATATCCAATATAAAAAGAAAAGATTAAAATATATCAAAGTAGGTGCCATAGGTTATGGGTGTTGAAATTTAATAAAATATAGCAGAATGGGCTATTCATTCGTCTCTCAATACGTTGTTCAAAGTAAAATAAGTCGGGGATTCTTCTTGCATCTCAGACCTAACAATGCATACCAGTATGATTGTGTATCTAGGTACAAGTTATTGGGAAACCAATATTTGTGATAACGCATGACATCATAGCTGCAGCAACTAGGAATAAATTGGAAACTATCCACCTCGAAAATAAATGACATTTGTTTTTGTCCTTTGCCCATAAGATAGCAACAGTATCAAATGTGCTAAAAATCTGGGGCCAATTGAGAAAACCTGGCTCTCACCTGACAGTTCTTTTGAATTTTCCAGATATCGGCAACTAGAGCTCTCTGCGGAACATTCTGGAGAAACTACAGCTTTTACAATTTATGGAATAGGTTAGATGCGCTGCTCTTCGACAGTGTTGAAGGATATAAGAATTATGGTGCCTAACTATAACATTTGATTTCGATATTTGAATCCTTCATTAGTCAACAGTTTCAACATCGCTTAGATTTGAAAATGGTACGGAAGAACTCTTATTAAATAGTTAACAAAAGCTTGTAACTGTCGACCTAGGCCGCATAAAATAGAAACATATTGTACGAGAATATGTATTATCAGACATTTCCAAAGGACCACGAAACAGGTAATTTAACATCTTGTATACCAAGGCTAAAAATGACAAAAAAATGCGTAAGAATACGTACGCGAAATTTTCTGAATATGCACGACGTGTAACAGTGATTTCCTGTAAGTAGCCTCAGCCTGGCCATAAAGAAAGCTTTATAGCTGGGTTAAATGAGAGGGAAAACATGTTTTATCCGCGGCACAAAGTGGGACAAGAAGAGTACTTTTCGAAGGTACCTTCAAAGATGACCAAACTCCGAATACTCTCATAACAACGATATTCTATAAAACAGTCTGCGAATACAAAATATCGCTAATTACACACTATAGACATCGGCACAAAGCTTTTTATTGGCTGCATAAAACGACACAAACATCACTAATTGAATTTCGTAAATTCTGAGGTAGTACTGTGGAAGACCTACAGCCGACTTGATGCTTAATTGGCACGTCATTTGCAACACAAATAGGACTTGATAACGAAAAATTGTAAGCTTACTAGAGCCCAATTAGCATACATCTTTCCGGGATTCAAAGACAATATAGCGGAAAGTTACAAATAACAGAAAGTAAATCACACCGCAAGCACTTCGATAACAATGAAAAAGACATTTTGGAAATATATCTTCTATAGGACTAGAAACATAGATCGATACCACGATTTCATTATGTTGGCGACCGCCACGTGAACAATATTTTAAGGACATTCTCTCTAGAAGAGAACAACAAATTACTAGAGATTTATGGTTCGGCGAATAACAACAAAGATACATTTCATACATATGGTATTTTGATTCAATCCCCTTTCCAGAAATCCTCGACAATTGAGCGATATATAGCTGATGTAGTCTCTGAAGGGCCAGCAACAAACTAGCGAAAGAAAGTTACAAGGGAGAAGATATATTATTTGCATATGATGTTTTATTAAATTTTACACCCTTCCACTTAACTAGTGTAATTTAATGTATTTTAAGGTAGACAAACATGCACATCCTGTTAAGGATAATGGTAAATACCATTTGCAGTTCAAGGAAAAATTGTAAAAGTTGGATATCTTACATATTTTATATTATAAAGATATTACGGACGTCATTGGATATTCGTATGTGTAGTAATAAGTTTTATTTCAGTATTGTAATAATGACTTCCTTATATTTGCATTAGTGGTATATAGATGACGCAATGTATAACAATCTATAGTAGTGTCGTATGTTTGAAAGAAAAATGTATATATATGAATAAGTAATGACAGTCGTTTTAACAGAGTTTAATAAAGTATTCCGAAACCAAGATACATACAATTTATTTATTACAAGAGGGTGCTTCGGTAACAACTGGCTGCTATCTTAAACTATTTTCGCACAGGGTGTAAT
This sequence comes from Trypoxylus dichotomus, assembly GCA_023509865.1. NCBI lineage: Eukaryota > Metazoa > Arthropoda > Insecta > Coleoptera > Scarabaeidae > Trypoxylus > Trypoxylus dichotomus. The sequence goes on from JAENHH010000416.1 coordinate 299,281, forward strand.
GCGTATACTGGTATATACACACAATTTCTATGCATACAGGGCCATACTCCCAGTTTTTACACTCTATCTTTTCCTTTCTTGAACCTGGTGTGGGGTTGTATTAGGAAATATAGTCAGTCTCAAATATTTTCTAATTTAGCTCCGCAAAAATTACGAGAAAGTGATTAACAGATGTAGAAACCGTATATGGCTTAAGATTAATTGACAACAGGTGTACAACAAATAAAATCATCATCCAATGATAAGTGGAAGTTAAATGATTATGAAAAATCTCTTAATAAAAATTACTTTTAAACAAACCTATTACTACTAACTAGAGTTGTTGTTTGGGCTATTTCCATCGTTTACAGGAATGTAAGATGGTTAGATTCCTTGGCAAGTTTGATCACGGTCTTTTCGTATTGACTGCAAGACCTGTTAATTCGGGCCCATACCGAATTTCTAACTCTTGACGTGATGATACTGTTGTCGATGGGTTCTCATAATATCTAGAGTTGTTGTTTGGACTATTTCCATCGTTATTACCGGAATGTAGGATGGTTATATTCCTTGGCAAGTTTGATCATGGTCTTTTCGTATTATCTGAAGGACCTGTTTGGTTTGGGGAGGTCTACGATGGACATAGCCCAAACAACAACTCTAATTACTATGAGAATCCATCGTCAACAGTATCACCTCAAGAAATCTACTACTACAGGGAAATCTATATAATTCGTAAAAATATAACGATGAAAAATGCTATAGGTATACGGATTTATCAGAAAGGATACCCAATGTTTGACAACATCCGAAACAATACCAATACGTGGTATCAAAGAACAAAACGACAAAAATGCAGAAAAATATAATAATCTGGCGACACCACACGCAAACTCAAATGATAGTAAAAACGAATGACTAAATAATGAACAACCTATAATATACTGGACCAATAGATGTCGCACATTAACTTCGAGGTTCCATTTTTAACATATGAACAAATTCGATAATAGGTTCACAGTAATATATATATGTATATATTATTTCGGTGTAGGAAAACAATTTACGTGAACTCACCTAACTTATGTATTTTTAGTTTTACATTATAATAATTGTATTACAATTATCAATATACTAAGAATCTTTGTAGTGATTGTCATGAGATTTTTACTGGTGTATGTAGCCTGTCCTGAGTAACTGTATATACACTAGCGTCGATATTAGTTCGGACACGCAAATAAATTTAGAAGATATTATATATATATGTATACATGTTGTAGCGTATGCTTTCGTGGGTAAACGATGTCTAGTTATCCTCTCGGGTTTTGTACGACACTCGGGGTTGGTATAGGACATATATACATATACAGGCGCCATCGCCTATATGTGTAATATTATATGAGGCGTCCCCCTACCTTTCTTACAATTATGAAAATTTGGAATTTTTTCCATTAGCACAACCTTTGAAATCATCTGTGTATGTCACTTATAAAATGTAAGTGTCGTTATAACAAAACTTCAGTATAACTACTCCATGCATTTTATTTCATAACATGCTTTCAAATAAATTTTACCTCAAAGTAGTCTTTTAAATTATAATTGTCTTAGCTTGTTACAGAAACTCTTAATACGATTTTTGCTTGGAATAGGCTAATGACATGGCAAATGAAACGTACATAAAACGAAAATTATTAACTGAATGAAATATGTTTATCAGCAACAAACAAGTAAGATTTTATAAAAAAAATGTTGAAAGTGACCTCCACCTTATTCAAGTCATTTCTCAGATCTTCATCAAAGATATTGTTTTGGATCATACAAAACGATTTTTCTTCCTATCAACTATGCATCTGAACGAATACTCTATCAAATTAACAGGTAATGCAGCTAAAATAGTACAAGTTACGACAAAAATTTTTATTGGAATGGACTACTAGAGATACAATTTATTTGAACGCTCGTTACAGCAATGCAGAATTAAATTCCGAGAAATTCTAGTCATTTCAAGTTTTTTAATAATTCAGATCGGAAACTATTGGAATAACAAATCAAAATAGAAAATCAAGTTTATTCAAAGTAGGGTAATTTGAACTTATTTTAGACCCACAGAGAATGTCTTAGGATTATCGACAGAATCTGCCAGACATTCAATGATCGGTATTCTCTTGCCATGAGTAAATTTAAGCGAATGAGACCAAACCTTCTACACAATGAAAAAATGAAATATGACAAGTTACTACAAATACGTATCACTAAAGGAAATAAACGAGCTTAATGTGTTAGCTCTCTTAACGTCCACCCTCGTGGCTCAATAAGATCTGTCGTGTATGATTTGAACGTATGTATCTTTTATTAGAGTGTCAAGCACATCATATTGGGAATATCCAATTCTGCGAAAATGTTAATTAGAATTCAGGAAGACTCGCTGCTCCTTAAGGGGATTACTTGAACAAAGAAGACAACCTTTAGTAAAAAGAGGTGTTATAAGTGCACGAAGTTAGTGAAATCAGCAATGGGAATGATTTTACCTGATACCTTTTTCCAAACTCACAGAAAATATAGACGGGGGTTTTAAGGTGAGGTGGTTTGAATGACCACTTGGTGAAGAATAAATCTACTGTAAATGGGGATTACCAAACTTAATTTAATTGAAGCCGTACTATATAAACACTAATATTAATTAACTCTAAAGATATGCAATAATGTTTCATTAGTATTCTCAAACGTCTTGAAACCTTTGGATTATTTAAATGAATTTCTGTCGACTTTAATTGTTTATAAATATTGCTGCAAAAGTATTAATATTTGAAAGCGTTTCTGGCAGGTTCCCTTCGACATTTGTAAATAGCCCAGTGTGCAAAAGCCGCAAATAAAATGTGGTGAACACTAGAGAAATAAATGATTCTTTTGCTAATGGATTGGCGAATGGGATATCCAACTTTAATAGTTAATAAAATTTGTTACAAAAAATATTTTCATTTTAAAACTTTACTGTCAGGCTCACAGTTCAGCGTTTACAACAGTCCAGGTTTGCTAAAACTGTAGATAAAAAGTTGCAAACATTGCAGAAATGAATGATTCTATACCATTGTGGCAGCGAATAACATACACAACTTTAATTGTTTATAAACATTGTTACAAATTATTTACATCTTAAAAAGTTTCTCAACGGATCCCCATCCGACTTTAGCAATAACGCAGTGCTCAAAAATGACGAGTTGAATGTAGCAAACAGATTGATTTTTCACTACTAAAATGTATTTGCTAATTTACATCGGTTATTTACGTAAGAAGCATACATTTTCGAGTTTCGTAGATAAATTGATACAATAAAACCGAGAATGGGGAATGGCCTAATGTTCACTGAAATGGAACCCTACCTAATGTAACGAGTACCAAAAAGTCTCTACAAAAAGCAAGTACTCTGACAAATACAAATTAAGTGTTGTTGAGATTAATAATTATGAACGAGCACCTGGACTGAGGATGGATAGAAGAAACGGAATTAAGGCCAAACGGAGTTCTTAGTTGCCATTTTACAGCATTTGTACACAAAACTATATACTTTTAATCAGTTAAAATTGCGGGAAAGAATTTTTAATCTATCATGCCTACTTCCTGATATTCTAAGCTTTAATTTTGAAATTATGTATTGGACATTTAACGTGTAAATATATCCTTGGTAAATAAAAGCGAATCCGTTATCCATGGGTAAATAAGTTACATAGATAATTTACCGGGCCTTCAGCTGTTGCTTAAAAAAACAAATGAGGTAATCTTATATATAATATTGAAAAAAAAATGTGCTGAATTAAATATTTCTTTAAATCATGTTTCTATATCGACACACAAGTCCAGCTCCAGATACTTTTTAAAGTGTCTGCAAACTGCAATAATTCGTAATTTTCTATATATTCGTCTGATAATTTAGGAAATTTGCCTTTACTTTGAAAAATGGAAATTAAAAGTTTGTCGAACAAAACTAAGCGTAAACATTTTCTACGAGACTCCTCCAGCGTAAACCTAATGTTAATTCCATGCGTTTCTGTGATAAAACACGGTCCACATTTTTTGCTTGTTTGTCGTACGAGAGCACACTGTATACACTCAAATTCAATAATAATTGAATTCCAAACACATTTCCGAGTTATTTATTAAAAAATCGGCTTTTCGGAGCCTTTTGTGTACAAAATCAATATAATTCTCTCTACATGAATTGCAGTCAAGTAAGGTACCCAATAAATTACACTCTTTGGAAGCGCAAATTATTTGATTATTAATTAAAGGAAAATTATCAATATAATTACTTTAATTTTATAACACTAACTAGAAAAACCTAACGACAGCGTTTACCTTAAGAGTACTGAGAATAAATATTTTAATCAGATGCGGTAAGGTATTAGTCTACAGAAAAAGTATGTATTTCTATCACATCAAGAGCTTCGTGATCCGAATAATTTATAATATAAAATATATCGAATCATTAATTTTACTCCTTTAATGACTAAATTAAAATATTTGTTTATATAAATGAACTTCTAAATTGATGGCATTAGTTAAAATAATACAAACTAGCACCAAACTCGGTTGCGTAAACCGAATGTGACGTAATCAAAATGCGTTTACTCTGTAAATACATATAACATAATTCTTTTTCTATCAACAACAGTTATTCGCGACTTTAAAAAATGACAAGTCTTTGAAAGTAAACCAAAATTAATATTCTAAATAAAACAAGAAGAATCATTTTGGATTCTGCGAAATGTGAGGTTCCCGATGAAATATATTTCAATCCGAAATTCACTGAGCAATATTCTGCAAGCAAATGCAATTAATTTTCTAATGTAAGGACGAAAGTTCACCCTCAGCAAAATACTAATGTTAAAATTAATTCCTGTGTCGTTCAGGAATCTACTTACTACCCGAATATCCGTTGTATTTGAACTAAGTAATCATAACATTGGCAAAACGCATTATAAAATAAACATAAAACATATCGATATCTGCTTTGAAATAAGTGATTATTTTCAACATCCGCAAACTAAAAATTTTGCTAAAATTGATGATAATAAATTATTAGAATGTACAACACTGATCTGCTCGGATCTTTAGCGTATAAACTTCCGAATATAATCCAAAAGTGCATTAAATCAAATTTGGCTAGATTACACAATAAAGCGTAAGTCTCAGGTTCCGCTGAAAAGTCACTAACGCTGACATTCGTTTGGCTTCCCAAATCGTTATTTTTTTAATAATTTACGCAATTAAAGCTATTACCAAATTGGTCATACTACCAAAATGACACAGATATAATTTTGCTGCAGTTTAATTAGACGATGTATGAGTGCAATTATTTGTAGATAATAGATTAATGCTTCAGAGTCCAATTATATATTAGTATTAAATTGCCTACTTAAGATATACGTTCCTAATTTATTTCGTTAAAAATATTAAAAATGTATTCTAATTAGTTAAATGTTACAAATATTATTAATAACAAGTGATTTCTAAAGGCAAAGTTGACTATACTTCGCTTATCAAATACAGCTGTGAAGTAATTTTCCATGACGGATTCTGAAACTTGCCCTCTTATTCTGCAGTCTAACCACATTTTCTCCATGATTAAATTAAGATTTGCCCCATTGAAATTGTTTTTCGAGTAACAATATGTTAGAAACGGAATAGATGCTAATGAAAAATGAAAACTGAAAAGATTCAAAGATCACTTACCGCAGTATCCGACTTCGTCTGGAAGATCGACGTTCTCGGTTCCATATCGTTTCGCCTACCAACTGAAGATGATTGAATCTCAAAGGAATCCTACGGTGAACTAATGGAACACTTTGTTTAGCAATATCTGTCCGACAATTGTTCAAAAATTCACAAGAAAACGCGATCTTAAACCTGTTTTTCAATCTAATTTTAACCAATCTTAGACGATATTATCACTTACTCTAACTTATATCGACAACTGTTAATAAACTATTAAACATAAATAATTGCAATTTGTTAATGTTAAGAATATTATAGGCCCTCTTCTCGAACTTCAACGCGAAAACGTCTTAATGGAAATATATCAAATATCCTTATTCCCAGGCGAACACTCTGAATAATTTATATTTTCCAAAGAATCCCTTTAGAAAGTAAAATGCAACCAAACAAAATGTTAAAGTATACAGTCATAACTAAAAATTATATAAATATTATATATATTTCCTTAGTTTTTAGTTTGAAATCTAGAGGTAGATCAATCTGAGATTTTCATTACATATAAAGTGGTCATATATGCTATACATAACTATACTGCTATACTGCGAGGGGTAAAACGATATTGTATATGTATGTACTAAAAACATCAATTAAAAGATTTGTGTTCGGATATGATTAGGCATTATTTTTGGAACCGAAGATGTATATTTAGTCAAAGCGTACGTATTCAATTCGGGTTATAATGTAAATAATAAATGCTGTTGTCCAAGAATGAGATCATCACTTGCCGGCTAATTTTGTCTGCGTGGACTTTTTAGAGGCACCGACATTATTTATGGGTTGCTTTTAGTATTATTGAGAAAGTGCAAGATTTTGTATGAAAATACAATCCTCAACTGAAATATAACTTTTGAAATGTGTATTGAATTAACTTTGAAAACGTCTTGTGTAGTATAATGAATACCAAGTCTTAACACTGGTTGATTTGTTTTCTTATAACTTTTAAACTGAAACAACTTAAATGAACAAAACATGCTGGAATGGATTAATTTTCAAGTTAGATTACAAAACCAATTTTATCCTTCGGCATTTTTAACAGGACGGTACAGTTGTAACACAAGTAAGCAATCTCTCCATTATATTGAAACTGTATATGTTTGTGATTACAATTATACAATGTATGTAGATATGTATAAATTGATAGCATAATGTTTTTGAACTATTTTTTTGGACGTTCTCCTGAAACTATTTTCCTCTC
>JAENHH010000416.1:306326-358025 GCA_023509865.1 Trypoxylus dichotomus
AATTGTGCCATGTCTTGGCTACATGTTTCGGATCATTATCATGCTGAAAGATGAAGTTCTCATCGATTTGTCGAAACCCCGATGACACCACATTATTTTCTAAAATATTTCTGTACGCTTCTTTTTGCAGTATACCGTCAATATTCACTAAATCTCCGACAAAAGTGCCTGCAAAACTCCGGCCAATCATAACGGAACCTCCTTTGTGTTTGATGGTCAGTACAACGCACTGGTCCGACATCCATTCTTTTACCAACCATCGAACAAATACAAGTCTACGTGAAGCATTAACTTCGAACTTCAACTCGTCTCTTCACAACACCTTCTCTTTAGACTTCGATGGTCCACTTCTTGTGTCCACTAATACCACTACCGCTTAGGCAACTAACAATTAAAGCACGCATTCCTAAGGTCCAACTCTTTAGTCCTCGCCAATGTGACACTAATAAGTAAATATTAAAACCCACAGAAACACAGAACAACTCGCTTGAGTGTATCCTCAACTATAATAAATTTCGAACTATCACAAACCACAATAATATGGTACAAACAGAGGTCCGATCATAAAATGCAGTAAAATGATTTACTACAAACCATCAAAACTTATTTACAGGGTGAGTATCTATAATACAGGTATAGCTGAAACGAATTTGTATATCTAGGGACTCGCTAATGGGGCGTATACTAATGAAACTTTCTGACAATGTATATAATACATATGAGGATTGTTTGAATCTACTCTCATTACTTGTGATAGGTAACTAATGTGAAGTATTAAGAAATAGCATAGGTGGCCAAACACTTGTGGATGGGAGTGTATGTATACCATGAAAATTGAGGCGCTACTTGCACCTTGTAGGTTAGTCTTATCTATTCACACATATAACAACACTTATTTTAACCCCGAGTATTATTTACCGCCTAATTGTCCCTAAACGTTACCCTATTCTCAGACAAAAATTGCCTTTAATTTTGTAAAAAAATGGGCTTTTATTCACAATACTAATCGATCAACAAATTTAAAATCACGAGATCATCCTGTTGTTTTTTCAGAAACAAAGGCGGCAAATATGAGAGGAAGCTGAATTTGATTTATCTTAAATAACGAAACTACGGTTACGAATTAAAAGGAAGTTCATATTTCTTTTCATATCATTTGCGTTCTACGGAAAATAGCCGTCAGGGTTAGAAACTCCTTTCACTTTTAGTAACTCAAAACACCTGATGATAGGCGAAATCGGTATGGTCTTCAGATTTTATTTTATGCGAAGTACGCATAAAATGTTGGTATTGAATGCGAGCGTAAAATATAATTATTTTCCAAAAATACGAGTTCGCGAATACCTTTATTAAACCCAAAAATATAAGACAATATGTTAGAAATACTAACAACTACTAAATTCTAAGAAAAAGTATGAGGAAATGAGGAAACAATATGAAAAACCTAATTAAATAAATATAAATTGCCTTGAAGCCCAGTATCAAAACCCAATTATAAATAAATATTTCTTGTTATACGTGGAGATGTATCTGTTTTTCAATTACATTAGTATAATTTAATTATTAATTTCGAGGTATAAGAAAACATCGCCAACTCCTAGGCAAAAAGGCCTTTCTTGCTCATATATAAACATTAAATAATTATTTAAATCATATTGACCACGTATCATAACTTAAACTCGTCAAGAATTATGTTACATTGCGCTTTACAAGAAATAAAAAAAATATGGACCTCCAAATTTAGTATCTTCCGTGGTATCAGAGATGCGAAATAATTCGACTCAAACAGGTTTTCATAGATGGCTTTAATTTCCTTACTGGTAACTCTTATATAATGAAATTAATTGGATGACAAAAGTTAATGGTGTATCCTCGGCTATTTACAACAATTGCATATGAAGGATATTGTAACATCACTATCGCATTTGGAGAACTGTTGTAGCTGACGACGAAAAATCGTGTCATAAAATATTAAAGATTATTTATAGTTCATTGATGGCGCGTATATGCACTTTGTTTATACTAATGTTCTCTTCGTCAATGAGTCCACACTTCGTATCGCAGTAAAAATCTTGAAGATTTTCATTGTCCGAGAATTCAAACATACCGTTCAAGTTTCACTTATTGCACACAGTGTTACTGTCAAAAATGTCGATTGTCTTGTTTCCTTTAGTTCAACAGAATGTTCACACGCACACCACTTTCGTCTTCTTCGTATTTACTATGATTATACCTATTAATCAAGTTGCCCTTAGCCAAAATATTTTCGGATTATTTTATGGTCAACGGAAAACCCAAAACGGGAAATGAGATAAAGAATATACAGAAAAATAACATGCGTTCAAATAAATTTTACCTCAAAGTAGCCTTTGAAATTATAATTATCATACCTTGTTACTGAAACTCTAATACTTACGAATTTTGTTTGGTAGAAGCTATTTCAATAACATAATAAACGTCGACATTTTTAACTAAATGAAATATGTTTCTTTGCAAACAAACAAGTAAGAATAAGATTCAATCATAAATGATTTGTGTAGTATAGTAAAAACCATTTTAAATCAATTTTAAATTAAAATACAATTGTTCCTATTAACTACGAATCTGAACGAATACACTGTTAAATTGACAACTAATGCAACTGAAAATAGTACAAGTTACGACAAAAGTTCTTATTTGAATGAATCGCTAGAGGGGTAAAATTATTTGAATGCTTTTTACATAGCAGAAGATAATACAGCGCATATAAAAACCAATACATGTCTTTCTAGCTTATAAATCGATGTTCTCCATTGGGACCTTGTGAACCGTAAGAGATAGGGAGTGACAAAATCTCACATTTAATCTTAACCGATCAAGAAAAATGAACAATACGTGCGCGCTACGGAGGAAAGACTAAAAATCGACAATCGAAATTTTGAAGTTTATCGACTGAAAGATACTGAAATAGTTAATTCGACACTATGAAGGTACACTTTCACGTAAAATTCAAATATAATATTGAAACCTATGCAACTTTTAAGCGAAATGCAAAGCATAGGTGGGCTTTGGATACATAATTTGATGATTTCAATAACGTGTAACCCACATTCTTAAAATCAATCATTAATTTTCCAATAATAAAGTTATAAAAGATTGGGCGATGTTTTGTTCTGTACTTTTATTTAGCATCACCAAAGTAATTCGCCAACATAAACCACGTCAAACTCTCAAAGAATTGCTCTTTGTTATTTAACAAATAACTCAGCCTTTCTTAATGCCAAATTAATTACTTCTTATAAAATACATCAGTTTCTTCAAGGAAATTCCCCTAAAGCACAAGCATACCGTTCTGCTACATTATTGAATTGTGCTTTGTTTATGCAAACCGATAGGAAAATATTTTATAGCCCGAGTTTTCATCAGACTAAACCTAGGGAATAAAATAAGGCACCGCTGCGCTTTTAAACCATTAATTCGTCCACTGGAATGATGATCTCAATGGTGAACATACTATCTGAGAGCAAACCAGCTCTGTTAAAACTACTAAGCAACAGTTAGGATCATTCCAGCCACATGATCTACTTAACATTGTTTTACAAAATCCACAAATATTAATACTTTTTTTCAATGAATGAACATTTCGCTTACATATTGCATGAAAAATTAGTATGATATGAAATTACATCTAAGGAACGATCAAGATAAGCGAAAAGTTATTTCAAGTACTATCACTATGTAGTACCACACAATAATACAAAGAAGCAGTTATATAAAGACAGTAGTATAGATCTTACACCAAATTGAAACGAATATAAACGAAGCATAAGATTGTTAATAACATGTATATTTACTATGAAATTCGGTATGTTATACACTTAAAAAAATATACTTAAATGCAAAAGAATGTCTTATTTAAGAACAACAAGTTAGTTAGTACCTTGCTCAAGAAGTTTAAGTCAGCTAACATTTTGTTACATCTAATCTAGACCCAGCCTAAGAGTAACTAAGTAGAAAAAGAATGTGCAACAGTTGGGACACCCAAATTTGTCCACAGGGCCATAGCACAGAACACGCTGAATCTTTCTGAAACTAATCGTCAGCATTAAGCTGCGTCAAAACCTAAAGCAAGACTAGAAAACATTTACATACGTAACCGACTGTATTTAAAATAGGTAAAAATATAAGTAATTTAGTACGTTCTAACAACAACCAAATCAACTGTAAACTGTCCATAGATTTATTTTCATATTCTAAAGTAACAAGCGTTGTTTCAATTGAAGGCGACTCGGGCTTTTTAAAGATAGGGATTTTAAAACCCTACGCGCAGAATACATACTGAATTCAGACAATCTGATTTGAACATTAGCATCCAAAGAATATAACGATTTGCCACACCGGTGATCTATTTTAATCGCATTCTCGCGCGCGGTAATAACCCACAATGCTTGAATTGCCCCATTTATACAGAATACTTTACAAACACACATGATGGTGAAACAGATGTGAGACGGTACACTAAGTTAAAAAGAAACCAAGTAGGATAGGAGATGAAATAATAAACAAGCCTTGCATACACCAGCAGGAAATCCCCAGGTTCGCTGCTTATAGGGTTTTGAGGAATCGTCATATTGTTGATTACTGTAAACGGGCTGAACGACCGTTCACAGTAATCAACAAACTTTCGAGTTCATGCCTCCGAGGCAGAAAAAGTAACGCCTTAATTAACTCGATGTGCCGAAAATAGACAGTCTCATTAATCCGAATCCCTAGTACGCTGAATCGAAAATTATCTTCAGTCCGAATTTATATGTACGTATGCTATAAAACACAGCTGTCATTTACGGCTACATTTTCGTCCAATTCGTCAAAATACACCCAACACAAATCCGGGGTGTATTTCTACATTTTGTTTATGGCAGATCGTGACTCAGTTCAACACACAAAGATAAAACCTTTGGATGAAAAGTTAATAATTCAGAAATGAAACCATGGATTTGGTGGAAAATCTTTGGCTGTTAAAATAACAACGAAGGAGAATCAACAACTTCTATTATGAAAATGAATAGAACGAGAATCGAAAGGTAAGCATTATTAATATTAAGATATTCTTACACAAAAGGAAAACATTACACAATACAAACTAACTAGAAATTGAAAAGTTATACTCTACGACTGGTTTTTGTGGGTAACGTTCATGGCACACTTCAATTTTATACGAGATTTTGGCAACAGAACAACACACACAAAAATGACACCAAAAGCAAATAAACAACATTACGTTCAGACATATGGGAGAGATAATTCTGTAACTAGCAGAGACCGGATGAAAAAATTGGTCTGTATTGAGACTACACTTGATCCTTTCATAGCTGCTAATGAGACAGCATTATACCGGAAGCTAATTACCAGAAAAAAGACTGATCCGCAGCCAGAAGAAAACAGCAACAGGACGTCAAGTCAAAGAAAAAATAACAAAAAACGAAGAGCGCTTCAAAACACAACACTTCCAATATAAATCTGCTAATACGTGGATAACCTTGGCTACATTCCAAAAGCGATTTCATCACTATTTTTGAAGCATGTTAGAAGTTTGCTGAAAATGAAAGATCTGCCTATTCGAGGTCTTTTGTTAATAGATGATTGTAGCCGTTACATAAAAGAAGAACATATAAGCGAATATGAAAACAACGCTGAATCAGCAAATCGTATAACAGTAAAAATAAAAACCAGCAAAAATGTTGGATGTGGGTGGTAGTACTATGCAATTATAATGTTCTTTGAATAGCGCTAAGTGCAAGAAATAAATTCAAGGCAACAAATGCTATTTTTATTACGGTAAGGTTTTCCTCGGACATAATGTAAGATTTCACTGCGAGTCGAAAAAGATGTTAGTAAATGAATAGAGCAATGGTGCCCGTAACTGACGTAAATGAATGCTAGTTGCTACATCGGCGATAACCAGCAAACGAATAAGATACAGCGATGAGACTATGCTGTATGTGGCCCAAGGTATCCGAAAGTATTTTCATTTGTTTAGAAATTATGTGACAAATTTGGGAACCATCCTGTATAATGTATTCGCATATGCGTTATGTATTCTTAGTTCACATGGCTTTGAAAATTCCAATAATATACACGACTTTCGAGCAATTTCAGATCCATAATTAAATGTCCTTTCTTGCGTGCACTTAAAATGCTGCTGGTCCAAGGATAATCAACTCATATACACTACCGTCCATAAGTATTTAACCTCTTTTTTGGGAATATTGAAATAAAATTGGATTTGAATCGTGGATATATGATTTAACGGTATTCAGTTAATATTTACATCTACACAAAGCCATAGAAACACACAAACAAATATATATACAAAATTAAATCAAACTATGCTTTCGTCAATAGTGTCTCCTCAATTACTCATAACTGTCGCGGCAGTAAGTCGATGCATTCCACGTGTTGAGTTTCACTGTTTTTAAATCTCCCGAATACACGTGCGCCCTCATCCTGTAAGCTGTTCCTAACAGACAATAGTCGAAGAGTAGCCGTACTAAACGTACACAAAACAAAATCAATCGCAACACTACCAATTAATTTTGTTAGAGTTCCTTCTGATATTATGATTGTTCCTGGAGAAGGACGGTGATAGATGTTGGTGTGACTTGTGTTACTTTTCGAACTAATTCATCTCATAATTCAATGGGATTGAAGTTGGAAGATTGAAGGGATTATTCCACAACCATAAGACTACTCCCTTTTTATTTTTCTTGCAAGCAATTGTGCCATGTCTTGGCTACATGTTTCGGATCATTATCATGCTGAAAGATGAAGTTCTCATCGATTTGTCGAAACCCCGATGACACCACATTATTTTCTAAAATATTTCTGTACGCTTCTTTTCGCAGAATACCGTCAATATTCACTAAATCTCCGACAAAAGTGCCTGCAAAACTCCGGCCAATCATAACGGAACCTCCTTTGTGTTTGATGGTCAGTACAACGCACTGGTCCGACATCCATTCTTTTACCAACCATCGAACAAATACAAGTCTACGTGAAGCATTAACTTCGAACTTCAACTCGTCTCTTCACAACACCTTCTCTTTGGACTTCGATGGTCCACTTCTTGTGTCCACTAATACCACTACCGCTTATTTTGTTTCCTTCGATTATTTTTACCCGTTCTATGGCAACTAACAATTAAAGCACGCATTCCTAAGGTCCAACTCTTTAGTCCTCGCCAATGTGACACTAATAAGTAAATATTAAAACCCACAGAAACACAGAACAACTCGCTTGAGTGTATCCTCAACTATAATAAATTTCGAACTATCACAAACCACAATAATATGGTACAAACAGAGGTCCGATCATAAAATGCAGTAAAATGATTTACTACAAACCATCAAAACTTATTTACAGGGTGAGTATCTATAATACAGGTATAGCTGAAACGAATTTGTATATCTAGGGACTCGCTAATGGGGCGTATACTAATGAAACTTTCTGACAATGTATATAATACATATGAGGATTGTTTGAATCTACTCTCATTACTTGTGATAGGTAACTAATGTGAAGTATTAAGAAATAGCATAGGTGGCCAAACACTTGTGGATGGGAGTGTATGTATACCATGAAAATTGAGGCGCTACTTGCACCTTGTAGGTTAGTCTTATCTATTCACACATATAACAACACTTATTTTAACCCCGAGTATTATTTACCGCCTAATTGTCCCTAAACGTTACCCTATTCTCAGACAAAAATTGCCTTTAATTTTGTAAAAAAATGGGCTTTTATTCACAATACTAATCGATCAACAAATTTAAAATCACGAGATCATCCTGTTGTTTTTCAGAAACAAAGGCGGCAAATATGAGAGGAAGCTGAATTTGATTTATCTTAAATAACGAAACTACGGTTACGAATTAAAAGGAAGTTCATATTTCTTTTCATATCATTTGCGTTCTACGGAAAATAGCCGTCAGGGTTAGAAACTCCTTTCACTTTTAGTAACTCAAAACACCTGATGATAGGCGAAATCGGTATGGTCTTCAGATTTTATTTTATGCGAAGTACGCATAAAATGTTGGTATTGAATGCGAGCGTAAAATATAATTATTTTCCAAAAATACGAGTTCGCGAATACCTTTATTAAACCCAAAAATATAAGACAATATGTTAGAAATACTAACAACTACTAAATTCTAAGAAAAAGTATGAGGAAATGAGGAAACAATATGAAAAACCTAATTAAATAAATATAAATTGCCTTGAAGCCCAGTATCAAAACCCAATTATAAATAAATATTTCTTGTTATACGTGGAGATGTATCTGTTTTTCAATTACATTAGTATAATTTAATTATTAATTTCGAGGTATAAGAAAACATCGCCAACTCCTAGGCAAAAAGGCCTTTCTTGCTCATATATAAACATTAAATAATTATTTAAATCATATTGACCACGTATCATAACTTAAACTCATCAAGAATTATGTTACATTGCGCTTTACAAGAAATGAAAAAAAAACACTACTTAAAGCAAGTAGCTCCAACGACAAATACGAAAATGCACATTAACGCACAGGGCGGACTGCGCTTACAACAGCCGAGTTTTACATTAAATTGAATAACTAAACTAAATGACAGCCGTCTACTAGTCACATCCAAAATTTTCAGAATTACATTTGAATTTACAGCATTCCACTTTTGTTTCAAATTTTAAAAGTGGCCACAAGTTCATAAAAATTTTCTAAGAAAAAATGAATATGGGAACAATGAGCTGTTTTTTAAATCAAGCTCAAACAAATCTAGAGCTGTATAGCTCTGTAGTAAGCAATAGTAACTGAATCTTAAACTATACTCCACAATGTAAAAATAAAAACTATGTCTTTACATCAATCATCTAACGTAAAACTAATCACTTGGTCATTGACTAGTAAATATTTAGAAATTTAATCATATATGAGCTCCTTTATATTGATCCACTACTTAAATAAAATGTTTAGACTCTACTTGATGTTACTGGATAAAGTTTTATTCCTCCTCTACAATTAAATCGAGACAAACAAAAACACAATATCGAGGAAAGCTAAAGAAGTACGTATATGTTTTATCGAAAAAGCTTATGATGAAATACGAAGAATTGGAATTATATGAAATAAAGAAAGGTATGAACAAATATAACAACAATTAATAAAAACAAGGTAAGAGTGCACAATCAAGAATCCACAGAGTTTTCACAACAAAAATGGAATTAAAACGGGGACACAGTAACTCAAACACTGTTTGTCCCAATCGTAAATACTATGAAGCTTGCAAAGAAAGTAGCTATGTTGGTTCTGAGCCAAAATCCCGTAGTTTCTTATGGGGGTCCCGATTCACATTTTATCCCCATCACGCCGACCTCGCAGAGACGTGCGACGCGCGCCTTTCAAATCTTGCGTGTATACAGCGTCGTCCGAAAATGTTTATCCGGTGTGAAAACAGGGTCGTCCGTAAGCAATTGACCGCCGCATGTATGCAAAGCAACTCGGCGACGAAAATGGAAGGAAAATATTACAATAAGTATTAGTTCGAATGTAACCGGTATCTGTTACAATAGAACAGATATCTGTTCTAATTATAACAGGTATCAAGACTTGATTAGAGGAGATATCTGTTCTATTATAACAGGTTACATTCGAACTATGGTTGCTGCTAAGAAAACGTTTTCGTTTAGGCATTTCTTAATTTCGGGAGCATTTAATGCCAACAACACATAGAAATATCTTGCAATGAGTGCATTATTAATAAAAATGCCAAGTATAGCTCTAGTCGGTAAATACAAAAATATGGTGCGTTGCATATGTCAATATGAAAGGAGCGAAAGCATTGATACCTGATATTTACCGCCTTTCTTCGCTCGAGGAGTTCGACGATGTGAAAGGTAAGCAAAACCTTTACAGAATCCATAAATATCTCGCTTAATGCAATCGATGTACTTATAACTTATAACTAAGTGTAAAAACTTGAGTAATAAGTAAGAAAAATCGAAAGAAGAAGGATATTCGTTACTGATATACACTAATTAAAAGTGATATGTATTTGTTTATGTAACAATTGGATACCTTCTAGAACACACGTAAGTTGATGATTCATCCCTAATCCTTTTGGTAGGTGACCTCGTTCGAAAGTATTAAATGTAAATTGCAGCGAATTGGTTAATGGGATGTTTATCTTCTCTGTAGCAGCATTGCGATGTATCTTATTATTAAGGAAAACCGTCCTTAAGCGAATCAAATCGCAATATTGTGTATAAAAAAAAGGAAAATGAAAATAAGACTAAAGCCTAGAAGGGCTTTAGTCTGGTATATATCCATTACAGATTTCTTAATATTTTCTATAAAGGAAAACCATACTTGAGCGGCAGAAACAAGGTTCCATGTTAATATAAGTGCAAGTAGTAAATATTACACAAGAGCTCACAACTTTAGTATGCATTACCTAGATTTGTTAAAAGCTTATTTAGGAGATAGGACTAATATCGTGACTAGTGATATACAAGAAGTTACTGACTGGCGACGAGGGTGGAAATATTTTACCGCGATAAAGCATTTCTTTAAGGGTAACTAAAACCCGGAGAAGTTCTCATATACATACATATATTTGTAGAAATGCCATTGGATTTTCCAAATAAAATAAATAGTGCTAATCTTTAAGAAAACACGTGTATATTTCTGAATGAATGCAAGGATGAGAAAAGGAAACAAAATGTAGTTATTTTGGTATGTGCAATTACAAAGTTTACGATGCCTATAGTATATGCCATAAAGTATATATACCAACACAAAATTCAAAATATGAAATTAGCAGCCGTTGCAGTTTACAAATATGACGTAACAAAATCCCTCACTAGCGCGAGAATTAAGCAGTCACCAAATTTTTATCGTATATAAATTTATAATAATAGCAATTAATCATAGTATTAATCATACCATAATCACATAACATACGCTGTAAAGAAACTTTATCCCTTAGTTTACGATCGGCAGCTTATTCAGTTAGTTAAAAAAAGATAAACAAAATTTAATTGACCCAATACTATTTAAATAATCCAACAAAAGAATATCAAGGCATGTATTTATACGAGGAATGAGTTGGAAGTTAAGAGCACTTCTCAAATTACTACATTTAGTCAACACGTCAACAAGAATATTTTCCTTCCTCTTCTTTACATAGGCAATGGTTACTTAACAGACATTAACTCACCCAACTCCTAAAACTCAGTATCATTATAAGCTATTTGCATTTATAATCATCACTATAAAACCCTCATTTCAGAATCCCATAGCTACACTTTGTACTGCCTGAGATACGTGTTATTCAGAGTTCCATTCATACGTTTTTTATGTGCGTGTGTATATCCAAGTATATCGTATCACATCCAAACAGTCATCTATTCAGAGATCTGTACCATACACGCTCTAAACTCATCTTCATTCATGATTCGAGACCTGTCCGATTGTAAATAGCGTAGTTTAGCACCGCGGTGTTGCAGAATGAATGAGCTGTAGCTGAGATGCCGGGCGTTACCCGCTGGAACTCCTAACGGTCCGACGCAACACCGAGACAGCGCGTTTCCTTCAACAGAAACATGAACGTCAAGCGTATCGGTAGAAATTTTCACCAGCCAAGCTGTTTGTTTTTCTCACACAGCTCACCCTAATTGTTACACAGCTAGTTATTCTAATCAAGAGAGTTTAGGATTGGTTTACTGTACTATATGATTGCTCCTTCCGTTTAACGGTTTAACTACTGCCAGAGTTCGTCAAACTTTTACTGTTTACTAACCTAATACAGTATAATTTAAGCGACTTAATCCTATAACTTCAAAACAAAAAAAAAAACTGGTTCAAATTAACTATGCAGATTAAAATAACTTTCATGTCATCGTTCCAGGTATTCATATTCAATCTAGTTACTATTCCGCCATAAGTAAAGCTCATTATTTAACAAACTACAGTAAAAAACATAGGCTTTATACTGCACTGCTACTTATTTTTTGTTAATAAATCGATCCCAACTAATATTACTTCAGGGCTCGTGATCTTTGTTATTTGTAGCTGCCTTATCGGTGTAATTATAACTGCAAAATTCCACTTTAGGAATTCTGTGTGGAAATAAGCAGGTGGACATTAAAGGAAAGTATTTTTGTACGTTTTGCTTGATGCGAATTCTACATTTAAAGAGAAAGGTACCGCAACATGTTTTTACAGACTTTTTGATTTGTTTATATATAGGATTTGGTGGATGGTATATACAGTAACATAGGTACATTTATTTCGATCCTATCCATTATGTCACCACCTCCACTTTCTATTAATAAATCAATTATAATCTCATTCGAAGGTTTTGTGTATTTCCAACACGAATACAATTGCTTGCCCGCCGTTTAACACAAAATATAAAAAACATTAGGTGAATGACAAACGTTAATGAAAAAATATATTCTGCAAAGTTTTCACATAAGAAGACCCCCACTGGGAAATACCGTTGGTATCAACTGTGAATGTAGTACTTTAATTAAAATACTTAGAAACTATTGTCAGTTATCTAAGCGTGTCATTCTTTTATACATAACATTTCACAACGTATTTCTTTCTGCACGCATAAACATATTTGTAGGCCGGCTTGCGATAGACTAAACTAAGTCCCTGTTCTCTGAATTAATTACTCTCTAGATAAACGGTATTTTGCAGTAGATCAAAAGTTGATCAATTAACAGATTTAATCCATTACTGAAATGTATTCACACTTATTGGTACTTCCTAAATAATATTATTACTCCAAAGCGGTCATATTTGGAGCGGTCACATGATATTTAACAAGATTTCAAGCCTACACAGCAGATCATTAATTACGTACAGATTAAACAGAATTTAAATCCGTGATTTTAATGGAGCGTATTCATAAGGCGATAAGCAAGTGAGGATTCATTCATTATACATTATATGCTAGGATCAATCACTTAGGCCGTGCTGTCTGATCCTTTACTAGCTTCCTATGATTGTTGTAAAAATAAAAGCATCCTCCTCTACAACATCAGCAAAATAATAATCCTAAATAAAAAAAAATAATAAAGAAACAAATGGAAGATGGAACTCATCCAAAAACGTAAATAGTACCTATGCTTTAAAATTTAGAACTAAACTGGAAAATTCAGAACTTAAGAAAAATAAATTTGTGATTTTAATACAATGCATATAAAGTGCTTAAAAAACTCATCGAGGAAGCACCTTTATACAATTGAAAGTAAATCTATTTGAGTATTTCCTACATATGTAATAGCTAATATTTTTTGATAAAGCTGAAGCAGTATTAAGGGCTGGTATACGAAAATCCAGAAATTGAATCAGAAATTAAATAAATTTGGAAAAAAATCACGTTTTTCTTAGTTTTTCCTGAAATCAAGTAAAACGATGTGCTTAGTTGACCACTAGTACTTGCTTCGTAACGACTATAACCGAACACCTCCTTTAGACCATAGATTTTCTGTTTTATCTGTAGGTAACCACAAATATCTGTATGACATTCTCGCAAACTAGATTAATCTACTATTATTTAAAATCAGTAGGATTTGGAAGTAAATATTTAACAAAAATCCAAAAACTAACTAGAAGTACATCACAATCTTCAGAGAGTAAAGTAAAAGTATTATAGCATTTCTTGAAATCTTATTAGAAAAGCACTCTTATTTTGCAATGATGTGGAATATATGTGCCATATAATTTTAAGATGCGTTAATATTAAAATGCATCTGCCACGATTAATACCTTGAAAAAAAAAATTAAACAAGCGCAAAATAGTAAAAACATTGCCAAACTATCACCAATTTATTATATCAACATTACGCAGTTAGGAAAGTAACTCAAACCATGAAATTTAGAATAATTTGTTGCAAGATTTAGAATAAAACTAATCATATCAAATGTAACTAAACTCGGCAATAAATAAATGCAGCTTTTCATAGCTGATTTCTCTTAAGACTAAGAAAATTTTGTTAGCCTACTATCGTACCACTATAATTTAGAAAAAGGAATTGGAGCAGTTGTAGTTCCAAATAAGAATCTTCCTTGTATTAATTAACCGAAAAATGTTACTGCGTGATCATCTATGTATCTATGAGAGATGATATTCACCTTCTTGCAGATGGTACGTATGGTTCCCATCGCATTTCAAGTGTTTTCTGGTACTATCATAGAGCATTATCCTTCATATAAATGAGTAAATGAGTCCAATTATTTCTTCATAGGTATTAAAAGGAAATATTGTGAAAACCACAATGGCAATGACTTCTTGAAAAGGAAAAATGAGCGGAATATTTTATAAATACTATGTAGTTGCTTAAACAACAATAAGGAATTCGCGCAAATAGGACCAATAAGATCGTTTGGATGTAATCTTATTTACCAAAACAATTGTGGTCTTAATTATAGCGAATCATTAGCCATCAATTGCTAATTAAAATTTGGAAAATTTAAATTAAGGAAAATTAAGCATAAGAAACAGAGAAATGTAAAACATCTCTATGCATCGAAACACGAATTTCGATCATTGTATTCTATATCCCAACTACTTTAATATTCACCTGACGATGTATACGAATGTAGGTTGAAACACTCGCCTAATTGCATAAAATCGGTCGATTGAACTCAACAATTTTTCTTCTTCATAATATTTACGTTCTTACGAAAAAAGAATGCTTTAATTTCGCTTATTCAGCAATAAAAGATATATGATGAAACGCGTCGCACATAAACAGAAGGCTATCGAGCCCATATTTAGCTAATTTTTGTTTAGGCAATACATAATGCGTCTCAAAAATACCCAATGCTGTCAGTTTCTCCGTTGATAAAACTGCTTTTAGCACCCTAAGACACGGTTCGCCCGGCTTAAGACACATCTTCGACTGTTGATGGAAGCTCGGAGATACAGTAATGGAGCCCAGGATTCCCCACAAATAACAAATCGTCAAGAGAAATCATTTTCATTCTGCTTAAACTTCACCAGACCATTCATGAAGTGCTGACAACAAAGCAATCTTTACTCGGACGTTCATAGCAGACGTGGTACCGCTAGCCTACCAATAGCTTGGCTCCTGAAGCGTTCGCTCTGACGAAATATCGACAGTATTAGCTATTTAGGATAGTTCAAACCTCAACGATCGTTCAAAATATCGAGCTTGTAATTGACTATTTTCGGTCTCGTAATAATTTGCGGTTGCCCCAATGAGTCATCATCAATCAAACCGATTCTACCTCATTTGAATTCATTTCCCTTATTTTGGATGGTTGGTATTTCCAAAATATATTTAGTTACATACACCATGATAATCGAGAATGTCCATTCTCACTAGCGCAAGAAACCCTTTCAGAATCTCACCAAACATCAAGTGAGTGAACCAATATAGTCTCTAGTTTATTTTACTAGTCTATATTTGGAGACAAAAATCAAAAAGCGTAGAGCACTTGTCAAGTTTGAAATAAAACATAATCAAAACTTAAATTCTACGCTTTCGTTCAATCATTCAATTGTATGATCAATATACCCAGAAATTTATCTAACTTGATTGAAAAATAAGACAAGTACACATGCCATTACAGAGACTGGAGAAATTCATTTAGCGCAAGTAATATCGATTACGATAAATTAAAAAAATTAGGTTTTGCTTGAGTTATGTTCATAATAACTGCGGTGAAAAATCGCGATATATCAAAGTAAATCCCTTGAGCGAAAGCTTTAAGCGGTACAATGTATATTTAAATATATAATTTTTTTACATTTGTATATATTCAAAGAAATAATTCATGAATGTTAATTACAATATTGAAGGTTTTATTTAATAGTACTTAAAATATAGGATGTAATTCATCTCTTCGTAAGACGATTTAATACCAATTTCCAATTGAAAGAAAATATAGTTAAGTTAATGTTGACAATATTTACTAAATCCCACTCGTTTCCAAGACGACAACACATCCAATGTATGTTACATTTATTTGTATGGTTATTAGAACTACACAGCGTATATACATACTAAATGACTTGGAGTAATATTTTATGCTGTGCCACAGTCATACCGTACTCTCCTATAATTATTATGAATATCTAGAATATATGCTTCCGGGTAAACAACGGTAGAGCAAAAGAAAAATAACGTGCGTTAGTAGCATGCTTGGCGTTTTGGTTTTTTTTTTTTTGAGAAATCGATATTTACATAAAACTATATATTGCAATAAAAATAGATTTTCTCTCGTAAAAATTAAAAGCATTTTGCTTAGTACATATGAAGACAGCAAATGCAGAAAAATGTAAATGCATACATGAAACTGTAATATTAGTCACATGGTGAAGGGAGTATATACTTTAAGACATATTACAAAGAGTCCTAATGCACTGCCT
This sequence comes from Trypoxylus dichotomus, assembly GCA_023509865.1. NCBI lineage: Eukaryota > Metazoa > Arthropoda > Insecta > Coleoptera > Scarabaeidae > Trypoxylus > Trypoxylus dichotomus. The sequence continues at coordinate 322,754 of JAENHH010000416.1, forward strand.
CCAACAATAATAACAAAACGGAATTAAATCCAAAATAAAAAAGTTAAATTTTAAATACTAAATGAAAATCAATCATCAAATTAAGAATATCATTACATTACGTTTACGTTCCAACAGGAGCTTTTAGAGTTATATTATAACAAAACACAAGCATGTACAACCTTGTTGTCACTTTAATTCTTAAATTGTAATATATCTGCTGGTAGAACAAAAAAAAACTTACTCTTCCTCATAATACCTTAAAAATGAAGCTTATACAAGGGGATTTGCACGCACAAATTTTAATGTTAGTTTTCAATGCAGCACATTATAGATCGCCGATCATTATGTAGTAGGTACACATTAATTTACCTATAGACCATTCGCACCTAAAAATTCACTATGGCGCTTGTGGAATGTTATCCTCTCTTTCATTTGACATAGACTTCATGTATGTATATCTCTTTTCAATCTGGGCAGAGATGCGCGATTTTGTACTAGTGATTTTTTTGACAGCTGCATTACAAACAAATAAATTGGCATTTAAGTTTTACTGATTGGTATCAGTTGCTCTGTCTTAACTCGAATAACTGTATGCCTGTCCTTGCTATCACTGTAGCTGTATATCTAATATTCTTATTGTATATTGTATATCATTGCAGCATTATTCTCAATAAATAAATAAGTTTACTAATTCTATAGTCAATTGCAGAATGGATCCTAACATAAAAAGAAATGTTATGCTCGTAAATCATGTATTAATTAAAGCCGTTTCGTGTAATTTGGCAAATATGGAAATATTTTGTAATATTTATATTAAATACTATCAGGCTATATAATGCTATAATAAACATGCACATATGAGAAATATTGATTATGTTCCATATGTCATTTCTTCACATAGGAAACTGCAGAGTTCAAAAACGTCTTAAGAATATAATTTTGACGCAATGCTGCAACCATGTTTGCATTTCTCATAAGAGCCATACTGAATTTTAAGGTGCGAACGTACTATAGGTATAAGGTACACACCGAAATATACGCGTTTGCAATTTTATTGAAATAAATCACGTAATCTCCTAGTACTTTGGTTTAGGTGGTTTAACAAACAGAGATTAATTGAATTTAAATCCAATGATAGCACGTAACACTCAAGCAATTTAGAAAACACCGTGTGATAATAAAATAGAACGTCACGCGGAATAAATATTAAAAGAATACGAGAGTAACTGCTTAGTTATCGTTTTTGCAGAGATTAAACGTTAATTTATTTGTGCTAAATAATATAGATTATAATTGTTGAAGACAATATTTCAAAATTCGAGGAAATAATTGAACGGTGAAAATATAAGTAAGTCTAAAGTTGCTAGCAAATATTCTCAAGGTCATGAACCACCCGTATAACATTTACGAACAACGGATTACTGTTTATTTCAGGAGATTTAAAAAAAATTACCAAAACCTATGATTCAAACAGCAGATATCTAGTCCCCGATATCCACAAAGTAATGGTCTCGTAGAACGCACGATGACAAGCTGCAAGATATCCCGATGAGACGCATTAAAAATAAAAAAAACACTTACCTGGCCATGCCCCAGTTCTACTGGAATGTAATACTCACATAGAATAAGTGGCATGGTACCTGTAACAAAGAATATACTATAACCAAGGTATACTAACACATATAAAATGAGAACAAAAACTTATCGTAACTTTAAGCATACGTTACGATCAGTATTCAAGAAATCTAAGTAATATAAAGAAATAGAGTTCAAACAGGTTTATGTCAAGTAGAGAGAATAGTTATCTGGTGTTTGGAATTAACTTTGCTAACAGACATTACCTAATTAAACTAGACTTTAAGAACAATACTGATGCCGGGTTTCTCCTTCACACTAAAGTCGCCACATTCGCCCGCTTCGTAGTAATCTACGAATTGAAGTCCTAACAGTACCTTCAGAAAGTATATTAACAAAGATATTATCCACATTTGCGAGCGAATTGCTGCTTTGCCAAATAAATGGAAGAAAAATATTGCGCAACAGCATAAATCACATCTCCTGAATTATCCACTGTGACAAGATCAGGGAGGATTCCCTATCTACTCCTCCTGTTCTCGATTAAAGGGCTTAGGGATTGGTAGCAATACTTTACTCGATATTGGCGAGATAGGTTGTATAGGAAACAGATGCATGTAATTTAATTAACGCTCTTTAATCTATGGAAATTTCGTAACGAGATGGAGTTTTTATTTTTCTTTAATATTCGTTTTATAACTTTATACTGAATTAAATCAATACTAAATAAAGCTTCATAGATCGGGAGAAAGTTTGCTCTTTTGAAGTTAAACGTTTCAAGATCAGAATTAGCAATGAAATCAGGTTCGTTGTTACTACGATATGCAAGAAACTATTAAGGCAGGGTGGTGTGGATCTAGCTGCGATATTGGCACTTGTTCTTGTAGCAACTTACAGCTAATATTAGACACAATTCATTAAGGGCTATACTTTGTCGAGTAGTGACAGAACTTTAAAAAGTTACAGAAAATCTGTAATTTAACAGCATTATGCCTAGATAAAACAAGTGGAGGTATAGTGGAATCTCAAAGGAGCAATGAATATTATTTATACCACCAATAAACTGAACGGATTTAACAAAGTCGCCTAAAACTGGTGATATGTATACACTAGGGTGACAGAATAAAATTTATTAAAAAACGATTCTATTCTCGTTATATATACAAAATATTTTAAAATTATTAAATTAGACTAATATTATATCGATCCACCTTTACTTGCGTGAAGTACTGCGAGTCGTCGTGGCATAGAATCTATTAAATGATTAAAGGTGTCTTCAGGAATATTCAACCACTCTCCTGTAACAGCTGCCACGAGTTCTTCCTTATTGCTACGTTTTTGGGGTCGTTTCGCCATATTTGTGGATTATGTGCCAAACATTCTCTATCGGATTCATGTCAGGTGATTAGCATGGCCATGGTAAAATCCGAATCCCCTGTTCCTCTTTCCATGTGGTTGTTGTTCTTGCTTTGTGGCAGGGTGCTCCATTCTCCATAAGTGAATCTTTAGATAAAATGGCGTTGTCGAATATCGGTAGTAGTCCTTCTGTTAATATTTGGATATATTTAGCCGCATTTATATTTCCGTCGTAGATTACTAATTGCGATCTTCCACAATACCATATCGCGCCCCACACCATGATGTTCACACCGCCGTATTTCATCGTCTGATGCAAATATTTGTCGTCCAGTTGCTGTGACGAACGTCTCCATACCCATGTACGACCACTATTACTGAATTGGCAGTATCTGGTTTCGTCTGAAAAAATGACAGACCGCCAAAATTCTTCGGGCCTCGTTCGCATTTCGAGTGCCCAAGCCATTCGGCGCCGTTTTTGAAACGCCGTAAGGAGAGGTTTTTTCTTTGCCACCCTTATGTACACCTCCACACTGTGGAGGTATCGCAGAACGGTGCGCTGACTTTTCTGTGAAGTTGCCGCAAGCTCAGCTGTATGTACTTTTTCGCGGTTCTCTTAGCGCTTCACGCACAAGCACCCTTTTATTTCTTTCAGAAGGTCCGGCACGACTTGGTCTCGGCTCCACTGTTGTTTTTTCTTTGCGTTTAAATTGTGCAATCACACGGTTAACTGTGGACAACGGAATATTTAAAATTTACTTATTTCACGTTGCGAAGCGCCGCGTTCACTCTGGCCAACGATGCGACCCCGGGTGAAGTCGCTAATATCACTCGAACCTCGTAAGCAAGGCATAGTTGTAACGATACCAAACTAAGACGAATTCCTTCCGATACATCTCCCCTAACCTAATGACAAGAGGAAGTTCTTAATTCGTTCTTAGAATTTAGCTGTTTATATATTAATACCGCTTAACCTAGGGTCTATTTTATTCTGTCACCCTAGTGTGTAACAAAGATAGTAGTAAAATACAAGATAAGAAAAGTAGCGTAACCGCGTGTTCAACTACGAAGAGACTCTTGAATTACATACAGGACACCGCCTTCTCATGAACGGAAGTTACTACCTTTGCAATCTGATCCAAATATTTCCTACTGTTGACAGAAAACTCGCTGCTATTCAAACTCTCATAAAGCCACGTTAAAGAAATGAACAACGTTAAGCGAGTCTCCGCAAATAGAAATGAGGTAATAACACACGAAGTGAATATCTCAGTACAACGCAATTACAGCACCATCAATAATATGCTAATGGCTGGTACAGGCACCTGCGGCTAAGCGATAAGACAGCAATAAACAACAGCGATGATGATGTGATACGCCACAAGTATATTTACCGCGTAGGTGGCGTCGCAGATCAGATATGAGTCATACCCAATTCAAGTTAATTTTACACCCTACTCCATGAGCCCCATATGTGTGGGCTCATAATTTTTCATGCAACGGGAAGGGCAAGTATAACATGCTTCACAAAATTATTTTCAAAACTTTTGAAGTCCATAGTACCATTTGTAGGTAATGTCATAGTTAAGTTCAGGTAGTAATTAAAAATTCCAGTACAATCAAGGCGATATTATGATTGGCCATAAGCGTATACAACTAGAGGCTACTGCGCAAATACTAATGCAAGAATGCACTAAGCAACAACAACAGCCCAATTTAGCACTTATAAAACGAAATAGGAAGTTATGTCTCAACCATATACAACCAATTAATTACGATTAAACGCCCAGTTAACCGCAAACTAATTCATCCAAACACATTTGTATATAAATATGTGAGCAAAACGACTGTTCGCAATCATCTTACTCTATTATTTGGACGTATTATTCCGCAAATAACACGGTGTTAAATTTGAGTATTAGAAAAGTTGTAGGCATGATGACCAAGCCCGCATTCGTAAGGACGACTACAGATTATACATAAAAAGTCGAGGATATTCTTAATTAGCATGGACGTATATGACGATACAATACAACATTATAAAGAAAATAGTATCGATTATGGCAACATTTTGATTATAAAATGATTGATTTTGTAAGTCAGTAGTTAATTAGACATATACCTAAATATAAATATAATTGTTAAACGTTAATAAATATATAACATTTATAAAAGGACTTTGGTTTCAAGAAAAATAATCTGTTAATTCATTTCGCCTCCATCTACTAGCAGAGAAATTTAGAAAACCATTACAGAATGGAAAATGGAAACAAATTGTTGTTATATGAAGTCAGTTTTGGTGAACAGAAGGTATTGAAAATACATATATACATATTTAGAAATTATGTCTCACTAACATATTATTTATGCATTACGTTTACTAAACGTAGAAAAAATTACAAGTATAGGTACTTAGATAGACATTCGTTGAATAATTAGCTACGCTCAATATTTTATCCTTGTCGAATTTCGAGTCATACCCATAGGTCAAATTTACATATATGGAAATCATAGTTGGCTATAACCTCACGATTAAAATGGCTACCGATCTTTTTTGTAGTTATACAAACATGGATGGATTATCTGAAAATAGATAAAGTACGACTACACAGCAGCCATAAGCCTAAGGAGTTTATTTCGTTTCAATGCAAAAACCAAGGAAGTTAAGTTAAGGTGCTACAAAAAAAACATGAAGTAAAAAAAACTATTCCAAATATTGACTATCCACGTTTTTGACGAAAATCATTTTTAATATTGAAACGTAAATATGGAAATCTGAATACATCACGAATCATAGAGCCAAAACTTAGAGGAATTAAACAGGTACAGGTCGTTAATACGAATCGCTAGGTTATAATCTATAATAAAACTTATTTGGAAAATATTGAAGTACTGCAATCATTTGTTTCTAATTAAAGGACAATGAAACAATGAAAACATCTAATTCGTGAAGAAAGTGGACAGACATCATTACATTATTATCAGGCAAATACTAGATAGAATTAAACCGTGGAAACTTGTGATTCTAGTCTACTTTAATAAATATGAGAATGGATTGGCAATTAAAGGGGGAGTTGCAAGAAAGGATTACCGCAACAAATCTCAAATTATCATCCATAAAGTAAACATTCCAAAATGAGTACAGTAAGCTTGAAACCCTTGCAATTCACCAAACTAGCACCCATTTTTGATTTGCGCTGGTAGCAAAGTGTATTGAGGGAGGCACCTGCAGCTTAAAAGACATACTACACTAGTAATGCCAACGTAAATCAGCGGTTCTCAACCGGTGCACCGTTAAGTGTTCCATGTAATTTGTAATCTAATTTGGTTGTCACTAATCACATGGGAACTATTATAATAAATAGAAAATTACAAAAAAAATGTTGATACTGATTCCAAGCGAATAACGTGTTCCCAACTGTGTGGCAGATGAAAAAAGGTTGAGAACCGTTGATATAAAACACGCGAACTAAACACCTGATTTAAGGTGATTAAAATAAAAATAATTTTACGTCAACAATGGGAATGGAAAAAGGTAATTATTAATATAAATTGGATACAATGGTAATAAAAGTAACACAAGATAAAAATTCAATAAACATCGGCAGATTCGGAAGCGGATATAAACAGACTATGTGTACCGATTATGTAGAACTCAAAGCATGCGTTCCAAAAAATTCATTAAAACTCAGGACAGTTCAAGAGTTGCATCACTGATTAGTACTTTGAATTGAAGGGGCTTCATTTAATTATACATGCATTAAGACAAGGATAAATGTTTCCTTGGTAAGAAATAATCCAAACACTTCATTCAAAATTACTTTGCATTCATGTTGGGAAAAATTGTAAGAGATTGCAGTTTGTTATTTAGTTCAAACAAGGAAAAGAATTAGTCAGCGCGGTATTTCCGGTACCTGCATCATTGTGATATCTGTCATATGATCTAATCTCTAACGAGTATTCGCTGATTTACGGTTTCACAAAACTATTTAGGCAGGTTGTAGGAGAGCTATAAGTCCATAACCACAATAGCATTAGTTCAATTCCTCGCAATAGTTTTAGCAAGAACGAAATTCCAGAGCACCCAGAGATCTCATATCAAGTGGAAAAATTATTTTAAAATTCACATATCGCTCGCCCTAAACTGGCAGAATATGATAATCTTTTACTTCGCAAATCATTTACACGAAATGTTCAGCTTTCGATTTCATATACTTAACTTTCACTATGATGCACGTATGTCATACATACGTAACTCCGCCTTCAATTAAATTTGCATTTAGAGTAGCCTCTGATTTTCATTTGAATTCGGGAACACTGTGAAACAAGTTTCTCGAAAGTCAAATTTTGACAACTGTCAACAAAGTCAATTTATTGAAAACTTGTCTTGTCAATCAGATTGTTTACTATCATGTTGACTTTACTATGACAGTCAGTTTGACTTACGAAAAACATTACTGTTCCAGAGTGTTCCCAAATTTAAATCATATTTAATTCAAGGTGTTGTACATACGCATAATTACCAGTTGGATAGTGGTTTATTTATTTTCCAAAGAATTCTAACAGACTCATAATACAGAGGTGTGCTTGCTATACACATTATATGCACAATCGAACTGATAATTATGTGGTGGCTACATAATTGAAAATTCAATTTAAAAGAATAACTTGAAAAGACAAAGCATTAAAATGTTTTTGGAGCGGAGAGCGAAACAAGAAAATAATCGTAGAACTCTAATAGAGGCCACAATAGAGTAACATTTCTAGGGTGATATTAGAAAATTAGAAAACTTCTTTACGAAGCACACCAAGAATAAAAAATAGTGGCGAGGAGTGAATATTAAATATTCCTAAAGAAAAAATCACACTCAAATACGGCATGGATGGTAGAACTACCTCGGATAATTAACACTAGGCTTGTAAGTCAGAATATTTGCTTTAGTATTTTTTATAGCGATTATTGTAGTTACTCATTAACAAGTATAATACGTACCTCGATTAAGCCGATAAAATAATACAACGATAAGAGTTGCAGGAAAGAAGTTTACTTGCCCCAATGGAGCAGGATGATTAGTTTTAACGTATTATGCTCTAAATAAATGAGCGATCTGTTTGAAGTAGCTAAAATTTGTATTGGCATTAATATGTATCTCAATAAAGTAAAATAACTAGCAAGAGTAATACTTGCAGTCATTATATTATATTAATATATTAACAATCATATTCCTGATTGTCTCCAACGAAAGTTCATTAATAATAGGAATACACTTATCATAAATAAAGCACTTAATCCCTGTAGCTATACTCGATTATTATGAAGAAATATGTCCACGAATTCAATGCTACATTCATAACTTCTGCATTCCGCCGTTTTTTCTTTTAATTGGAAAATATTAAATTATTTGAGATGGGGTTAATCGCTTCATCTGAATCAGTCTGAAACGTTCACTAAATTAGCTTAGCTGAAATAAGCTATTAATAGGTGTAGGAGCGTACCGGCTTAGGATTTATTGACACAAGTTTACCAAAAATTAAATGAAACAGGTTAAAGGAAACTTAAAATGCTTTTAGTATATATTTTTTTATTTTTGAACAAACTTATTACTAAAGAAGAACATAATCTGTAAATATAATGTATATAGATTTATAGGAACATGACATTCAATTTGATATTGATAATATCGCAACGCAATGAACATAAGAATGTGGCGAAAACAACTTTGTCACTAAATCTATTTAAATATTCGAATATCTTGAATAAGAGTATGTTTTTCTGGGTTCAAATGTTAATTCAAGTAATGCAGTCCGGTATACACTAACTTATTTAAATTATTCTGACAAGAGTACTTGGCGTGATAATACAATGCCAGTATTTCAATTTGTGAATAACCTGTTTGATGAAATAATATTGATACAAAATGTAATGTTAAAGAACAAAAAATTAGAATATAATATGGCGACACTACAGAGAACGTGAAACGACCACGAAAACCAAAGATCACTAATACGAAATATGATTCCAAATATCAGTAAACCTACCCATAAAAGTTCCTACATTACCTTGGAGTCCCAAATTCACTAAAATATCAACAAATTCCATTGGGGGTTCATAGAAAATAGTAATACTCGAACAGAACATAAGCGGTAAAACCGAAGACTGGAAAATGATCTAATATGGCGCAAGGATGCGCGCGACATCGAAACTCATGACTCGAGTCGGCTGGATACGTTATCACCTCCGAAATCACACGAATAAGAAATATTTATGAGAATAGTTAATTACCAGGATATGTACTTGCTCCAACTACTATTTATTGGAATGCCCAAAATTAAAATTAACGAAAGACTTGTTAGAAAAAATGATACTCATGCCTACGTGATGGTAAAAAACAAAATGTCAAATAATATAGAAAACACAGGATTAATAATAATAAATAATGAATACAACTTATAGTATACCCACCTACAAAGGTTCCTACGTAGGCCTTGTAGTCCCTACTTCACCAAAATATCAACAAATTCCATTGCATGTTCATGGCAAATATGGACAGAACAGAACGTATACCACGAAGACTGAAAAATAATGGAATATGGCGCTAGGGTGCGCGCGACTCATAATCCCACTACTGTGTAGCCGAGCCAATACAATCTACCTCCGAAAATGCACGAATGAGAAATTTGGATATATATTTTGACAAATGGCCAAATTAATAAGACCAAAACACTTTATTATATTAATAAATTCCATGGTAGATTCACAGTAAATAATGCATTCAACAAAACCTAAAGGTGAAACGCGAAGACACTAAAGAATGTAACACGACGTAAGGATGCGCGGGACGCAGAATCTCACCACTGCAGTCGAGCGAATACAATGCACCTCCGAAGACACACGAATAAAAAAAATATATCCGACAATTATTAAATTAAATACCAAGAGTAGTCGCTATAATTGCTAATTTACTTATAGCCAATGAAAACATAATAAAATACTATTTATTTAGCTTTTAGTTAGGTTAAAGTACAGCACTAACAAGAAACCAAGTTCTTGATCTTTAATTCTTTATTAATTTTAGCATTTTCAATTATACAGGGTGTTCCAAAAAAAATTAGGTATGGATGGGAGGACTTAAAAAAATGTTTAAAGCATATAAAGTTTTCACAACAAGAACAGCGAATGAATGCAAAAGCATCATATTGGAGGCAACGGGGAGGAAACGGTAGGTCTTGGTTGGAAAAGGCAAAATGCATGGGATGTTCGAATGGCACAGGTCGATTCTCTATATAACCGTACTTGTACCAGACATTTGCAAACAAATTGATATATTTAGAGGACAGCAATTGATTGTGTATTGATTATTACAATTTTATGGTATTATTACGCAAATTAAGATTATAATTTGAAATAAAAACCAGGTCAGAAAATCGCCGATTAAATCCCATCCATATTCAAAGTCCATAGACGACCAGTGGTTGAATCAAGCACGACGTTGTTTTCTTGGTGTATTGTCTATATTTGAACATCAATGGGTCTAAAACTATAAGACTTTCTGGTCCAATGCTTGCTTGATAAGTAAATATTAAGAAACCAATTGTTAAATAAATCAGTGGTTAATTTATCTGAAGATGAGGCTTGAATATCAACGTCTGGAGGTCCAAATACGATTTGTTGTACTTGGGGCCTGAACTTGCCACTACGTTCTTTTTAGTACTATCAGTAGTGGAGACGACATAAGATTACCAGATAGATATCATTATACATATTATAGGACTGTGTTAGATGTACTTGTAACACCGCCTTGATATATATAATTTATGCTTGTTATTGAATTCGTCCACAGGTCCATGAGTGTTACATTATAAAACTAATTTTGTGGTATATTATCAAAATATCTGGAAAATACCATCAATATCCAAAATATGTATATCCCTAAAATTGGTATTAAAAGACAATTATACCTTAACTATGAGTTTTTAAATAATAGGATATGGTTTGTAAATATTTCGTTTTAAAGAAATGTGATATTTTTGACTATTTACGATAACAAACAAAATTGGCGATTCCAGTTATGTACTTATACTTTACTACAATAAAAATTAGGTAATTAATTTTAAAATTGAACTACCTAAACTGTACGAAGTGGGATTATATAGAGCATATGTGGGCAACGACCGGCCTGCTGTAAGATTTGATCCAGCCCGTGATACATATTGAAAAACCCAATTAAAAAAAAAATTCACGATTTAATTATAATGATGTACCTATTTTATTTCTTATTTCTTATTTTAATAAACTGCATTATAATAACATTGACGTATTATTTCATGTCTGATATCTATCGCTAAAGATTATGAACACTACTTTAAAATGCACTACTTTTAAACGCGGCTCGCGAACGTATTTGCACATCAAAGTTTGGCCCACGACATGTCAAAGGTTGCCCACACTTGATATAGAGTAACTGATTCGCTTTTCTTATGTATGCAAATGTAGTACGTGCGTAGCGTAAGATCTAAATTATTATGTTAATACCGCATTTGGAACACCCTGCATAACTGAAAATACTTTAGATTCAATAAAGAACGTTAAAGATGAAAAATTTGCGTTAATTGCATTGCCACATTACTATAATCAGTTCTAGCATAAGAAGGTGGCGCTTCTTGTCTATACCACATTCATGTATCCTGAAAGACGTTTCGATAAGGTGTAACATTTGCATTTCTAGATGATGTTCATAGGCTGATGATTCATATTTGTGTTGGTACTCCTAGATCTGGACTAAAGATTACCATAATGGATAGAGAAAATACTCATGCACAGCAAATACGATTTGAGAATCCATTGCACTTAGTAGTACTATTTTTTTTTCTTTTGCATATAACTTAGGTAAGATAAATGGAAAAATTAAGTTTCCTCTTATATCGTGTTAAAGTTCTGACTACTTTATGTGCCGAATAGAAAACAGATAAAAAGGATGAAAACAATAAAAACAATTTTCTATATTCCTTACTATTACATGTAAAATACAATAAAGTTACAATAATTTAACGAGTTAGTTTTGAATTGAACTAAATTATTACTTTCAAAAATTATACAAAAAGTCTACCAAAACAGTAGTAAATCGTAAAATATACCCTAATATTAACATGATTTTGTTAAATGCGTTGAAGTAACCCTGCTTGCTAATACAAAAAGAATAAAAATACCTCCAAAGTAGTAAGTGATTCATAAATTAAAAATAGAAAGCAAGAAAATTAAAGAGATAATTGCGCAACATTCAAATGGAAAGCATCTATAATATAATCGATAAAAATTAAATGCTTAATTTTCGAAAAGGAATTATATCTCCATTTGAAAAACGGTCATGTCGTTCCAGAATTTTAAGAATACATTGTTGTTTCAGAACTTTAAACCACAAGAAAATTCGTTAATTCCCGCTAATTCTAGAAATGTTAGTAATGATTTTAAGTTTACACACGCCAACTACCAACTTCTGACAATTTCTTTGAAAATGTCAAAAACAAACTGACGAACAAGAGTCTAGAAATAGCACCTTTATTTTAAATTTATTTTTAGGTACTCACTAATCTCCTGAAAAAAAAGAAGTACCATTTTGAACTCTGCGAAACATGAACTTAGTATCAAAATACATATATTTCAATCGTTAATTCACTGCCAGAATTTCTTACCGACAATATCATTTATTGTACTCTATTTTTAATTCAGAGGGGTAAAATGAAGAGCTCACACAATTTTTCAAAGCAACTCTTTGGCGGCAACTGTAAAACTAACTAGGATTTTATTTAAGTTGCCGTTAGCTAATTATTACTACAAAGCAAATTTACGGAGAAAAATTAAATACAAACACACTCAGGAAAATACACGATCTAAACGTCAATTAGTTGTAACAATATGGCGTCCCGGCAGTACAGTGACTCATTACAGTGAAAATGATGCAATTGTATATAATTTGGTAAGAAGCTGAAAACGTTAGAAAAAGTAATTACTTGGGAAAAGTAAATTGATTGAAATAAAACAAAACTAATTCGAACAACTATTACGAATCCTAACCGTGTTACCTGGTTAGGATTCGTAGCGGTTACATATTCAAGATCACAGTGAAAATGAGCGGGAATTACCAATTTTTCACCATAAGAACAATAAAAATCAACGGGAAATTGCAAAAATATAAATAGAAGTGCATCCACGATACAGCACATTATTAAACGATATCATCGCAAAAAGAGAGTGAAGAACAAATGTGAAATAAGTTAAAAAAATATTTAACGAACATGAGGAGTGGTGGATTATTAGACTATCTAGAAATAGTCCACTGCTAAGTCCTCTTAGGTTAACTCTAGAGGTGAAACGTGTTCTGGGAAATACCGTAAATGCAGAAACACTTCGAAAAACTCCGAACCGTGCCAATTTGCACAGACTAATAGCCTGAAAAACCGTTTATAAGCCAGAGGGATAAAAGACGTCGCTTACAGTTTGCGTTTTAAAAGTAAAATAAAAATTTCGACTTCTGGAAAACTGTCGTATTCTCAAATGAGAGTAAATCTAATCTTCTCGGCTCAGTTGGGAACGGTAATGTGTGGAGGAAAAAGAATTAAAACCGCAACATTTAAAACCAACAGTTAAACATGGAGATGGGCATGTAATGGCCAAGGGCTGTGTTTCTGCTGCTAGTGTCGGAAACCTTCATTTTATTGAAGGTACTATTGATAAATTTACGTACTTAAATATCCTTAAACAGAATTTAGTGTCTAGTGCCAAGAAACTTGACACAGAAGGTGATTTTAGATTTTACCAGAAGCGACCCGAAACATTCTACCTGTGTGGTCCAGGAATGGGTGTTATACAACTGCCGCAAAAATAGTGAATCGGACATTTGTGGCTTATTCTTGAAGCAGAAGTGCGTAGTCATCGAATATCCAATAGGAATGATTTAAAAAAATGTTTTGTTACAACAAAGCATCAGTATTTGGTCAGATTATACGCGAATCTATTCCAAATAGGTTACAATTACGTAATTATAAAATCCAAGGGAATCCCAACTAAATACTAATTGTCCCTTTTCTTAACTTTCAAAAATAACTAATTCATTATTACCTTAGGGTGCATCAATTTCACTCTGATATTGAATATGTAATCGCTGTAATGTTATCTGATCAGAATTCGTAATATCTGTTCGAATTTTATGCAATGTATTTCAAGAATAGTAGATATAATATATTTAATTTACTTTTCCCAAATAATTATTTTTATCTAACATTTTCAGCTTGTCAAATTATATACCACCGTTTTATTTTCACTGAGTCACTGTATATAACAACTCCAAAAAATCCAGTTGTGTAATACTGGAGTGATTTATGTAATCCTTGCAGGTTTTTCAAATTCAGAGTTCGAATTCCAACTACGAAAGAGTTTCTATTAGTTTGTTTGTTCTTTATATAAGTTTTCTAATTTTGTTTTTTTTGTTACAAAAAGAAAAAGGTTTATGAATAAATTTATTGATTTAAAAACATTAATAAATAACACCTACTGCATTGCGCTTTATGTGGGTGCGTGATAATGTAAAAGTACTGAATCCGTAGTGAAAGCAACTGGTTACTTTTATATTGTGGAGCTAGTCTCAATAAAAGCAATATTGCGAAATGTCTATCCAGAAATGCTTTTATGAATTAAATTTCTTTTCTTAATTGCAATGTCACTGAACATTTTATTTACTTAGGACTAAATGATTAACTTCGAGGAGACATTTTTCTGTGTTGCATTTATTTGATTTTCTTACCGCAAGAAAATATTTATTTGATGCAAGTATAATTTTAAGAATAGTATTTTCTAATATTAAATATTTTTCTAGTCTTGTGGAAAAACTACTTACTTGAATAGACAAATTTTTCCGAGAAAATCTAATTTCTTGATGCAAGAAAACAGTTCTTAGAATGTACGTTAAATTTAAAGCATGTTCCTAGCAAGGTACTATTAAGATGCACAAACAAAGTCTGCCATGTCAAATGATATATCAATGCATCTATCAAGTATGCACAAGCTTTGAAGTTAAATATACGGTAAATTCCCTTCTTGTCAGAATTACTAAATGCCCTAGGAAGAAATCATCAAGTAGAAAAAAAAACAGCTTTACAGCAGGATCTTAAATTCTTAAAACGCCTTCCAATATACCAAATTCATTTCGAAAAAGGTCCAAAAGTAAGAAATTGTAAGTGGGAGCCGCATGTGTAATACAACCAAATTTTTTAATTAGCTTCTGCTGATATATCCAATATAAAAAGGAGATAAGGTTTAAAATATATCTAAGTAGGTGCCATGGGTCGTGCGTGTTTAAATTTAATAAAATAAAGCAGAATGGGCTATTCATTCATTTCTCAATACGTTGTTCAAAGTAAAATAAGTCGGGCATTCTTCTTGCATCTCAGACCTAACAATGCATAACAGTATGAATGTGTATCTAGGTACAAGTTATTGGGAAACCAATATTTGTGATAACGCATGACATCATAGCTGCAGCAACTAGGAATAAATAGGAAACTATCCACCTCGAAAATAAATGACATTTGTTGTTGTCCTTTACCCATAAGATAGCAACAGTATCAAAATGTGCTAAAAATCTGGGGACAATTGAGAAAACCTGGCCCTCACCTGACAGTTCTTTTTGAATTTTCCAGATATCGGCAACTAGAGCTCTCTGTGGAACATTCTGGAGAAACTACAGCTTTTACAATTTATGGTATAGGTTAGATGCGCTGCTCTTCGACAGTGTTGAAGGATATAAGAATTACGGTGCCTAACTATAACATTTGATTTCGATATTTGAATCCTTCATTAGTCAACAGTTTCAACATCGCTTAGATTTGAAAATGGTACGGAAGAACTCTTATTAAATAGTTAACAAAAGTTTGTAACTGTCGAACTAAGACGGCATAAAATATAAACATATTGTACGAGAATATGTACTATCAGACATTTCCAAAGGACCACGAAACAAGTAATTTAACATCTTATATACCAGGGCAGAGAATGACAAAAAAATGCGTAAGACTACGTACGCGAAATTTTCTGAATATGCACGACGTGTAACAGTGATTTCCTGTAAGTAGCCTCAGCCTGGCCATAAAGAAAGCTTTATAGCTGGGTTAAATGAGAGGGAAAACATGTTTTATTCGCGGCACAAAGTGGGACAAGAAGAGTACTTTACGAAGGTACCTTCAAAGATGACCAAACTCCGAATACTCTCATAACAACGATATTCTATAAAATAGTCTGCGAATATAAAATATCGCTAATTACACACTATAGACATCGGCACAAAGCTTTTTATTGGCTGCATAAAACGACACAAAAATCACTAATTGAATTTTGTAAATTCTGAGGTAGTACTGTGGAAGACCTACAGCCGACTTGATGCTTAATTGGCACGTCATTTGCAACACAAATAGGACTTGATAACGAAAAATTGTAAGCTTACTAGAGCCCAATTAGCATACATCTTTCCGGGATTCAAAGACAAAATAGCGGAAAGTTACAAATAACAGAAAGTAAATCACACCGCAAGCACTTCGATAACAATGAAAAAGACATTTTGGAAATATATCTTCTATAGGACTAGAAACATAGATCGATACCACGATTTCATTATGTAGGCGACCGCCACGTGAACAATATTTTAAGGACATTCTCTCTAGAAGAGAACAAATTACTAACAAATTACTAGAGATTTACGGTTCGGCGAATAACAACAAAGATACATTTCATACATATGGTATTTTGATTCAATCCCCTTTCCAGAAATCCTCGACAAGTGAGCGATATATAGCTGATGTAGTCTCTGAAGGGCCAGCAACATAATTGCGTTACAACGGAGAAGATATATTATTTGCATATGATGTTTTATTAAATTTTACACCCTTCCACTTAACTAGTGTAATTTAATGTATTTTGAAGGTAGACAAACATGCACATCCTGTTAAGGATAATGGTAAATACCATTTTCAGTTCAAGGAAAAATTGTAAAAGTTGGATATCTTACATATTTTATATTATAAAGATATTACGGACGTCATTGGATATTCGTATGTGTAGTAATAAGTTTTATTTCAGTATTGTAATAATGACTTCCTTATATTTGCATTAGCGGTATATAGATGACGCAATGTATAACAATCTATAGTAGTGTATAGTTGTATGAAAAGGACCGCCAGTGTCGTGTTTGAAAGAATAATGTATATATATGAATAAGTAATGATAGTCGCTTTAACAGAGTTTAATCAAGTATTCCGAAACCAAGATACATACAATTTATTTATTACAAGAGGGTGCTTCCGTAACAACTGGCTGGTATCTTAAACTATTTTCGCACAAGGTGTAATGCGTATACTGGTATATACACACAATTTCTATGCATACAGGGCCCATACTCCCAGTTTTTACATCTTTCTTTCCTTTCTTGAACCTGGTGTGGGGTTGTATTAGGAAATATAGTCAGTCTCAAATATTTTCTAATTTAGCTCCGCAAAAATTACGAGAAAGTGATTAACAGATGTAGAAACCGTATATGGCTTAAGATTAATTGACAACAGGTGTACAACAAATAAAATCATCCAATGATAAGTGGAAGTTAAATGATAATGAAAAAGCTCTTAATAAAAATTACTTTTAAACAAACCCATTACTAACTAGAGTTGTTGTTTGGGCTATTTCCATCGTTTACAGGAATGTAAGATGGTTAGATTCCTTGGCAAGTTTGATCACGGTCTTTTCGTATGGTCTGCAAGACCTGTTAATTCGGGCCCATACCGAATTTCTAACTCTTGACGTGATGATACTGTTGTCGATGGGTTCTCATAATATCTAGAGTTGTTGTTTGGACTATGTCCATCGTTATTACCGGAATGTAGGATGGTTATATTCCTTGGCAAGTTTGATCATGGTCTTTTCGTATTATCTGAAGATCCTGTTTAGCTTGGGGAGGACGATGGACATAGCCCAAACAACAACTCTAATTACTATGAGGAATCCATCGTCAACAGTATCACCTCAAGAAATCTACTACTACAGGGAAATCTATATAATTCGTAAAAATATAACGATGAAAAATGCTATAGGTATACGGATTTATCAGAAAGGATACCCAATGTTTGACAACATCCGAAACAATACCAATACGTGGTATCAAAGAACAAAACGACAAAAATGCAGAAAAATATAATAATCTGGCGACACCACACGCAAACTCAAATGATAGTAAAAACGACTAAATAATGAACAACCTATAATATACTGACCAATAGATGTCGCACATTAACTTCGAGGTTCCATTTCTTTAACATATGAACAAATTGGATAATAGGTTCGCAGTAAACAATGCATTAGACAAAACATAAACCAGAAACGCGAAGAGACTACAGAAAGGAACATGGCACAAGGATGCGCGTGACGCAAAATCTCACCACTCTAGCCGACCGAATGCAAATCCACCACCGATGATGCACGAATAGAAATATATTTGACAACAACTTAATTAATTGCCAGGAATACTAGTACTTGCTATAATTACTAGTTTATCTATTGCCAGTGAAGTCATAATAATATTTATTTAGAGTAGTTACTTTGAGGCACAGCACTGAATACAACTACATGTAGTGAACACATTCACTTCTCTAAATAAAATATAAAACTAATATAATAAACTTACCTAACAAAGGTTCCCGCATAGCCCTCGAGCCCCCAATTCCACTAAAAAACAAAAAAAAAATTGTAGGTTCATAGTAAACAATAACATTCAACAGAACATAAAGCCGGAAAAGCAAACAGAAAAGAATGTAAAATGGCGCAAGGATGCGCGCGACGCCGAATGTCACGATTTTAGCCGAACAGATGTAATCCACCCACGAAGGCGGACGAATAAAAAATATATCCAACAATAATTAAATTAACTACCCAGCACTTGCTTTTTACAATTATTAATTTACTTATTGAGACGAGAGACATAGTAGATATATAAACTACTCCACTTTCAGGTATACTCTTACAGATATTGTACGCAACGTTGCCAAACCGATATGATATTGTGTATTCATAAATGCGTTAGTTTCTAGATAAACCTGTTTGTAGGTGCGTTAGTATTCAGAGCGTATCTTTTTCTGTGAAGCTCATTAAAGTTATTAAAATGCCGAGAGGAAAACCGACAAGTTTAGAAAAGCGCTCTATACTTGTTGACTTTCATTATGAAAGTTATTCAGTCTATTAAATTTACCACAGTAGAAAGAAGATTAAAAGCTGAAAATCTTCGTGCCCGTATTGCATCAAAATACCCCACTGCGACAGGAAAATGGACACAATGGCTACAGTGGGCAGAAACACTTAGCAATTTCTAAGTGTCCAATTTGACAGTGTAAGATGGTAAAAAAGTGCTATGGACTGATGAGGCAAAGTTTGAGCTGTTTTAACAAACGAGATTCGTTTTTGTAAGAGCGGAAGGTCAAAGAATGTTGCAGGATTGTGTAGTGCCAACTGTCAAGCAAGAAAAAAGTTCTATGCTTGTTTGGGATTGTTTTTCCTACACCAGTACAGGAGACGAAGATATTTTGCGAAAAGCGGGTTATTTAGAAATACTACAAAAAACTGCAAATACCATCGAGGCAACGTCTAGTCGGCGAAAATTTTCTATTCATGCATGACAACGACCCCCCAAACACTCAGTAGTGATATGTAAACATTTCTTAAATGAAGAACAATATAATGACACTTTACAAATAATGGCATGGCCGCCGCAATGCCCCGATCTAAACCCGATCAAGCTATTATGGAATGAATTGGACAGGAGGAGGATATTGTAATACAATTATTACAATGTAAAACTAAAAATACATACAAGTTAGGTGAGTTCACGTAAATTGTTTTCTTACATAAAAAAATCGAAATAATATACACATACATATATACATATACCTTACATACATACATATATATATATGTATATATTATTTCGGTTTTTTTTCTGTAGGAAAACAATTTACGTGAACTCACCTAACTTTATGTATTTTTAGTTTTACATTATAATAATTGTATTACAATTATCGATATACTAAGAATCTTTTTTGTAGTGATTGTCATGAGATTTTTACTGGTGTATGTAGCCTGTCCTGAGTAACTGTATATATACACTAGCGTCGATATTAGTTCGGACACGCAAATAAATTTAGAAGATATTATATATATGTATACATGTTGTAGCGTATGTTTTCGTGGGTAAACGATGGCTAATTATCCTCTCGGGTTTTGTACGACACTCGCGGTTGGTATAGGACATATATACATATACAGGCGCCATTGCCTATATGTGTAATATTATATGAGGCGTCCCCCTACCTTTCTTACAATTATGAAAATTCGGAATTTTTTCCATTAGCACAACCTTTGATGACCTTTGTGACAGATGACTGTGTATGTCACTTATAAAATGTAAGTGTCGTTATAACAAAACTTCAGTATAACTACCCCGGTATTTTGTTTCATAACATGCTTTCAAATAAATTTTACCTCAAAGTAGTCTTTGAAATTATAATTGTCTTAGCTTGTTACAGAAACTCTTAATAGGATTTTTGTTTGGAATAGGCTAATGACATGGCAAATGAAACGTACATAAAACGAAAATTATTAACTAAATGAAATATGTTTATCAGCAACAAACAAGTAAGATTTTATAAAAAAAATGTTGAAAGTGACCTCCACCTTGTTCAAGACATTTCTCACATCTTCATCAAAGATATATTTTTGGATCATACAAAACGATTTTTTTTCCTATCAAGTATGCATCTGAACGAATACTCTGTCAAATTAACAGGTAATGCAGCTAAAAATAGTACAAGTTACGACAAAAGTTTTTATTGGAATGGACTACTAGAGATACAATTTATTTGAACGCTTGTTACAGCAATGCAGAATTAAATTCCGAGAAATTCTAACCATTTCAAGTTTTTTAATAATTCAGATCGGAAACTATTGGAATAACAAATCAAAATAGAAAATCAAGTTTATTCAAAGTAGGGTAATTTGAACTTATTTTAGACCCACAGAGAATGTCTAAGGATTATCGACAGAATCTGCCAGACATTCAATAACCGGTATTCTCTTGCCATGAGTAAATTTAAGCGAATGAGACCAAACCTTCTACACAATGGAAAAATGAAATATGACAAGTTACTACAAATACGTATCACTAAAGGAAATAAACGAGCTTAATGTGCTAGCATCTCTTAACGTCCACCCTCGTGGCTCAATAAGATCTGTCGTGTATAATTTGAACATGTATCTTTTATTAGAGTGCCAAGCACATCATATTGGGAATATCCAATTCTGCGAAAATGATAATTAGAATTCAGGAAGACTCGCTGCTCCTTAAGAGGATTACTTGAACAAAGAAGACAACCTTTAGTAAAAAGTGGTGTTATAAGTGCATGAAGTTAGTGAAATCAGCAATGGGAATGATTTTACCTGATATAAATTTAACGACTGCTTCAAATACACTTTTTCCAAAGTCACAGAAAATATAGACGGGGGTTTTAAGGTGGGGTGGTTTGAATGACCACTTGGTGAAGCATAAATCTATTGTAAATGGGGATTACCAAACTTAATTTAATTGAAGTCGTACTATATAAACACTAATATTAATTAACTCTAAAGATATGCAATAATGTTTCATTTGTATTCTTAAACGTCCTGAAACCTTTGGATTATTTAAATGAATTCCTGTCGACTTTAATTGTTTATAAATATTGTTGCAAAAGTATTAATATTTTAAAGCGTTTCTGGCAGGTTCCCTTCTACATTTGTAAATAGCCCAGTGTGCAAAAGCCGCAAATAAAATGTGGTGAACACTAGAAAAATAAATGAATGATTCTTTTACTAATGGATTGGCGAATGGGATATCCAACTTTAATAGTTAGTAAAATTTGTTACAAAAAATATTTTCATTTTAAAACTTTATTGTCAGGCTCACAGTTCAGCGTTTACAACAGTCCAGTTTGCTAAAACTGTAGATAAAAAGTTGCAAACATTGCAGAAATGAATGATTCTTTACCATCGTGGCAGCGAATAACATACACAACTTTAATTGTTTATAAACATTGTTACAAATTATTTACATCTTAAAAGTTTCTCAACGGATCCCATCCGACTTTAGCAATAACGTAGTGCTCAAAAATGACAAGTTGAATGTAGCAAACTGAGATTGATTTTTTACTACTAAAATGTATTGCTAATTTCACATCGGTTATTTACGTAAGAAGCATATATTTTCGAGTTTCGTAGATAAATTGATACTATAAAACCGAGAATGGAATTGCCTAATGTTCACTGAAATGGAACCTTACCTAATGTAACGAGTACCGAAAAGGCTCTACAAAAGTCAAGTACCTTGACAAATTAAGTGTTGTTGAGATTAATAATTATGAACGAGCACCTGGACTGAGGATGGATAGAAGAAACGGAATTAAGGCCAAACGGAGTTCTTAGTTGCCATTTTACAGCATTTGTACACAAAACTATATACTTTTAATCAGTTAAAATTGCGGGAAAGAATTTTTAATCTATCATGCCTACTTCCCGATATTCTAAGCTTTAATTTTGAAATTATGTATTGGACAATTAACGTGTGAAATATATCCTTGGTAAATAAAGCGAATCCGTTATCCATGGGTAAATAAGTTACATAGATAATTTACCGGGCCTTCAGCTGTTGCTTAAAAAAACAAATGAGGTAATCTTATATATAATATTGAAAAAAAAATGTGCTGAATTAAATATTTCTTTAAATCATGTTTGTATATCAACACACAAGTCCAGCTCCAGATACTTTTTAAAGTTTCTGCAAACAGCAATAATTCGTAATTTTTTATATATTCCTCTGATAATTTAGGAAATTTGCCTTTACTTTGAAAAATGGAAATTAAAAGTTTGTCGAACAAAACTAAGCGTAAACATTTTTCTACGAGACTCCTCGTAGCGTAAACCTAATGTTAATTCCATGCGTTTCTGTGATAAAAACACGGTCCACATTTTTTGCTTGTTTGTCGTACGAGAGCACACTGCATACACTCAAATTAAATAATAATTGAATTCCAAACACATTTCCGAGTTATTTATTAAAAAAAAAACGGCTTTTCGGGGCCTTTTGTGTACAAAATCAATATAATTCTCTCTACATGAATTGCAGTCAAGTAAGGTACCCAATAAATTACACTCTTTGGAAGCGCAAATTATTCGATTATTAAAAGGAAAATTATCAATATAATTACTTTAATTTTATAACACTAACTAGAAAAACCTAACGACAGCGTTTACCTTAAGAGTACTGAGAATAAATATTTGAATCAGATGCGGTAAGGTATTAGTCTACAGAAAAAAGTATGTATTTCTACCACATCAAGAGCTTCGTGATCCGAATAATTTATAATATAAAATATATCGAATCATTAATTTTACCCTTAATGACTACATTAAAAATATTTGTTTATATAAATGAACTACTAAATTGACGGCATTAGTTAAAATAATACAAACTAGCACCAAACTCGGTTGCGTAAACCGAATGTGACGTAATCAAAATGCGTTTACTCTGTAAATACATATAACGTAATTCTTTTTCTATCAACAACAGTTATTCGCGACTTTAAAAAATGACATCTTTGAAAGTAAACCAAAATTAATATTCTAAATAAAACAAGAAGAATCATTTTGGATTCTGCGAAATGTGAGGTTCCCGATGAAATATATTTCAATCCGAAATTCACTGAGCAATATTCTGCAAGCAAATGCAATTAATTTTCTAATGTAAGGACGAAAGTTCACTCTCAGCAAAATACTAATGTTAAAATTAATTCCTGTGTCGTTCGGGAATCTACTTACTACCCGAATATCCGTTGTATTTGAACTAAGTAATCATAACATTGGCAAAACGCATTATAAAATAAACATAAAACATATCGATATCTGCTTTGAAATAAGTGATTATTTTCAAAATCTGCAAACTAAAAATTTTGCTAAAATTGATGATAATAAATTATTAGAATGTACAAAACTGATCTGCACGGATCTTCAGCGTACAAACTTCCGAATATAATCCAAAAGTGCATTAAATCAAATTTGGCTAGATTACACAATAAGGCGTAAGTCTCAGGTTCCGCTGAAAAGTTACTAACGCTGACATTCGTCTGGCTTCCCAAATCGTTATTTTTTGAATAATTTACGCAATTAAAGCTATTACCAAATTGGTCATACTACCAAAATGACACATATATAATTTTGCTGCAGTTTAATTAGACGATGTATGAGTGCAATTATTTGTAGATAACTTTAGCTGTGTCGTTAATGCTTCAGAGTCCAATTATATAATTGCCTACTTAAGATATACATTCCTAATTTATTTCGTTAAAAATATTAAAATGTATTCTAATTAGTTAAATGTTACAAATATTATTAACAACAAGTGATTTCTAAAGGCAAAGTTGACTATACTTCGCTTATCAAATACAGCTGTGAGTAATTTTCCGACGGATTCTGAAACTTGCCCCTATTCTGCAGTCTAACCACATTTCTCCATGATTAAATTAAGATTTGCCCCATTGAAATTGTTTTTCGAGTAACAATATGTTAGAAACAGAATAGATGCTAATGAAAAATGAAAAATGAAAACTGAAAAGATTCAAAGATCACTTACCGCAGTATCCGACTTCGTCTGGAAGGTCGGACGTTCTCGGTTCCATATCGTTTCGCCTACCAACTGAAGATGATTGAATCTCAAAGGAATCCACGGTGAACTAATGGAACACTTTGTTTAGCAATATCTGTCCGACAATTGTTCAAAAATTTACAAGAAAACGCGATCTTAAACCTGTTTTTCAATCTAATTTTAACCAATCTTAGACGATATTATCACTTACTCTAACTTATATCGACAACTGTTAATAAACTATTGAACATAAATAATTGCATTTTGTTAATGTTAAGAATATTATAGGGTACTAAACTAATGCCTATATCGGAATGCTTGCCCTGCTCGAACTTCAACGCGAGTAACGTCTTAACGTGGAAATATGAATATCCTTCTATTCCCAGGCGAACACCTGCCCTATATTTCAAAGAATCCCTTTAGAAAGAAAATGCAACCAAACAAATGTTAAAGTATACAGTCATAACCAAAAATTATATATATATTATATATATTTCCTTAGTTTTTAGTTTGAAATCTAGAGGTAGATCAATCTGAGATTTTCGTCATATATGCTATTCATAACTATACTGCGAGGGGTAAACGATATGTATATGTATGTACTAAAACATCAATTAAAAGATTTGTGTTCGGGATATGATTAGGCATTATTTTTGAACCGAAGATGTATATTTAGTCAAAGCGTACGTATTCAATTCGGGTTATAATGTAAATAATAAATGCTGTTGTCCAAGAATGAGATCATCACTCGTGCCGGCTAATTTTGTCTGCGTGGACTTTTAGAGGCACCGACATTATATATGGGGTTGCTTTAGTATTATTGAGAACAGTAAGATTTTTGTATGAAAAATACAATCCTCAACTGAAATATAACTTTTGAAATGTGTATTGAATTAACTTTGAAAACGTCTTGTGTAGTATAATGAATACTCAAGTCTTAACACTGGTTGATTTGTTTTCTTATAACTTTTAAACTGAAACAACCTAAACAAACAAAAATGCTGAATGGATTAATTTTCGTTAGATTACAAAACCAATTTATCCCTTCGGCATTTTTAAAGGACGGTACAGTTGTACACAAGTAAGCAATCTTCCATTATATTGAAACTGTATATGTTTGTGATTACAATTATACAATGTATGTAGATATGTAGCAATTGATAGCATAATGTTTTTGAACTGTTTTTTTGGACGTTCTCCTGAAACTATTTTCCTCTCCTACATCTTTATATTGTTATTTTGGACAAAAATGTCAACAGTCGCACTCCAGTGAAAACACAATACAGCATTAAACTATGCTGTCCCCATAGAACAAATAGAGTATAAGAAATGTCTGAGTAGTGGGTAAATGAAAACTAGCCTTTCTGTTGATTGGTAAGAACTAATGAAATGTCCATTACAAATGATATAAATTCAAAAGTGGTATTTACAATTCTGGAAGCAATTATTCGGATAATTCTTATGAACCGTTTAGATAAGGATGAGAATAGCATAATTTTTAAAACTTAATTTCCGTTTATTTCTTGTTGGAAACAAATATACTAACAACTACATTTCTTGATTGAAAATAAAAGTAAATAAGACCGAAAGGTAATATGAATTTTCTATGACGTCGTGAATTTACTTCAGTTTTTCTCGATATCCGATATTTGTGTTGGAGAATAAAAGATGTTTCAACATAAATAGGTTTTTCCGTCCTGCGGTACTATCACATCTATTACAATCCGAATAAAACTGTGCTATATATGAGACGAAGAATTCAAGCATTCGTTTTCAATTTTTTTTATAAAACCCTGGCTTGTCTGAATGTGTAAACCAATATTGCCATTAGGCTACAAGTAACAAATAAATGATTGGTTTACAATTTTTCCTTTTCCAATTATACCTTCTATTTAATTAAAAATCACTCTGGATAGTTGATATGGATCTTTAGGTTTTCATAGAAGCACAATTATCAATGTGTTATAAGTAAAATTAGATAAAAGCTATTATCTCGACGGATGGCCAAATCTTTCGTGAATAAGTGTTGCCATATTCCGCGCACTACTTGTTAATTTGAAATCAGTACTTTTTCCAGTCTGCCAGTTTTTAAGAAATTCCTAACACCTAAAAATACACGTAATTTGAACACTTCCTATTGAAGAAAATAAAGTATTAATAAGCATAGTAAGTGTTATCCTTTTATTTAACAGTTATTTTAAAAAGAATACGATTCATAGTACTTCCATAAGTGAGATGAGGTACTCTTATTTTACAGCAGAACCTTTCATAGTATTTCGTGTAAATTCATATGTAAAGTAAGTCTCATTTACTTCCGAATCTACGCTTATTTGAGTTGCCCTTAATACTTCAGACGTAGATTTACTAAGAATTACTCCCTTAAAGCTTGTGTTATCCTTGTCAACGATTTAAATTCAATTTTTATCACCAGTCCTGTAAATACATTCATAATGAAAAATTTACCATTTAATTAAAAGAGCTTCATAAAATTTACTTAAAATGATATCATAGCCAAAGTTTGAAAATTCCTCTGCTGTCGTTGATGCGCACAAAATTATGCACTTGTTAAATTTTGGATATTGTGAGATGGTTGTGCACTCGGCACTAATGCTTACTGATTTACTTTTTCATTGCAACCATAAAATGAATGGTGTTTTCTTCATACCATTCTATATTTCAGAAACACAATATTTTGGTATATTTCTAGGTGTGTTCTAAATAAACTATTAAACAGTTATTAAAGGACTGCGACACGTAGAATAGAACATACTCTCAGATCCAGAACTGTACCCATTATATTGTAAGGGTTGTTTTTTACGTGTTGCGGATAGACTTGGAATAAAACAGTAGATAGCTTTTAAAGACTTTATTGCCTTTCGTACTCTCCTCGAAGATTCTCTACTTTTCCGTACACGCTTAATAGAGTCACAAATGCGTGTTTGAAGGCATCGACTCTCTCTTCTGACAACTGCAACCTTCGACCACGCAGTTCCTTCTTGATTTTCGGAAAAATAAAGAAATAGTTGGGAATTAGATCCGGACTGTACGGACGATGGTCTAACAATTCGACGTATTGTTGCATTAAAAAGCCAATCGTCTGGCGTACCGTGTGCGAACTTTGTTTGGTGGAGCACGATTCATCATTCGGGGTTGGCTTTTCGAAGTTCAGCGATGACTTGCGGCAAAACCAATGGTTATATACCAATTGGCAGTAACAGTTCTTTGATCATGTTGAGGGATTGCCGCTACATGACCTGCTTTCGAAATAAATGTCGCGACTATCTTTTTGGAGACACTCCGAGAATGGATGACTTTTGTCGGCTGTTGTTCACATTGGAACACCCAAACTGACTGGCGTTTATTTTGCGGCTCGTATAAGTAAATCCAAGATTCATCACCACTGACGATGTCATACACGTTCTTAGTTTCCGGCGTTGAAGCGGTCTAGAGTTTTTTGTTACCAATTGTCTTCGGAAATTTTAAAAAATTATTACACAAAAATGTTCTCGGTATAATTCCATTTTCAAGCAACTTATCAACTTTGACAGTTCGTTGTAGCTACGTCGCTACACGTATTTCATTCAAGCTTTGGATTTAGATTAACTAAAGATGGGGGTAATTTTTAGTACTGATATTTAATTAGTGGCGTCTTCTAAGGCAGGGGAAATATGCAAAACTTCAAACACATCCCTCGTAAAGCCAAAAAAGATTTTTGGTTCATAAGGAATATACAAATATGAAGTTTCACCAAAATACATCATCGTATTGAGTTCTAGTCAACTTTATACGCTCATAATACCAACATATAAGAATAAAGATAATATAACAAGATTGTTTGTAATAAGAATCGCTTAAGCAGTCTTGTTTGAATTATTGTTGGAAAAATTATTAGTGACATAAGTATTAATCTTCGATTTGTTGAAAAAGGAGGTGGACTGTACATTGGCGATCATTGAAAAAATTGCTACCGTCACATATACATTACCGCTCAAAAGCGTTTAGGCACCCCTGTTTTCATGGATTATTCATATAGTATTATGTTTACCAAAAAAACATCATAATAAAATGAAATACGTATTTAAAATGTAGTTCAGTAAGATAAACACCCATTATATCGCATAGGGTTTACTATCATTTACCTGCACTTGGTCGGATTACCATAAACTGTTTATTGCGGTGCAATTACAATAACAATCCCTCTGAATTTACTGGGTAAATTTAGTCATCTGTTAGATTGTAGGTAATAATGTTTAAATTACCTTCCTAGAAGATTATAGTGAAATCTGTAACCTATGGTCAGTTGCAGTGTGGTATTTACTCTATTCACGTCGTGAGCGAAATATCGTGTGACAATTTTTTAACACGTGCGCTTATAATAGCTTACCATAAAAGTGGCAGAAGTAATCGACAAATTGCCAAAAAAATGAAAATACACCTCGCTACGGTTGACTATAACGTAAAAAAATATCGGGAAACTGGCAGTTTTCTTAATAAAAGACGGAGTGGAAGACCAAAAGCGACAACATCTGCAGATGATCGCAGAATAGTGGTTACCAGCAAGTTAAATAGACGCAAAGCAGCACCGGCAATCACCGCAGAATTAAATGTTGGTCGCCAAAAACTAGTGTTTCTACAGTCAAACGTCGCCTACAGAAAGCCGGGCTCCATGGACGTGTCGCGATGAAAAAGCCATTACTACGTAAACAAAACAAGCAAAAGCGACTTAAATGGGCTCGTGAACACCAACACTGGACCATAGAAGAGTGGAACAACGTCTTATGGACGGATGAGTCCAAATTTGAGCTGTTCGGAACCCGAGGACGCATATTCGTAAGAAGATCTGTGGGTGAACGTGCCAGAGAAGAGTGTATTGCTGCTACCGTGAAGCATGGTGGAGTTCTATCATCATTTGGGGCTGTTTTGCTAGCACTAGTGTAGGGGACATTGTGAAAATTGACGGTATATTAAAAAAAGAAGGCTACCGCGAAATTTTGGAGAACCACGCAATACCTTCCGGAATTCGACTTTTGGGTCAAAATTTTATCTTCCAGCAAGATAATGACCCAAAACATTCCTCTAAATTATGTAAAGACTATTTACGCCATTTAGAAGAGGAAGGAACTCTCAAAACTATTGAGCCTCCCCAGAGCCCCGACTTGAATCCAATCGAGTTACTATGGGAAGAACTAGATCGGGAAGGACGGAAATCGGCTACATCAGCTACTGACGTGTGGAGCAACTTGCAATCGAGTTGGACCTCAATAACACAAGAAACTCTGGCAAAACTTTTTGCGAGAATGCCTCGATCGTGTGCCGCAATTATTAAATCAAGAGGAGGTCACATAGATGAAAGCAAAATTTAAATTAAACGTTTTAATTTTCACATTTAAGTAATATGCAATACCATCAACAGTGAATATTATATAGCGTTATTGGAGCATTTGAAGGCCGAAATTTTAAAGAAACGACCGCATATGGCAAAGAAAAAAAATTTGTTTCATCAAGACAACGCACCGTGTCACAAGTCAATCAAAATAATGGCAAAACTACATGAATTGAACATCGAATTGCTCCCACATCCATCGTATTCGCCAGATTTGGCTCCCAGCGACTACTGGCTGTTCGCAGACCTCAGAAAAATGCTCGCCGGTAAGAAATTTCGCACGAATGAAAAGGTTATCGCTGAAACAGGCCTATTTTGAGGCAAAAGATAAATCCTTCAACAAAAGTGGTATTGAAATGTTAGACCGGCGGTGGAATGATTGCGTTGCTCTTGATGGAGATTACGTAGATGAATAAAGCTAATTTTGAACCAAAAAAACCGTGTTTTCTTTCTTAGGTCCGGGACTTTTCAGCCCATGTATTACATCTACATATAGACCTAAAATATAGTAAATAAATGCAATAGAATATATGCACTTTGCATATCATTCGGTCTCTACTCATAAGTATCTTCGAAAATATTTTTTTTATAAAGCCATTTCTTTTAGGCGTTATCACAATCTATGAATAAAATTCCATGAAAATGTTTGACCGCATTTTCAATTGGATTTTATTGTAGTTTGTGATTATAACTAAAGGAAAATGGATTACTAATTACATATTAACTACAATATATAAAACCATTTAAGTTTCACGGTTAAACTGTTAACGCTGCTCTGTCGCTCGATGGGTCTGAAACTTGTTCTACAAACTATGCATTGACATGTGCATTGCTAGTAGTTACCACAAGAAGGTTGTTAGTGAAGCACAAACTTGTACGGCATCAAAACGTTTCCGTTGCGATGAAAAAGTTATGTTCGTATTAGAATTTCACCGTTACGATGTAGAAATTCTTTATTAAATAGTTGAATTTTATTCGTATGAATTTCTTTCGCTGATGTTAAAATTTACTGCTGCCTTGAAATATTCCAGGTTTTGGTGTTTAAATACTTCTTTGGTACAGAAAATTGTTTTGAGCCAAACCATGGCGATGCGTCTTTTGCTGAGCTAAGATTCAATAAAATATTATGTTATAAATATTATTTATTTACTTCTTATATTTTACGTCTATTTGTAGATGTCTTACTCTAATTAATTAGTGTAATACATCTACATATAGACGCAAAATATAACAAATAATTAAAATAGAATATATGCACTTTGCATATAATCCGGTTTCTAAGAGTTACAAACAATCAATTGAAATGTATATAATATAAATGTAATCTTTATACGACTAAGTTGTATGAACAGCTATTAGTGTCTGACCATTTCTGTAAGGTGATATTAACAAAATATATGTAAACATATTAAAAACTGCAGATTAAAAGTTAGTTCGACGCTTATTAATAAGGTATTACATTTGATAGTTGTGAACATATTACTAGATAGGTGCATTCTTATATTGGTGACAAAATGTCTTATAATATTTATACATTCCTATTATTGATAATAATAGGACGGGTTAATATAAGCAAAAGTTTCGTAACAGACCTAACTTCTCCATCCTTGTTCGCATAGAGCGCTAAGTGAAATCCATTGGTTTTACCACTCAATCTTATGGACGATACGTCAATGTCTAATCCCAATGAATTATTATATTATATTATAATATTCGTAGTTCTTTTTACTGATAGGGTAATTTTGGCACTTCCATTGTACGTATCTGCATCGAAGTTTGGTTCAAGTTCCAGTTGATAAAGAGATGGTACCACATTGCCTGGTAGCAGATAATCTGCAGCTAAGGTTTTTGTTTGCGGTATTTGACTCTGATCATCGACATGTTCAGCTTTGACTGCAAGAAACGTAAAAGCTAGAATCATTATCTTAGTTGCAATGCTAAAGACATTACAGTGAACAACGTTGGTATTATCGAAACGATTTATAAAGGTTTTTCAGGAATGCCTTTTTATAGTTTATGTTTGCATAATAAGTACTTTAAGATAACAAATTTCTCAGTAAAGTACATGTTTGAACCGATGAATTTTTTTCTAATTGCACAGTATATGTACTGAAGTATGTAAGTATGTATACATTTATCGATTATGGTATCAATGTTCACCTTTAGACTATCTACTTCTTTGTGAGTTACTAACATTGAAACTATTCTTAATTATACTTCCTTTAGGATTGCGAATAAATCTAAGTAACCTATTACATTCAGTATGATCTAATTTATTGAAATGTGCTGAGGAATCTTTGGCATTGTATTATATCGAAAGTGTATAATTTAAATGATCGTGATATTACAAAATTCTTAATGTTTTAAATGTAACAATACAAGACCTTGTATATTTTAAAAATATGTGAAACATGAGCACTGTCTGTATTTATTTTGCATTATCTACAAGTGGATCAGTTTCAAGTGAAAGGAATATTGCAGTGTCATTCACAATAATTAATCAGGAAATGAAATTTTTAACAATAATAACACTATACTTTATTTATTACAGTTAATATAACGATAATGTTTGGAAATAGAGTCAAAATAGTGCTCGCATAATTGTAGATTATGAATATTTACAACATCGATTATAAATAAAATCTGATATATAAATAAAATGTAGATAGCATACACAATACTTTAAAAGCATAATAACAAAATATGAACAAGGTATTTATATATATAATAGGGTAGAAATAAAACACACATACAGCATACTAAATCTCACACCCTTCCAATGCGCCTGCAGTGGGTTATACCACAGAATAACAGAAGGGACAAATTTGTCGGCTTCTTTGATATTTGTGTGGCCTTATTTTTACCTACAAAATTAAGTAAAGTTTGTTAGACGTCATATTGAAGATTAATGGAATGGTAGGAAATTCAAAAGACAAAATTGTAATTATAATTTATTCTGTTAATTTGTAAGCAAT
This sequence comes from Trypoxylus dichotomus, assembly GCA_023509865.1. NCBI lineage: Eukaryota > Metazoa > Arthropoda > Insecta > Coleoptera > Scarabaeidae > Trypoxylus > Trypoxylus dichotomus. The sequence continues at coordinate 355,780 of JAENHH010000416.1, forward strand.
ATATTCGTAAGGTTTACTACTATATCACACTTACTAAAGCAAAAATAAAGTGGCATATTTCAATTAGTGGGGACTGTAGTTAGGATATAAACCTGGACCGAAGTCAGATGAATAATATAATTAGTAATTCGACACAGTAACAACTCTAGCACGATAACAGTGAACAGATTGTTGTATATCGTATTGCATCTGTCACTCTGTCAACAGTTTAATGCGGTTTTACTTCCAATCCCTCTTAATTTACAAAAGGAATAAAAAAAAAATTAGACATAAAAGAGAAATGAAACAACAAATCGTGTTTTAGTGTTTATTACAAATGTCTCCATATACTTTATATTACATTTTTCCTTTATTACAGGCCAGTTCTCTATTTAAGAATTTTATTGTGTAAAATATTCTCAATCTAACGCATAATGAGGTGGTACGTAATTTACACTTGCAAAATGTCGTTTTAAAGTGTGCCCTATTTTAGGGTGAGGGACTAAACTAGAAAATAGTTCCAATTTATGGCTACGCAAGTGGCTCTCCCGGCATTTCTAACTTGCCAAAAAATTTGTCCTCTTCGCCACTTTTAAAATGGCAAAATATGGAAGAAGCAGTAATATAATTGGATGCCTCCAGAGCATGCTTTTCGTATTGTACGCAAGAATGTTTCTCCAAACACTTTTTTATCAGATATAACATAGGAAAACGTATTTACTGCTGGAAGATCCAAGTTCCTATAGTCTCTTCATCCTACAAAGATTTCTTTGATTTCAATAATCGGCACAATAGGTAATTGTGTCTGTATTTGTGAGCTATTTAGCTGTCGTTAGTTTAGTACACTATCCGTATAGTCAGCACAGTTTGCTCCTTCGACATGCTGAAAGTAGGACATGCAAAATAGCTTTTTAAACGCACGTTTAAATTGTATCGGAGTAGGGTTCTTGCGTTGCCTCCTTGGCAGATTAAATAATTTTCTAATGCGTCTTGTTGGGTACACCAGTATAAATAGTTTTGGCTCGATTATTACAGTCCACATTGTCAATAAGGTATTCAAAGTAATGCGCTAGCATTTGATCGTTTTAATCTGCTTTGTTACTTTTCTTTCATTATGGAAAATTTGAAGTGTTCTAAACATGTTATCCATTTCTTTAATAAATTACACTTGAGATGGCTGTCCAGATAATTGCTCTTGTTTTGATTGAGGAGAGGAATTTAATATATCAAATAAACTATTCATTTTTTCTACAAATACTATTGTTCCTGTAGCGGCAGTAGACAATACTCCTAGGGCTATATCTTATTCATTCTTGCAACCAGTGATTGACTGAATAATTGTACAGCAAGTTTCACTCTCATTTTCTCAAAATTTATATATACATACTGTTTACAACAATTACAAAGGAATAGTTGAGGTGAGACAAAAATCCTTTATTGCGCTTGTGGAATCTCCAAGTAATGGACGATGTGCACTAACAGTCGAACACCTTGAGAGAAATAAATCATTTTATTATAAGGACTTTAATAGCGTGTCAAACAAAGATTCAGACTTCAAATTCTTTTGTAACTTCGAAGTTGATTTGAAGTAAATATCATTAGGGGTGGAACGGTTATTTTCATTATACAGAAATATTTTTTTGTTGTGGCGAACGTCATCCTGTAGTTGCTATTGGAAACACACCAAGTACGGTAGCTCACTCCAGTTTGGTGATATTTCTCAGAAAGGTAAGTATCCCAAAGTACTATTACGTATAACAAATTACTTCTTGGTCATTTAACCCGATGTGGACGGCAGTTGTATTAATAAGTTCACAATACAAATATATATATACACTACCGCTCAAAAGTGTTTAGGCACTTTCACTGACAGCAAAAATGTATAAAACTCAGCAAAAATGTTAATAATATTTATTTTTTATGTACAGATACACGTACATGAATAAAAATATATTAAATAAAATGTGAAAATTAAAACGTTTAATTTAAATTTTGCTTTCATCTATGTGACCTCCTCTTGATTAAATAATTGCAGCATACAATCGAGGCATCCTCGCAATAAGTTTTGCCAGACTTTCTTGTGTTATTGAGGTCCAACTCGATTGCAATTTGTTCTACACGTCAGTAGCTGATGTCGGAGCCGATTTTCGTACTTCCTGATCTAGTTCTTCCCATAGTAACTCGATTGATTCAAGTCGGGGCTCTGGGGAAGCTATTCCATAATGTTGAGAGTCTCTTCCTCTTCTAAATGGCATAAGTAGTCTTTA
>JAENHH010000416.1:358125-438000 GCA_023509865.1 Trypoxylus dichotomus
AATTTTCAGAATTACATTTGAATTTACAGCATTCCACTTTTGTTTCAAATTGTAAAAGTGGCCACAAGTTCATAAAAATTTTCTAAGAAAAAATGAATATGGGAACAATGAGCTGTTTTTTAAATCAAGCTCAAACAAATCTAGAGCTGTATAGCTCTGTAGTAAGCAATAGTAACTGAATCTTAAACTATACTCCACAATGTAAAAATAAAAACTATGTCTTTACATCAATCATCTAACGTCAAAACTAATCACTTGGTCATTGACTGTAGTAAATATTTGAAATTTCATCATATATGAGCTCCTTTATATTGATCACTACTTTAAATAAAATGTTTAGACTCTACTTGATGTTACTGGATACAGTTTTCATTCCTCCTCTACAATTAAATTGAGACAAACAAAAAGCACAATATCTGAGAAAGCAAAAGAAGTACGTATATGTTTTATCGAAAATGCTTATGATAGAAATACAGAAGAATTGGGAATTATATGAAAATAAAAGAAAGGTATGAAGAAATATAACAACAATTAATAAAAACAAGGTAAGAGTGCACAATCAAGAATCCTGAAGTTCACAACAAAAATGGAATTAAAACGGGGACACAGTAACTCAAACACTGTTTGTCCCAATCGTAAATACTATGAAGCTTGCAAAAGAAAGTAGCTATGTTGGTTCTGAGCCAAAATCCGTAGTTTCTTATGGGGTCCCGATTCACATTTTATCCCCATCACGCCGACCTCGCAGAGACGTGCGACGCGCGCCTTTCAAATCTTGCGTGTAGCATACAGCGTCGTCCGAAAATGTTTATCCAGGTGTGCAAAAAACAGGGAGTCGTCCGTAAGCATTTGACCGCCCGCATGTATGCAAAAGCAACTCGGCGACGAAAATGGAAGGAAAATATTACAATAAGTGACTGGTTCGAATGTAACCGGTATCTGTTACAATGGGAACGAATATCTGTTCTAATTATAACGAATTATCAAGACTTGATTAGAGGAGATATCTGTTCCTATTATAACAGTTTACATTCGAGACTATGGGTTGCTGCTAAGAAAGCGTTTTCAACTTAGGCATTTTCACTTAATTTCAGGGAGCATTTAATGCCAACAACACATAGAAATATCTTGCACCAGTGAGTGCATTATTAATAAAAATGCCAAGTATAAGATCTAGTCAGTAAATACAAAAATATGGTACATTGCATATGTCAATATGAGAAAGGAGCGAAAGCATTGATACCTGATATCTACTGCCTTTCTTCGCCTGAGAGTTCGACGATGTGAAAGGTAAGCAAAACCTTTACAGAATCCATAAATATCTCGCTTAATGCACAATCGAGTGTACTTATAACTTACTTAACTAAGTGTAAAAACTTGAGTAATAAGTAAGAAAAATCGAAAAGAAGAAGGATATTCGTTACTGATATACACTAATTAAAAAGTGATATGTATTTGTTGTGTAACAGAATTGGATACCTTCTAGAACTTTTTACGTAAGTTGATGATTCATCCCTAATCCTTTTGGTAGGTGACCCTCGTTCTAAAGTATTAAATGTAAATTGCAGCGAATTAGTTAATGGGATGTTTTATCTTCTCTGTAGCAGCATTACGATGTTTCATAATATTAAGGAAAACCGTCCTTAAGCAGAATCAAATCGCAATATTACCGTGTATAAGAAAAGGAAAAATGAAAATAAAGACTAAAGCCTAGAAGGGCTTTGAGTCTGAAGTATATATCCATTACAGATTTCTTAATATTTTCAATAAAGGAAAACCATAGTTGAGCAGCAGAAACCAGATTCCATGTTAATATAGAGTTGCAAGTATTAAATATTACACAGAGCTCACAACTTTAGTATGCATTACCTAGATTTGTATTTAAAAGCTTATTTAGGAGATAGGACTAATATCGTGACTAGTGATTATACAGAGAAGTTACTGACTGGCGAGCGAGGAAATAGTTTGGCGACGATAAAGCATTTCTTTAAAGGTAACTAAAACCCGGAGAAGTTCTCATATACATACATATATTTGTAGAAATGCCATTGGATTTTTTCCAAATAAAATAAATGAGTGCTAATCTTTAAGAAAGCACGTGTATATTTCTGAATGAATGCAAGGGATGAGAAAAGGAAACAAAATGTAGTTATTTTTGGTATGTGCAATTACAAAGTTTACGATACCTATAGTATATGCCATAGGTATATATACCAACACAAAATTCAAAATATAAAGTGCTTAGTGATTGCAGTTTACAAATATGACGTAACAAAATCCCTCACTAGCGCGAGAATTAAGCAGTCACCAAATTTTTATCGTTATATAAATTTATAATAATAGCAATTAATCATAGCATTAAATCATACCATAATCACATAACTTATACGCTTTGTAAAGAAACTTTTTATCCCTTAGTTTTACGATCGGCAGCTTATTCAGTTGAGTTAAAAAAGATAAACAAAAATTTAATTGACTCAATACTATTTATATAATCTAACAAAAGAATATCAAAGGCATGTATTTATACGAGGAATGAGTTGGAAGTTAAGAGCACTTCTCAAATTACTACATTTAGTCAACACGTCAACAAGAATATTTTTCCTTCCTCTTCTTTTTACATAGGCAATGGTTACTTAACAGACATTAACTCACCCAACTCCTAAAACTCAGTATCATTATAAGCTATTTGCATTTATAATCATCACTATAAAACCCTCATTTCACAATCCCATAGCTACACTTTGTACTGCCTGAGAGATACGTGTTATTCAGAGTTCCATTCATACGTTTTTATGTGCGTGTGTATATCTAAGTATATCGTATCAATAATCCAAACAGTCATCTATTCAGAGATCTGTACCATACACGCTCTAAACTCATCTTCATTCACTTGATTCGAGACTCCGTCCGATTGTAAATAGCGTAGTTTAGCACCGCGGTGTTGCAGAATGAATGAGCTGTAGCTGAGATGCCGGGCGTTACCCGCTGGAACTTCCTAACGGTCCGACGCAACACCGAGACAGCGCGTTTCCTTCAACAGAGACATGAACGTCAAGCGTATCGGTAGAAATTTTCACCAGCCAAGCTGTTTGTTTTTCTCACACAGCTCACCCTAATTGTTACACAGCTAGTTATTCTAATCAAGAGAGTTTAGGATTGGTTTACTGTACTATATGATTGCTCCCCTTCCGTTTAACGGTTTAACTACTGCCAGAGTTCGTCAAACTTTTACTGTTTACTAACCTAATACAGTATAATTGAAGCGACTTAATCCTATAACTTCAAAACAAAAAAAAAAAAAAAACTGGTTCACATTCACTATGCAGATTAAAATAACTTTCATGTCATCGTTTCAGGTAATCATATTCAATCTAGTTACTATTCCGCCATAAGTAAAGCTGATTATTTATCAAACTACAGTAAAAAACAAAGGCTTTATACTGCACTGCTACTTATTTTGTTAATAAATCGATCCCAACTAATATTACTTCAGGGCTCGTGATCTTTGTTATTTGTAGCTGCCTTATCGGTGTAATTATAACTGCAAAATTCCACTTTAGGAATTCTGTGTGGAAATAAGCAGGTGGACATTAAAGGAAAGTATTTTTGTACGTTTTGCTTGATGCGAATTCTACATTTAAAGAGAAAGGTACCGCAACATGTTTTTACAGACTTTTTGATTTGTTTATATATAGGATTTGGTGGATGGTATATACAGTAACATAGGTATCAATTATAATCTCATTCGAAGGTTTTGTGTATTTCCAACACGAATACAATTGCTTGCCCGCCGTTTAACACAAAATATAAAAAACATTAGGTGAATGACAAACGTTAATGAAAAAATATATTCTGCAGTTTTCACATAAGAAGACCCCCACTGGGAAATACCGTTGGTATCAACTGTGAATGAAGTACTTTAATTAAAATACTTAGAAACTATTGTCAGTTATCTAAGCGTGTCATTCTTTTATACATATCATTTCACAACGTATTTCTTTCTGCACGCATAAACATATTTGTAGGCCGGCTTTCGATAGACTAAACCAAGTCCCTGTTCTCTGAATTAATTACTCTCTAGATAAACGGTATTTTGCAGTAGATCAAAAGTTGATCAATTAACAGATTTAATCCATTACTGAAATGTATTCACACTTATTGGTACTTCCTAAATAATATTATTACTCCTAAGCGGTCATATTTGGAGCGGTCACATGATATTTAACAAGATTTCAAGCCTACACAGCAGATCATTAATTACGTACAGATTAAACAGAATTTAAATCCGTGATTTTAATGGAGCGTGTTCATAAGGCGATAAGCAAGTGAGGATTCATTCATTATACATTATATGCTAGGATCAATCACTTAGGCCGTGCTGTCTGATCCTTTACTTGCTTCCTATGATTGTTGTAAAAATAAAAGCATCCTCCTCTACAACATCAGCAAAATAATAATCCTAAATAAAAAAAAATAATAAAGAAACAAATGGAAGATGGAACTCATCCAAAAACGTAAATAGTACCTATGCTTTAAGATTTAGAACTAAACTGGAAAATTCAGAACTTAAGAAAAATAAATTTGTGATTTTAATACAATGCATATAAAGTGCTTAAACAACTCATCGAGGAAGCACCTTTATACAATTGAAAGTAAATCTATTTGAGTATTTCCTACATATGTAATAGCTAATATTTTTTGATAAAGCTGAAGCAGTATTAAGGCCTGGTATCCGAAAATCCATAAATTGATGACTGAATCAGAAATTAAATAAATTTGGAAAAAAATCACGTTTTTCTTAGTTTTTCCTGAAATCAAGTAAAACGATGTGCTTAGTTGACCACTAGTACTTGCTTCGTAACGACTATAACCGAACACCTCCTTTAGACCATAGATTTTCTGTTTTATCTGTAGGTAACCGCAAATATCTGTATGACATTCTCGCAAACTAGATTAAACTACTATTATTTAAAATCAGTAGGATTTGTAAGTAAATATTTAACAAAAATCCAAAAACTAACTAGAAGTACATCACAATCTTCAGAGAGTAAAGTAAAAGTATTATAGCATTTCTTGAAATCTTATTAGAAAAGCACTCTTATTTTGCAATGATGTGGAATATATGTGCCATATAATTTTAAGATGCGTTAATATTAAAATGCATCTGCCACGATTAATACCTTGAAAAAAAAATTAAACAAGCGCAAAATAGTAAAAACATTGCCAAACTATCACCAATTTATCATATCAACATTACGCAGTTAGGAAAGTAACTCAAACCATGAAATTTAGAATAATTTGTTGCAAGATTTAGAATAAAACTAATCATATCAAATGTAACTAAACTCGGCAATAAATAAATGCAGCTTTTCATAGCTGATTTCTCTTAAGACTAAGAAAATTTTGTTAGCCTACTATCGTACCACTATAATTTAGAAAAAGGAATTGGAGCAGTTGTAGTTCCAAATAAGAATCTTCCTTGTATTAATTAACCGAAAAATGTTACTGCGTGATCATATCACTCGATATCTATGAGAGATGATATTCACCTTCTTGCAGAAGGTACGTATGGTTCCCATCGCATTTCAAGTGTTTTCTGGTACTATCATAGAGCATTATCCTTCATATAAATGAGTAAATGAGTCCAATTATTTCTTCATAGGTATTAAAAGGAAATATTGTGAAAACCACAATGGCAATGACTTCTTAAAAAGGAAAAATGAGCGGAATATTTTATAAATACTATGTAGTTGCTTAAACAACAATAAGGAATTCGCGCAAATAGGACCAATAAGATCGTTCGGATGTAATCTTATTTACCCAAACAATTGTGGGCCTAACTATAGTGAATCATTAGCCATCAATTGCTAATTAAAATTTGGAAAATTTAAATTAAGGAAAATTAAGCATAAGAAACAGAGAAATGTAAAACATCTCTATGCATCGAAACACGAATTTCGATTATTGTATTCTATATCCCAACTACTTTAATATTCACCTGACGATGTATACGAATGTAGGTTGAAACACTCGCCTAATTGCATAAAATCGGTCGATTGAAGTCAACAATTTTTCTTCTTCATAATATTTACGTTCTTACGAAAAAAGAATGCTTTCATTTCGCTTATTCAGCAATGAAAGATATATGATGAAACGCGTTGCACATAAACAGAAGGCTTATCGAGCCCATATTTAGCTAATTTTTGTTTAGGCAATACATAATGCGTCCAAAAAAAAACCCAATGCTGTCAGTTTCTCCGTTGATAAAACTGCTTTTAACACCCTAAGACACGGTTCGCCCGGCTTAAGACACATCTTCGACTGTTGATGGAAGCTCGGAGATACAGTAATGGAGCCCAGGATTCCCCACAAATAACAAATCGTCAAGAGAAATCAGTTTCATTCTGCTTAAACTTCACCAGACCATTCATGAAGTGTTGACAACAAACCAATCTTTACTCAGACGTTCATAGCAGACGTGGTACCTAGCCTACCAATAGCTTGGCTCCTGAAGCGTTCGCTCTGACGAAATATCGACAGTATTTGCTATTTAGGATAGTTCAAACCTCAACGATCGTTCAAAATATCGAGCTTGTAATTGACTATTTTCGGTCTCGTAATAATTTGCGGTTGCCCCAATGAGTCATCATCAATCAAACCGATTCCACCTCATTTGAATTCATTTCCCTTTTTTTGGATGGTTGGTATTTCCAAAATATATTTAGTTACATACACCATGATAATCGAGAATGTCCATTCTCACTAGCGCAAGAAACCCTTTCAGAATCTCACCAAACATCAAGTGAGTGAACCAATATAGTCTCTAGTTTATTTTACTAGTCTATATTTGGAGACAAAAATCAAAAAGCGTAGAGCTTTTGTCAAGTTTGAAATAAAACATAATCAAAACTTAAATTCTACGCTTTCGTTCAATCATTCAATTGTATGATCAATATACCCAGAAATTTATCTAGCTTGATTGAAAAATAAAACAAGTACATATGCCATTAGAGAGACTAGAGAAATTCATTTAGCGCAAGTAATATCAATTACGATAAATTAAAAAAATTAGGTTTTGCTTGAGTTATGTCCATAATAACTGCAGTGAAAAATCGCGATATATCAAAGTAAATCCCTTGAGCGAAAGCTTTAAGCGGTACAATGTATATTTAAATATATTATTTTTTACATTTGTATATATTCAAAGAAATAATTCATGAATGTTAATTACAATATTGAAGGTTTTATTTAATAGTACTTAAAATATAGGATGTAATTCATCTCTTCGTAAGACGATTTAATACCAATTTCCAATTGAAAGAAAATATAGTCAAGTTAATGTTGACAATATTTACTAAATCCCACTCGTTTCCAAGACGACAACACATCCAATGTATGTGACATTTATTTGTATGGTTATTAGAACTACACAGCGTATATACATACTAAATGACTTGGAGTAATATTTTATGCTGTGCCACAGTCATACCGTACTCTCCTATACTGATTATGAATATCTAGAATATATGCTTCCGGGTAAACACCGGTAGAGCAAAAGAAAAATAACGTGCGTTAGTAGCATGCTTGGCGTTTTGGTTTTTGAGAAATCGATATTTACATAAAACTATATATTGCAATAAAAATAGATTTTCTCTCCTAAAAATTAAAAGCATTTTGCTTAGTACATATGAAGACAGCAAAAGCAGAAAAATGTAAATGCATACATGAAACTGTAATATTAGTCACATGGTGAAGGGAGTATATACTTTAAGACATATTACAAAGAGTCCTAATGACACTGCCTCCAACAATAATAACAAAACGGAATTAAATCCAAAATAAAAAGTTAAATTTTAAATACTATATGAAAATCAATCATCAAATTAAGAATATCATTACATTACGTTTACGTTCCAACAGGAGCTTTTAGAGTTGTATTATAACAAAACATAAGCATGTACAACCTTGTTGTCACTTTAATTCTTAAATTGTAATATATCTGCTGGTAGAACGAAAAAAACTTACTCTTCCTCATAATACCTTAAAAATGAAGCTTATACAAGGGGACTTGCACGCACAAATTTTAATGTTAGTTTTCAATGCAGCACATTATAGATCGCCGATCATTATGTAGTAGTACACATTAATTTACCTATAGACCATTCGCACCTAAAAATTCACTATGGCGCTTGTGGAATGTTATCCTCTCTTTCAATTGACATAGACTTCATGTATGTATATCTCTTTTCAATCTGGGCAGAGATGCGCGATTTTGGACTAGTGATTTTTTTGACAGCTGCATTACAAACAAATAAATTGGCATTTAAGTTTTACTGATTGGTATCAGTTGCTCTGTCTCAACTGGAATAACTGTATGCCTGTCCTTGCTATCACTGTAGCTGTATATCTAATATTCTTATTGTATATTGTATATCATTGCAGCATTATTCTCGATAAATAAATAAGTTTACTAATTCTATAGTCCATTGCAGAATGGATCCTAACAATAAAAAGAAATGTTATGCTCGTAAATCATGTATTAATTAAAGCCGTTTCGTGTAATTTGGCAAATATGGAAATATTTTGTAATATTTATATTAAATACTATCAGGCTATATAATGCTATAATAAACATGCACATATGAGAAATATTGATTATGTTCCATATGTCATTTCTTCACATAGGAAACTGCAGAGTTCAAAAACGTCTTAAGAATATAATTTTGACGCAATACTGCAACCATGTTTGCATTTCTCATAAGAGCCATACTGAATTTTAAGGTGCGAACGTACTATAGGTATAAGGTACACACCGAAATATACGCGTTTGCAATTTTATTGAAATAAATCACGTAATCTCCTAGTACTTTGGTTTAGGTGGTTTAACAAACAGAGATTAATTGAATTTAAATCCAATGATAGCACGTAACACTCAAGCAATTTAGAAAACACCGTGTGATAATAAAATAGAACGTCACGCGGAATAAGTATTTAAAGAATACGAGAGTAACTGCTTAGTTATCGTTTTTGCAGAGATTAAACGTTAATTTATTTGTGCTAAATACTATAGATTGTAATTGTTGAAGACAATTTTTCAAAATTCGAGGAAATAATTGAACGGTGAAAATATAAGTAAGTCTAAAGTTGCTAGCAAATATTCTCAAGGTTATGAACCACTCGTATAACATTTACGAACAACGGATTACTGTTTATTTCAGGAGATTTAAAAATAATTACCAAAACCTATGGATTCAAACAGCAGATATCTAGTCCCCGATATCCACATAGTAATGGTCTCGTAGAACGCACGATGACAAGCTGCAAGATATCCCGATGAGACGCATTAAAAATAAAAAAAACACTTACCTGGCCATGCCCCAGTTCTACTGGAATGTAATACTCACATAGAATAAGTGGCATGGTACCTGTAACAAAGAATATACTATAACCAAGGTATATTAACACATATAAAATGAGAACAAAAACTTATCGTAACTTTAAGCATACGTTACGAACAGTATTCAAGATATCTATGTAATATAAAGAAATAGAGTTAAAACAGGTTTATGTCGAGTAGAGAGAATGGTTATCTGGTGTTTGGAATTAACTTTGCTAACAGACATTACCTAATTAAACTAGACTTTAAGAACAATACTGATGCCGGGTGTCTCCTTCACACTAAAGTCGCCACATTCGCCCGCTTCGTAGTAATCTACGAATTGAAGTCCTGACAGAACCTTCAGAAAGTATATTAACAAAGATATTAACCACATTTGCGAGCGAATTGCTGCTTTGCCAAATAAATGGAAGAAAATTATTGCGCAACAGCATAAATCACATCTCCAGAATTATCCACTGTGACAAGACCAGGGAGGATTCCCTATCTACTCCTCCTGTTCTCGATTAAAGGGCTTAGGGATTGGTGGCAATACTTTACCCGATATTGGCGAGATACGTTGTATAGGAAACAGATGCATGGAATTTAATTAATGCTCTTTAATCTATGAAAATTTCGTAACGAGATGGAGTTTTTATTTTTCTTTAATATTCGTTTTATAACTTTATACTGAATTAAATCAATACTAAATAAAGCTTCATAGATCGGGAGAAAGTTTGCTCTTTTGAAGTTAAACGTTTCAAGATCAGAATTAGCAATGAAATCAAGTTCGTTGTTACTACGATATGCAAGAAACTATTAAGGCAGGGTGGTGTGGATCTAGCTGCGATATTGGCACTTGTTCTTGTAGCAACTTACAGCTAATACTAGACACAATTCATTAAGGGCTCTACTTTGTCGAGTAGTGACAGAACTTTAAAAAGTTACAGAAAATCTGTAATTTAACAGCATTATGCCAAGATAAAACAAGTGGAGGTATAGTGGAATCTCAAAGGAGCAATGAATATTATTTATACCACCAATAAACTGAACGAATTTAACAACGTCGCCTAAAACTGGTGATATGTATACACTAGGGTGACAGAATAAAATTAATTAAAAAACGATTCTATTCTCGTTATATATACAACATATTTTAAAATTATTAAATTAGACTAATATTTTATCGATCCACCTTTGGTGTCTTCAGGAATATTCAACCACTCTCCTGTAACAGCTGCCACGAGTTCTTCCTTATTGCTACGTGTTTGGGGTCGTTTCGCCATATTTGTGGATTATGTGCCAAACATTCTCTATCGGATTCATGTCTGGTGATTGGCCTGGCCATGGTAAAATCCGAATCCCTGTTCCTCTTTCCATGTGGTTGTTGTTCTTGCTTTGTGGCAGGGTGCTCCATTCTCCATAAGTGAATCTTTAGATAAAATGGCGTTGTCGAATATCGGTAGTAGTCCTTCTGTTAATATTTGGATATATTTAGCCGCATTTATATTTCCGTCGTAGATTACTAATTGCGATCTTCCACAATACCATATCGCGCCCCACACCATGATGTTCACACCGCCGTATTTCATCGTCTGATGCAAAAATTTGTCGTCCAGTTGCTGTGACGAACGTGTCCATACCCATGTACGACCACTATTACTGAATTGGCAGTATCTGCTTTCGTCTGAAGAAATGACAGACCGCCAAAATTCTTCGGGCCTCGTTCGCATTTCGAGTGCCCAAGCCATTCGGCGCCGTTTTTGAAACGCCGTAAGGAGAGGTTTTTTCTTTGCCACCCTTATGTACATCTCCACACTGTGGAGGTATCGCAGAACGGTGCGCTGACTTTTCTGTGAACTTGCCGCAACCTCAGCTGTATGTACTTTTTCGCGGTTCTCTTAGCGCTTCGCGCACAAGCACCCTTTTATTTCTTTCAGAAGGTCCGGCACGACTTGGTCTCGGCGCCACTGTTGTTTTTTCCTTGCGTTTAAATTGTGTAATCACACGGTTAACTGTGGACAACGGAATATTTAAATATTTACTTATTTCACGTTGCGAAGCGCCGCGTTCACTCTGGCCAACGATGCGACACCCCGGGTGAAGTCGCTAATATCACTCGAACCTCGTAAGCAAGGGATAGTTGTAACGATACCAAACTATGACGAATTCCTTCCGATACATCTCCCCTACCCTATTGCCAAGAGAAAGTTCTTAAATCTTTCTTAGAATTTAGCTGTTTACATATTTATACCGCTTTACCTAGGGTCTATTTTATTCTGTCACCCTAGTGTGTAACAAAGATAGTAGTAAAATACAATATAAGAAAAGTTGCGTAACCGCGTGTTCAACTACGAAGAGACTCTTGAATTACATACAGGACACCGCCTTCTCATGAACGGAAGTTACTACCTTTGCAATCTGATCCAAATATTTCCTACTGTTGACAGAAAACTCGCTGCTATTCAAACTCTCATAAAGCCACGTTAAAGAAATGAACAACGTTAAGCGAGTCTCCGCAAATAGAAATGAGGTAATAACACACGAAGTGAATATCTCAGAACAACGCAATTACAGCACCATCAATAATATGCTAATGGCTGGTACAGGCACCTGCGGCTAAGCGATAAGACAGCAATAAACAACAGCGATGATGATGTGATACGCCACAAGTATATTTACCGCGTAGGTGGCGTCGCAGATCAGATATGAGTCCTACCCAATTCAAGTTAATTTTACACCCTACTCCATGAGCCCCAAATGTGTGGGCTCATAATTTTTCATGCAACGGGAAGGGCAAGTATAACATGCTTCACAAAATTATTTTCAAAACTTTCGAAGTCCATAGTACCATTTGTAGGTAATGTCATAGTTAAGTTCAGGTAGTAATTAAAAATTCCAGTACAATCAAGGCGATATTATGATACTAATGCAAGAATGCACTAAGCAACAACAACAGCCCAATTTAGCACTTATAAAACGAAATAGGAAGTTATGTCTCAACCATATACAACCAATTAATTACGATTAAACGCCCAGTTAACCGCAAACTAATTCATCCAAACACATTTGTATATAAATATGTGAGCAAAACGACTGTTCGCAATCATCTTACTCTATTATTTGGACGTATTATTCCGCAAATAACACGGTGTTAAATTTGAGTATTAGAAAAGTTGTAGGCATGATGACCAAGCCCGCATTCGTAAGGACGACTACAGATTATACATAAAAAGTCGAGGATATTCTTAATTAGCATACAATACAACATTATAAAGAAGATAGTATCGATTATGGCAACATTTTGATTATAAAATGATTGATTTTGTAAGTCAGTAGTTAATTAGACATATACCTAAATATAAATATAATTGTTAAACGTTAATAAATATATAACATTTATAAAAGGACTTTAGTTTCAAGAAAAATAATCTGTTAATTCATTTCGCCTCCATCTACTAGCAGAGAAATTTAGAAAACCATTACAGGATGGAAAATGGAAACAAATTGTTGTTTTATGAAGTCAGTTTTGGTGAACAGAAGGTATTGAAAATACATATATACATATTTAGAAATTATGTCTTTCACTAACATATTATTTATGCATTACGTTTACTAAACGTAGAAAAAATTACAAGTATAGGTACTTAGATAGACATTCCTTGAATAATTAGCTACGCTCAATATTTTATCCTTGTCGAATTTTGAGTTATACCCATAGGTCAAATTTACATATACGGAAATCATAGTTGGCTATAACCTCACGATTAAAATGGCTACCGATCTTTTTTGTAGTGATACAAACATGGATGGATTATCAGAAAATAGATAAAGTACGACTACACAGCAGCCATAAGCCTAAGGAGTTTATTTTGTTTCAATGCAAAAACCAAGTAAGTTAAGTTAAGGTGCTACAAAAAAACATGAAGTAAAAAAAACTAATCCAAATATTGACTCCATCCACGTTTTTGACGAAAATCATTTTTAATATTGTAACGTAAATATGGAAATCTGAATACATCACGAATCATAGAGCCAAAACTAAGAGGAATTAAACAGGTACAGGTCGTTAATACGAATCGCTAGGTTATAATCTATAATAAAACTTATTTGGAAAATATTGAAGTACTGCAATCATTTGTTTCTAATTAAAGGACAATGAAACAATGAAAACATCTAATTCGTGAAGACAGTGGACAGACATCATTACATTATTATCAGGCAAATACTAGATAGAATTAAACCGTGGAAACTTGTGATTCTAGTCTACTTTAATAAATATGAGAATGGATTGGCAATTAAAGGGGGAGTTGCAAGAAAGGATTACCGCAATAAATCTCAAATTATCATCCATAAAGTAAACATTCCAAAATGAGTACAGTAAGCTTGAAACCCTTGCAATTCACCAAACTAGCACCCATTTTTGATTTGCGCTGGTAGCAAAGTGTATTGAGGGAGGCACCTGCAGCTTAAAAGACATACTACACTAGTAATGCCAACGTAAATCAGCGGTTCTCAACCGGTGCACCGTTAAGTGTTCCATGTAATTTGTAATCTATTTTGGTTGTCACTAATCACATGGGAACTATTATAATAAATAGAAAATTACAAAAAAAATGTTGATACTGATTCCAAGCGAATTACGTGTTCCCAACTGTGTGGCAGATGAAAAAAGGTTGAGAACCGTTGATATAAAACACGCGAACTAAACACCTGATTTAAGGTGATTAAAATAAAAATGATTTTACGTCAACAATGGGAATGGAAAAAGGTAATTATTAATATAAATTGGATACAATGGTAATAAAAGTAACACAAGATAAAAATTCAATAATGTGTACCGATTATGTAGAACTCGAAGCATGCGTTCCAAAAAATTCATTAAAACTCAGGACAGTTCAAGAGTTGCATCACTGATTAGTACTTTGAATTGAAGGAACTTTATTCAATTGTACATGTATAAAGACAAGAATAAATATTTCCTTGGTAAGAAATAATAGAAAAACACTTCTTTCAAAATTACTTTGCTTTCATGTTGGGAAAAATTGTAAGAGATTGCAGTTTGTTATTTAGTTCAAACAAGGAAAAGAATATTAGTTAGCGCGGTATTTCCGGTACCTGCATCATTGGGATATCCGTCATATGATCTAATCTCTAACGAGTATTTGTTGATTTACGGTTTCACAAAACTATTTAGGCAGGTTGTAGGAGAGCTATAAGTCCATAACCACAATAGCATTAGTTCAATTCCTCGCAATAGTTTTAGCAAAGACGAAATTCCAGAGCACCCAGAGATCTCATATCAAGTGGAAAAATTATTTTAAAATTCACATATCGCTCGCCCTAAACCGGCAGAATATGATAATCATCTACTTCGCAAATCATTTACACGAAATGTTCAGCTTTCGATTTCATATCAACTTTCATTATGATGCACGTGTGATTGTTTACTAACATGTTGACTTTACTATGACAGTCATTTTTGACTTTCGAAAAACATTACTGTTCCACGGTGTTCCCAAATTTAAATTATATTTAATTGAAGGTATTGTACATACGCTTAATTACCAGTTCGATAGACGTTTATTTATTTTCCAAAGAATTCTAACAGACTCATAATACAGACGTGCGCTGGCTATATACATTATATGCACAATCGAACTGATAATTATGTGGTGGTAACATAATTGAAAATTCAATTTAAAAAAATAGCTTAAAATGTTTTTGGAGCGGAGAGCGAAACAAGAAAATAATCGTAGAACTCTAATAGAGGCCACATAAGAGTAACATTTCTAGGGTGATATTAGAAAATTAGAAAACTTCTTTACGAAGCACACCAAGAAAAATGAATAGTGGTGAGGAGTGAATATTAAATATTCCTAAAGAAAAAATCACGCTCAAATACGGCATGGGTGGTAGAACTACCTCGGATAATTAACACTAGGCTTGTAAGTCAGAATATTTGCTACAGTATTTTTTTAAAGCGATTATTGTAGTTACTCATTAACAAGTATAATACGTACCTCGATTAAGCCGATAAAATAATACAACGATAAGAGTTGCAGGAAATAAGTTTACTTGCTCCAATGGAGCGGGATGATTAGTTTTAACGTATTATGCTGTAAATAAATGAGCGCTCTGTTTGAAGTAGCTAAAATTTGTATTGGCATTAATATGTATCTCAATAAAGTAAAGTAACTAGCAAGAGTAATACTTGCAGTCATTATATTATATTAATATATTAACAATCATATTCCTGATTCTGTCTCCAACGACAGTTCGTTAATAATAGGAATACACTTATCATACATAAAGCATTTAATCCCTGTAGCTATACTCGATTATTATGAAGAAATATGTCCACGAATTCAATGCTTCATTCATAACTTCTGCATTCCACCGTTTTTTTCTTTTAATTGGAAAATATTAAATTATTTGAGATGTGGTTAATCGCTTCATCTGAGTCAGTCTGAAACGTTCACTAAATTGGCCTAGCTGAAATAAGCTATTAATAGGTGTAGGAGGAGCGTACCGGCTTAGGATTCATTGACACAAGTTTACCAAAAATTAAATTAAACAGGTTAAAGGAAACTTAAAATGCTTTTAGTATATATTTTTTTATTTTTGAACAAACTTATTACTAAAGAAGAACATAATCTGCAAATATAATGTATATAGATTTATAGGAACATGACATTCAATTTGATATTGATAATATCGCAACGCAATGAACATAAGAATGTGGCGAAAACAACTTAGTCACTAAATCTATTTAAATATTCGAATATCTTGAATAAGAGTATGTTTTTCTGGGTTCAAATGTTAATTCAAATAATGCGGTCCGGTATACACTAATTTATTTAAATTATTCTGACAAGAGTACTTGGCGTGATAATACAATGCCAGTATTTCAATTTGTGAATAACCTGTTTGATGAAATAATATTGATACAAAATGCAATGTTAAAGAACAAAAAATTAGAATATAATATGGCGACACTACAGAGAACGTGAAACGACCACGAAAACCAAAGATCACTAATACGAAATATGATACCAAATATCAGTAAACCTACCCATAAAAGTTCCTACATTACCTTGGAGTCCCAAATTCACTAAAATATCAACAAATTCCATTGGGGGTTCATAGAAAATAGTAATACTCTAACAGAACATGAACGGTAAAACCGAAGACTGGAAAATGATCTAATATGGCGCAAAGATGCGCGCGACATCGAAACTCATGTCTCGAGTCGGCTGGATACGTTATCACCTCCGAAATCACACGAATAAGAAATATTTATGAGAATAGTTAATTACCAGGATATGTACTTGCTCCAACTACTATTTATTGGAATGCCCAAAATTAAAATTAACGAAAGACTTGTTAGAAAAAATGATACTCATGCCTACGTGATGGTAAAAACAAAATGTCAAATAATATAGAAAACAATATGGAGACGCCCACACAGAAAGTTGCGATTATGAAAACCTATGTGCCAAATGCACAAGATTAATAATAATAAATAATGAATACAACTTATAGTATACCCACCTACAAAGGTTCCTACGTAGGCCTTGTAGTCCCTACTTCACCAAAATATCAACAAATTCCATTGCATGTTCATGGCAAATATGGACAGAACAGAACGTATACCACGAAGACTGAAAAATAATGGAATATGGCGCTAGGGTGCGCGCGACTCATAATCCCACTACTGTGTAGCCGAGCCAATACAATCTACCTCCGAAAATGCACGAATGAGAAATTTGGATATATATTTTGACAAATGGCCAAATTAATAAGACCAAAACACTTTATTATATTAATAAATTCCATGGTAGATTCACAGTAAATAATGCATTCAACAAAACCTAAAGGTGAAACGCGAAGACACTAAAAGAATGTAACACGACGTAAGGATGCGCGGGACGCAGAATCTCACCACTGCAGTCGAGCGAATACAATGCACCGCCGAAGACGCACGAATAAAAAATATATCCGACAATTATTAAATTAATTACCAAGAGTAGTCGCTATAATTGCTAATTTACTTATAGCCAATGAAAACATAATAAAATACTATCATTTATTTAGCTTTTAGTTAGGTTAAAGTACAGCACTAACAAGAAACCAAGTTCTTGATCTTTAATTCTTTATTAATTGTAGCATTTTCAATTATACAGGGTGTTCCAAAAAAAATTAGGTATGGATGGGAGGACTTAAAAAAAGGTTTAAAGCATATAAAGTTTTCACAACAAGAACAGCGAATGAATGCAAACGCATCATATTGGAGGCAACGGGGAGGAAACGGTAGGTCTTGGTTTGAAAAGGCAAAATGCATGGGATGTTCGAATGGCCCAGGTCGATTCTCTATATAACCGTACATGTACCAGACATTTGCAAACAAATTGATATTTTTAGAGGACAGCAATTGATCGTGTATTGATTATTACAATTTTATGGTATTATTTCGCAAATTAAGATTAACATTATAATTTGAAATAAAAAGGAGGTCAGAAAATCGCCGATTAAATCCCAGCCATATTCAAAGTCCATTGACGACCAGTGGTTGAATCAAGCACGACGTTGTTTTCTTGGTGTATTGTCAATATTTGAACATCAATGAGTCTAAAAGTAGACTTTATGGTCCAATGCTTGCTTGATAAGTAAATATTAAGAAACCAATTGTTAAATAAATCAGTGGTTAATTTATCTGAAGATGAGGCTTGAATATCAACGTCTGGAGGTCCAAATACGATTTGTTGTACTTGGGGCCTGAACTTGCCACTACGTTCTTTTTAGTACTATCGGTAGTGGAGACATAAGATTACCAGATAGATATCATTATACATATTATAGGACTGTGTTAGATGAACTTGTAACACCGCCTTGATATATATAATTTATGCTTGTTATTGAATTCGTCCACAGGTCCATGAGTGTTACATTATAAAACTAATTTTATGGTATATTATCAAAATATCTGGAAAATACCATCAATATCAAAATATGTATATCCCTAAAATTGGTATTAAAAGACAATTATACCTTAACTATGGGTTTTTAAATAATAGGATATGGTTTGTAAATATTTCGTTTTAAAGAAATGTGATATTTTTGACTATTTACGATAACAAACAAAATTGGCGATTCCAGTTATGTACTTATACTTTACTACAATAAAAAATTAGGTAATTAATTTTAAAATTGAACTACCTAAACTGTACGAAGTGGGATTATATAGAGCATATGTGGGCAACAACCGGCCTGCTGTAAGATTTGATCAGGCCCGTGATACATATTGAAAAACCTAATTAAAAAAAAATTTACGATTTAATTATAATGCTGTACCGATTTTATTTCTTATTTTAATAAACTGCATTATAATAACATTGTCGTATTATTTCATGTCTGATATCTATCGCTAAAGATTATGAACACTACTTTAAAATGCACTACTTTTGAACGCGGCTCGCGAACATATTTGCACACCAAAGTTTGGCCCACATGTTAAAGGTTGCCCACACTTGATATAGAGTAACTGTTTCCCTTTTCTTATGTATGCAAATGTAGTACGTGCGTAGCATAAAATCTAAATTATTATGTTAATACCGCATTTGGAACACCCTACATAACTGAAAATACTTTAGAATCAATAAAGAACGTTAAAGATGAAAAATTTGCGTTAATTGCATTGCCACATTATTATAATCAGTTCTAGCATAAGAAGGTGGCGCTTCTTGTGTATACCACAATCATGTATCCTGAAAGACGTTTCGATAAGGTGTAACATTTGCATGAATAGATTATGTTCATAGGCTGATGATTCATATTTATGTTGGTACTCCTAGATCTGGACTAAAGATTACCATAATGGATAGAGAAAATACTCATGCACAGCAAATACGATTTGAGAATCTATTGCACTTAGTAGTAGTACTACTTTTTTTTCTTTTGCATATAACTTAGGTAAGATAAATGGAAAAATTAAGTTTCCTCTTATATCGTGTTAAAGTTCTGACTACTTATGTGCCGAATAGAAAACAGATAAAAAGGATGAAAAAAATAATAACAATTTTCTATATTTCTTACTATTACATGTAAAATACAATAAAGTTACAATAATTTAACGAGTTAGTTTTGAATTGAACTAAATTATTACTTTCTAAAATTATACAAAAAGTCTACCAAAACAGTAGTAAATCGTAAATTATACCCTAATATTAACATGATTTTGTTAAATGCATTGAAGAAAACCTACTTGCTAATACAAAACATGTATGAGTACATTTTCAGAATAAAAATACCTCTAAATTAGTAAGTGATTCATAAATTAAAAATAGAAAAAAATAGAAAGCAGGAAATTAAAGAGATAATTGTGCAACATTCAAAAATACTTTGTGGAAAGCGTCTATAAAATAATCTATAATATAATCGATAAAAATTAAATGCTTAATTTTCGAAAAGAAATTATATCTCCAATTGAAAAACGGCCCTGTCGTTCCAGAATTTTAAGAATACATCGTTGTTTCAGAACTTTAAACCACAAGAAAATTCGTTAATTCCCGCTAATTTTAGAAATGTTAGTAATGATTTTAAGTTTACACACGCCAACTACCAACTTCTGACAATTTCTTTGAAAATGTCAAAAACAAACTGACGAACAAGAGTCTAGAAATAGCGCCTTTTTTTAAAATTTATTTTTAGGTACTCACTAATCTCCTGAAAAAAAAAGAAGTACCATTTTGAACTCTGCGAAACATGAACTTTGTATCAAAATACATATATTTCAATCGTTAATTCACTGCCAGAATTTCTTGCCGACAATATCATTTATTGTACTCTATTTTTAATTCAGAGGCGCAAAATGAAACGAGTTCACACAATTTTTCAAAGCAACTCTTTGGCGGCAACTGTAATGCTAACTAGGATTTTATTTAAGTTGTCGTTAGCTAATTATTATTACAAAGCAAATTTACGGAGAAAAATTAAATACAAACACACTCGGGAAAATACACGATCTAAACGTCAATCGGTTGTAACAATATGGTGTCCGGTAGTACAGTGACTCATTACAGTGAAAATGATGCAATGGTATATAATTTGGTAAGAAGCTGAAAATGTTAGAAAAAGTAATTAGTTGGGAAAAGTAAATTGATTGAAATAAAACAAAACAAATTCGAACAACTATTACGAATTCTAACCAGATAACACTGCAGCGGTTACATATTCAACATCACAGTGAAAATGAGCGGGAATTACTAATTTTTCACCATAAGAACAATAAAAATCAACGGGAAATTGCAAAAATATAAATAGAAGTGCATCCACGATACAGCACATTAGTGAACGATATCATCGCGAAAAGAGAGTAAAGAACAAATGTGAAATAAGTTAAAAAAATATTTAACGAACATGAGGAGTGGTGGATTATTAGACTATCTAGAAATAGTCCACTGCTAAAGTCCTCTTAGGTTAACTCTAGAGGTGAAACGTGTTCTGGGAAATACCGTAAATGCAGAAACACTTCGAAAAACTCCGAAGCGTGCCAATTTGCACGGACTAATAGACAGAAAAACCGTTTATAAGCCAGAAGGATAAAAGACGTCGATTACAGTTTGCGTTTTAGAAGTAAAATAAAAATTTCGACTTCAGGAAAACTGTCGTATTCTCATATGAGAGTAAATCTAATCATCTCAGCTCAGTTGGGAACGGTAATGTGTGGAGGAAAAAGAATTAAAACCGCAACACGTTTCAAACCAACAGTTAAACATGGAGATGGGCATGTAATGGCCAAGGGCTGTGTTTCTGCTGCTAGTGTTGGAAACCTTCATTTTATTGAAGGTACTATTGATAAATTTACATACTTAAACATCCTTAAACAGAATTTAGTGTCTAGTGCCAAGAAACTTGACACAGAAGGTGATTTTAGATTTTACCAGAAACGACTCGAAACATTCTACCTGTGTGGTCCAGGAATAGTTGTTATATAATTGCCGCAAAAATAGTGAATCGGACGTTCGTGGCTTATTCTCGAAGCAGAAGTGCGTAGTCATCGAATATCCAATAGGAATGATTTAAAAAATGTTTTGTAACAACAAAGCTTCAGTATTTGGTCAGATTATACGCGAATCTATTCCAAATACGTTACAATTACGTAATTATAAAATCTAAAGGAATCCGAACTAAATACTAATTGTCTTTTTTTTAACTTTCAACAATAACTAATTCATTATTACCGTAGGGTGCATCAATTTCACTCTGATATTGAATATGTAATCGCTGTAATGTTATCTGATCAGAATTCGTAATATCTGTTCGAATTTTATGCAATGTATTTCAAGAATAGTAGATATAATATATTTAATTTACTTTTCCCAAATAATTATTTTTATCTAACATTTTCAGCTTGTCAAATTATATACCACCGTATTATTTTCACCGAGTCACTGTATATAACAACCCCAAATCCAGTTGTGTAATACTGGAGTGATTTATGTAATCCTTGCAGGTTTTTCAAATTCAGTGTTCGAATTCCAACTACAAAAGAGTTTCTATTATTTTGTTTGTTCTTTATATAAGTTTTCTAATATTGTTTTTTTTTGTTACAAAAAGAAAAAGGCTTATGAATAAATTTATTGATTTAAAAACATTAATAAATAACACCTACTGCATTGCGCTTTATGTGGGTGCGTGATAATGTAAAAGTGCTGAATCCGTAGGGAAAGCAACTGGTTACTTTTATATTGTGGAGCTAGTCTCAATAAAAGCAATATTGCGAAATGTCTATCCAGAAATGCTTTTATAAATGAAATGACTTTTCTTAATTGCAATGTCACTGAACATTTTTTTAACTTAGGACTAAATGATTAACTTCGAGGAGACATTTTTCTGTGTTGCATTTATTTGATTTTCTTACCCCAAAAAAATTTGATGCAAGTATAATTTTAAGAATAGTATTTTCTAATATTAAATATTTTTTTAGTCTTGTGGAAAAACTACTTACTTCAATAGACAAATTTTTCCAAGAAAATCTAATTTCTTGATGAAAGAAAACAGTTCTTAGAATGTACGTTAAATTTAAAGCATTTTCATAGCAACACACTATTAAGATGCACAAACAAAGTCTGCCACGTCAAATGATAAATTAATGCATCTATCAAGTATGCACAAGCTTTGAAGTTAAATATACGGCAAATTCCCTTCTTATCAGAATTACTAAATGCCCTAGGAAGAAATCATCAAGTAGAAAAAAAAAAAAACTTTACAGCAGGATCTTAAATTCTTAAAACGCCTTCCGATATACTAAATTGATTTCGAAAAAGATCGAAAAGTAAGAAATTGTAAGTGGGAGCCGCATGCGTAATACAACCAAAATTTCTAATTAGCCTCTGCTGATATATCCAATATAAAAAGAAAAGATTAAAATATATCTAAGTAGGTGCCATAGGTTATGGGTGTTGAAATTTAATAAAATAAAGCAGAATGCGCTATTCATTCGTCTCTCAATACGTTGTTCAAAGTAAAATAAGTCGGGGATTCTTCTTGCATCTCAGACCTAACAATGCATACCAGTATGAATGTGTATCTAGGTATAAGTTATTGGGAAACCAATATTTGTGATAACGCATGACATCATAGCTGCAGCAACTAGGAATAAATTGGAAACTATCCACCTCGAAAATAAATGACATTTGTTTTTGTCCTTTAGCCATAAGATAGCAACAGTATCAAAATGTGCTAAAAATCTGGGGCCAATTGAGAAAACCTGGCTCTCACCTGACAGTTCTTTTTGAATTTTCCAGATATCGGCAACTAGAGCTCTCTGCGGAACATTCTGGAGAAACTACAGCTTTTACAATTTATGGAATAGGTTAGATGCGCTGCTCTTCGACAGTGTTGAAGGATATAAGAATTATGGTGCCTAACTATAACATTTGATTTCGATATATGAATCCTTCATTAGTCAACAGTTTCAACATCGCTTAGATTTGAAAATGGTACGGAAGAACTCTTATTAAATAGTTAACAAAAGCTTGTAACTGTCGACCTAAGGCGGCATAAAATATAAACATATTGTACGAGAATATGTATTATCAGACATTTCCAAAGGACCACGAAACAGGTAATTTAACATCTTGTATACCAAGGCTGAAAATGACAAAAAAATGCGTAAGAATACGTACGCGAAATTTTCTGAATATGCACGACGTGTAACAGTGATTTCCTGTAAGTAGCCTCAGCCTGGCCATAAAGAAAGCTTTATAGCTGGGTTAAATGAGAGGGAAAACATGTTTTATTCGCGGCACAAAGTGGGACAAGAAGAGTACTTTTCGAAGGTACCTTCAAAGATGACCAAACTCCGAATACTCTCATAACAACGATATCCTATAAAACAGTCTGCGAATACAAAATATCGCTAATTACCACACTATAGACATCGGCACAAAGCTTTTTATTGGCTGCATAAAACGACACAAACATCACTAATTGAATTTTGTAAATTCTGAGGTAGTACTGTGGAAGACCTACAGCCGACTTGATGCTTAATTGGCACGTCATTTGCAACACAAATAGGACGTGATAACGAAAAATTGTAAGCTTACTAGAGCCCAATTAGCATACATCTTTCCGGGATTCAAAGACAAAATAGCGGAAAGTTACAAATAACAGAAAGTAAATCACACCGCAAGCATTTCGATAACAATGAAAAAGACATTTTGGAAATATATCTTCTATAGGACTAGAAACATAGATCGATACCACGATTTCATTATGTTGGCGACCGCCACGTGAACAATATTTTAAGGACATTCTCTCTAGAAGAGAACAAATTACTAGAGATTTACGGTTCGGCGAATAACAACAAAGATACATTTCATACATATGGTATTTTGATTCAATCCCCTTTCCAGAAATCCTCGACAAGTGAGCGATATATAGCTGATGTAGTCTCTGAAGGGCCAGCAACATAATTGCGAAAGCAAGTTACAAGGGAGAAGATATATTATTTGCATATGATGTTTTATTAAATTTTACACCCTTCCACTTAACTAGTGTAATTTAATGTATTTTAAGGTAGACAAACATGCACATCCTGTTAAGGATAATGGTAAATACCATTTGCAGTTCAAGGAAAAATTGTAAAAGTTGGATATCTTACATATTTTATATTATAAAGATATTACGGACGTCATTGGATATTCGTATGTGTAGTAATAAGTTTTATTTCAGTGTTGTAATAATGACTTCCTTATATTTGCATTAGTGGTATATAGATGACGCAATGTATAACAATCTATAGTAGTGTATAGTTGTACGAAAAGGACCGCCTGTGTCGTATGTTTGAAAGAATAATGTATATATATGAATAAGTAATGACAGTCGTTTTAACAGAGTTTAATAAAGTATTCCGAAACCAAGATACATACAATTTATTTATTACAAGAGGGTGCTGCTTCCGTAACAACTGGCTGCTATCTTAAACTATTTTCGCACAGGGTGTAATGCGTATACTGGTATATACACACAATTTCTATGCATACAGGGCCATACTCCCAGTTTTTACACTCTATCTTTCCTTTCTTGAACCTGGTGTGGGGTTGTATTAGGAAATATAGTCAGTCTCAAATATTTTCTAATTTAGCTCCGCAAAAATTACGAGAAAGTGATTAACAGATGTAGAAACCGTATATGGCTTAAGATTAATTGACAACAGGTGTACAACAAATAAAATCATCATCCAATGATAAGTGGAAGTTAAATGATAATGAAAAAGCTCTTAATAAAAATTACTTTTAAACAAACCTATTACTAACTAGAGTTGTTGTTTGGGCTATTTCCATCGTTTACAGGAATGTAAGATGGTTAGATTCCTTGGCAAGTTTGATCACGGTCTTTTCGTATTGTCTGCAAGACCTGTTAATTCGGGCCCATACCGAATTTCTAACTCTTGACGTGATGATACTGTTGTCGATGGGTTCTCATAATATCTAGAGTTGTTGTTTGGACTATTTCCATCGTTATTACCGGAATGTAGGATGGTTATATTCCTTGGCAAGTTAGATCATGGTCTTTTCGTATTATCTGAAGGACCTGTTTAGTTTGGGGAGGAGGACGATGGACATAGCCCAAACAACAACTCTAATTACTATGAGAATCCATCGTCAACAGTATCACCTCAAGAAATCTACTACTACAGGGAAATCTATATAATTCGTAAAAATATAACGATGAAAAATGCTATAGGTATACGGATTTATCAGAAAGGATACCCAATGTTTGACAACATCCGAAACAATACCAATACGTGGTATCAAAGAACAAAACGACAAAAATGCAGAAAAATATAATAATCTGGCGACACCACACGCAAACTCAAATGATAGTAAAAACGAATGACTAAATAATGAACAACCTATAATATACTGACCAATAGATGTCGCACATTAACTTCGAGGTTCCATTTCACGCAAATAAATTTAGAAGAAGATATTATATATATGTATACATGTTGTAGCGTATGCTTTCGTGGGTAAACGATGTCTAGTTATCCTCTCGGGTTTTGTACGACACTCGGGGTTGGTATAGGACATATATACATATACAGGCGCCATCGCCTATATGTGTAATATTATATGAGGCGTCCCCCTATCTTTCTTACAATTATGAAAATTTGGAATTTTTTCCATTAGCACAACCTTTGAAATCATCTGTGTATGTCACTTATAAAATGTAAGTGTCGTTATAACAAAACTTCAGTATAACTACCCCGTATTTTATTTCATAACATGCTTTCAAATAAATTTTACCTCAAAGTAGTCTTTGAAATTATAATTGTCTTAGCTTGTTACAGAAACTCTTAATACGATTTTTGTTTGGAATAGGCTAATGACATGGCAAATGAAACGTACATAAAACGAAAATTATTAACTGAATGAAATATGTTTATCAGCAACAAACAAGTAAGATTTTATAAAAAAAATGTTGAAAGTGACCTCCACCTTATTCAAGTCATTTCTCAGATCTTCATCAAAGATATTGTTTTGGATCATACAAAACGATTTTTCTTCCTATCAACTATGCATCTGAACGAATACTCTATCAAATTAACAGGTAATGCAGCTAAAAATAGTACAAGTTACGACAAAAATTTTTATTGGAATGGACTACTAGAGATACAATTTATTTGAACGCTCGTTACAGCAATGCAGAATTAAATTCCGAGAAATTCTAGTCATTTCAAGTTTTTTAATAATTCAGATCGGAAACTATTGGAATAACAAATCAAAATAGAAAATCAAGTTTATTCAAAGTAGGGTAATTTGAACTTATTTTAGACCCACAGAGAATGTCTTAGGATTATCGACAGAATCTGCCAGACATTCAATGATCGGTATTCTCTTGCCATGAGTAAATTTAAGCGAATGAGACCAAACCTTCTACACAATGAAAAAATGAAATATGACAAGTTACTACAAATACGTATCACTAAAGGAAATAAACGAGCTTAATGTGTTAGCATCTCTTAACGTCCACCCTCGTGGCTCAATAAGATCTGTCGTGTATGATTTGAACGTATGTATCTTTTATTAGAGTGTCAAGCACATCATATTGGGAATATCCGATTCTGCGAAAATGTTAATTAGAATTCAGGAAGACTCGCCGCTCCTTAAGGGGATTACTTGAACAAAGAAGACAACCTTTAGTAAAAAGAGGTGTTATAAGTGCACGAAGTTAGTGAAATCAGCAATGGGAATGATTTTACCTGATATAAATTTAACAGACTTCTGCTTCAAATGCCCTTTTTCCAAACTCACAGAAAATATAGACGGGGGTTTTAAGGTGGGGTGGTTTGAATGACCACTTGGTGAAGAATAAATCTACTGTAAATGGGGATTACCAAACTTAATTTAATTGAAGTCGTACTATATAAACACTAATATTAATTAACTCTAAAGATATGCAATAATGTTTCATTAGTATTCTCAAACGTCTTGAAACCTTTGGATTATTTAAATGAATTTCTGTCGACTTTAATTGTTTATAAATATTGCTGCAAAAGTATTAATATTTGAAAGCGTTTCTGGCAGGTTCCCTTCGACATTTGTAAATAGCCCAGTGTGCAAAAGCCGCAAATAAAATGTGGTGAACACTAGAGAAAAATAAATGATTCTTTTACTAATGGATTGGCGAATGGGATATCCAACTTTAATAGTTAATAAAATTTGTTACAAAAAATATTTTCATTTTAAAACTTTACTGTCAGGCTCACAGTTCAGCGTTTACAACAGTCCAGGTTTGCTAAAACTGTAGATAAAAAGTTGCAAACATTGCAGAAATGAATGATTCTATACCATTGTGGCAGCGAATAACATACCCAACTTTAATTGTTTATAAACATTGTTACAAATTATTTACATCTTAAAAGTTTCGCAACGGATCCCATCCGACTTTAGCAATAACGCAGTGCTCAAAAATGACGAGTTGAATGTAGCAAACAGATTGATTTTTCACTACTAAAATGTATTGCTAATTTCACATCGGTTATTTACGTAAGAAGCATACATTTTCGAGTTTCGTAGATAAATTGATACAATAAAACCGAGAATGGGGAATGGCCTAATGTTCACTGAAATGGAACCCTACCTAATGTAACGAGTACCAAAAAGTCTCTACAAAAGCAAGTACCCTGACAAATACAAATTAAGTGTTGTTGAGATTAATAATTATGAACGAGCACCTGGACTGAGGATGGATAGAAGAAACGGAATTAAGGCCAAACGGAGTTCTTAGTTGCCATTTTACAGCATTTGTACACAAAACTATATACTTTTAATCAGTTAAAATTGCGGGAAAGAATCTTTAATCTATCATGCCTACTTCCCGATATTCTAAGCTTTAATTTTGAAATTATGTATTGGACAATTAACGTGTGAAATATATCCTTGGTAAATAAAGCGAATCCGTTATCCATGGGTAAATAAGTTACATAGATAATTTACCGGGCCTTCAGCTGTTGCTTAAAAAAACAAATGAGGTAATCTTATATATAATATTGAAAAAAAAAATGTGCTGAATTAAATATTTCTTTAAATCATGTTTCTATATCGACACACAAGTCCAGCTCCAGATACTTTTTAAAGTGTCTGCAAACAGCAATAATTCGTAATTTTCTATATATTCGTCTGATAATTTAGGAAATTTGCCTTTACTTTGAAAAATGGAAATTAAAAGTTTGTCGAACAAAACTAAGCGTAAACATTTTTCTACGAGACTCCTCGTAGCGTAAACCTAATGTTAATTCCATGCGTTTCTGTGATAAAAACACGGTGGTCCACATTTTTTGCTTGTTTGTCGTACGAGAGCACACTGCATACACTCAAATTCAATAATAATTGAATTCCAAACACATTTCCGAGTTATTTATTAAAAAAATCGGCTTTTCGGAGCCTTTTGTGTACAAAATCAATATAATTCTCTCTACATGAATTGCAGTCAAGTAAGGTACCCAATAAATTACACTCTTTGGAAGCGCAAATTATTTGATTATTAAAAGGAAAATTATCAATATAATTACTTTAATTTTATAACACTAACTAGAAAAACCTAACGACAGCGTTTACCTTAAGAGTACTGAGAATAAATATTTTAATCTGATGCGGTAAGGTATTAGTCTACAGAAAAAAGTATGTATTTCTACCACATCAAGAGCTTCGTGATCCGAATAATTTATAATATAAAATATATCGAATCATTAATTTTACCCTTAACGACTACATTAAAAATATTTGTTTATATAAATGAACTACTAAATTGATGGCATTAGTTAAAATAATACAAACTAGCACCAAACTCGGTTGCGTAAACCGAATGTGACGTAATCAAAATGCGTTTACTCTGTAAATACATATAACATAATTCTTTTTCTATCAACAACAGTTATTCGCGACTTTAAAAAATGACAAATCTTTGAAAGTAAACCAAAATTAATATTCTAAATAAAACAAGAAGAATCATTTTGGATTCTGCGAAATGTGAGGTTCCCGATGAAATATATTTCAATCCGAAATTCACTGAGCAATATTCTGCAAGCAAATGCAATTAATTTTCTAATGTAAGGACGAAAGTTCACTCTCAGCAAAATACTAATGTTAAAATTAATTCCTGTGTCGTTCAGGAATCTACTTACTACCCGAATATCCGTTGTATTTGAACTAAGTAAGTAATCATAACATTGGCAAAACGCATTATAAAATAAACATAAAACATATCGATATCTGCTTTGAAATAAGTGATTATTTTCAAAATCTGCAAACTAAAAATGTTGCTAAAATTGATGATAATAAATTATTAGAATGTACAAAACTGATCTGCACGGATCTTTAGCGTATAAACTTCCGAATATAATCCAAAAGTGCATTAAATCAAATTTGGCTAGATTACACAATAAGGCGTAA
The DNA here is from genome assembly GCA_023509865.1 of Trypoxylus dichotomus. NCBI lineage: Eukaryota > Metazoa > Arthropoda > Insecta > Coleoptera > Scarabaeidae > Trypoxylus > Trypoxylus dichotomus. Next base: position 387,967 of record JAENHH010000416.1, read on the forward strand.
GTCTCAGGTTCCGCTGAAAAGTCACTAACGCTGACATTCGTTTGGCTTCCCAAATCGTTATTTTTTTAATAATTTACGCAATTAAAGCTATTACCAAATTGGTCATACTACCAAAATGACACAGATATAATTTTGCTGCAGTTTAATTAGACGATGTATGAGTGCAATTATTTGTAGATAACTTTAGCAGTGTCGTTAATGCTTCAGAGTCCAATTATATATTAGTATTAAATTGCCTACTTAAGATATACATTCCTAATTTATTTCGTTAAAAATATTAAAATGTATTCTAATTAGTTAAATGTTACAAATATTATTAACAACAAGTGATTTCTAAAGGCAAAGTTGACTATACTTCGCTTATCAAATACAGCTGTGAGTAATTTTCCGACGGATTCTGAAACTTGCCCCTATTCTGCAGTCTAACCACATTTCTCCATGATTAAATTAAGATTTGCCCCATTGAAATTGTTTTTCGAGTAACAATATGTTAGAAACAGAATAGATGCTAATGAAAAATGAAAACTGAAAAGATTCAAAGATCACTTACCGCAGTATCCGACTTCGTCTGGAAGGTCGGACGTTCTCGGTTCCATATCGTTTCGCCTACCAACTGAAGATGGTTGAATCTCAAAGGAATCCACGGTGAACTAATGGAACACTTTGTTTAGCAATATCTGTCCGACAATTGTTCAAAAATTTACAAGAAAACGCGACCTTAAACCTGTTTTTCAATCTAATTTTAACCAATCTTAGACGATATTATCACTTACACTAACTTATATCGACAACTGTTAATAAACTATTAAACATAAATAATTGCAATTTGTTAATGTTAAGAATATTATAGGGTACTAAACTAATGCATATATCGGAATGCTTGCCCTCCTCGAACTTCAACGCGAATAACGTCTTAACGTGGAAATATAAATATCCTTCTATTCCCAGGCGAACACCTGCACTATATTTCAAAGAATCCCTTTAGAAAGAAAATGCAACCAAACAAATGTTAAAGTATACAGTCATAACCAAAAATTATATAAATATTATATATATTTCCTTAGTTTTTAGTTTGAAATCTAGAGGTAGATCAATCTGAGATTTTCGTCATATATGCTATACATAACTATACTGCTATACTGCGAGGGGTAAACGATATGTATATGTATGTACTAAAACATCAATTAAAAGATTTGTGTTCGGGATATGATTAGGCATTATTTTTGAACCGAAGATGTATATTTAGTCAAAGCGTACGTATTCAATTCGGGTTATAATGTAAATAATAAATGCTGTTGTCCAAGAATGAGATCATCACTCGTGCCGGCTAATTTTGTCTGCGTGGACTTTTAGAGGCACCGACATTATATATGGGGTTGCTTTAGTATTATTGAGAACAGTAAGATTTTTGTATGAAAAATACAATCCTCAACTGAAATATAACTTTTGAAATGTGTATTGAATTAACTTTGAAAACGTCTTGTGTAGTATAATGAATACTCAAGTCTTAACACTGGTTGATTTGTTTTCTTATAACTTTTAAACTGAAACAACCTAAACAAACAAACATGCTGAATGGATTAATTTTCGTCAGATTACAAAACCAATTTATCCCTTCGGCATTTTTAAAGGACGGTACAGTTGTACACAAGTAAGCAATCTTCCATTATATTGAAACTGTATATGTTTGTGATTACAATTATACAATGTATGTAGATATGTAGCAATTGACAGCATAATGTTTTTGAACTATTTTTTTGGACGTTCTCCTGAAACTATTTACCTCTCCTACATCTTTATATTGTTATTTTGGACAAAAATGTCAACAGTCGCACTCCAGTGAAAACACAATACAGCATTAAACTATGCTGTCCCCATAGAACAAATAGAGTATAAGAAATGTCTGAGTAGTGGGTAAATGAAAACTAGCCTGTCTGTTGATTGGTAAGAACTAATGAAATGTCCATCACAAATGATAAATTCAAAAGTGGTATTTACAATTCTGGAAGCAATTATTCGGATAATTCTTATGAACCGTTTAGATAAGGATGAGAATAGCATAATTTTTAAAACTTAATTTCCGTTTATTTCTTGTTGGAAACAAATATACTAACAACTACATTTCTTGATTGGAAATAAAAGTAAATAAGACCGAAAGGTAATTTTCTATGACGTGAATTTACTTCAGTTTTCCTCGATATCCGATATTTGTGTTGGAGAATAAAAGATGTTTCAACATAAATAGGTTTTTCCGTCCTGCGGTACTATCACATCTATTACAATCCGAATAAAACTGTGCTGTATATGAGACGAAGAATTCAAGTATTCGTTTTCAATGTTTTATATAAAAACCTGGCTTGTTTGAATGTGTAAACCAATATTGCCATTAGGCTACAAGTAACACATAAATGATTGGTTTACAATTTTTCCTTTTCCAATTATACCTTCTATTTAATTAAAAATCACTATGGATAGTTGATATGGATCTTTAGGTTTTCATAGAAGCACAATTATCAATGTGTTATAAGTAAAATTAGATAAAAGCTATTATCTCGACGGATGGCCAAATCTTTCGTGAATAAGTGTTGCCATATTCCGCGCACTACTTGTTAATTTGAAATCAGTACTTTTTCCAGTCTGCCAGTTTTTAAGAAATTCCTAACACATAAAAATACACGTAATTCCTATTGAAGAAAATAAAGTATAAATAAGCATAGTAACTATTAATCCTTTTATTTAACAGTTATTTTAAAAAGAATACGATTCATAGTACTTCCTTAAGTGAGATGAGGTACTCTTATTTTACAGTAGAGCCTTTAATAGTGTTTCGTGTAAATTCATATGTAAAGTAAGTCTCATTTACTTCGAATCTACGCTTATTTGAGTTGCCCTTGATACTTCAGACGTAGATTTACTAAGAATTACTCCTTAAAGCTTGTGTTATCCTTGTCGACGATTTAAATTCAATTTTTATCACCAGTCCTGTAAATACATTCATAATGAAAAATTTACCATTTAATTAAAAGAGCTTCATAAAATTAGCTTAAAATGATATCATCGCCAAAGTTTGAAAATTCCTCTGCTGTCGTTGATGCGCACAAAATTATGCACTTGTTGAATTTTGGATATTGTGAGATGGTTGTGCACTCGGCACTAATGCTTACTGATTTACTTTTTCATTGCAACCATAAAATGAATGGTGTTTTCTTCATACCATTCTGTATTTCAGAAGCACAATAGTTTGGTATATTTCTAGGTGTGCTCTAAATAAACTATTAAACAGTTATTAAAGGACTGCGACGCGTAGAATAGAACATACTCTCAGATCCAGAACTGTACCCATTATATTGTAAGGGTTGTTTTTTACGTGTTGCGGATAGACTTGGAATAAAACAGTAGATAGCTTTTAAAGACTTTATTGCCTTTCGTACTCTCCTCGAAGATTCTCTACTTTTCCGTACACGCTTAATAGAGTCACAAATGCGTGTTTGAAGGCGTCGACTCTCTCTTCTGACAACTGCAACCTTCGACCACGCAGTTCCTTCTTGATTTTCGGAAAAATAAAGAAATAGTTGGGAATTAGATCCGGACTGTACGGACGATGGTCTAACAATTCGACGTATTGTTGCATTAAAAAGCCAATCGTCTGGCGTACCGTGTGCGAACTTTGTTTGGTGGAGCACGATTCATCATTCGGGGTTGGCTTTTCGAAGTTCAGCGATGACTTGCGGCAAAACCAATGGTTATATACCAATTGGCAGTAACAGTTCTTTGATCATGTTGAGGGATTGCCGCTACATGACCTGCTTTCGAAATAAATGTCGCGACTATCTTTTTGGAGACACTCCGAGAATGGATGACTTTTGTCGGCTGTTGTTCACATTGGAACACCCAAAGTGACTGGCGTTTATTTTGCGGCTCGTATAAGTAAATCCATGATTCATCACCACTGACGATGTCATACACGTTCTTAGTTTCCGGCGTTGAAGCGGTCTAGAGGTTTTTGTTACCAATTGTCTTCGGAAATTTTAAAAAATTATTACACGAAAATGTTCTCGGTATAATTCCATTTTCAAGCAACTTATCAACTTTGACAGTTCGTTGTAGCTACGTCGCTACACGTATTTCATTGAAGCTTTGGATTTAGATTAACTAAAGATGGGGGTAATTTTTAGTACTGATATTTAATTAGTGGCGTCTTCTGAGGCAGGGGAAATATGCAAAACTTCAAACACATCCCTCGTAAAGCCAAAAAAGATTTTTGGTTCATAAGGAATATACAAATATGAAGTTTCACCAAAATACATCATCGTATTGAGTTCTAGTCAACTTTATACGCTCATAATACCAACATATAAGAATAAAGATAATATAACAAGATTGTTTGTAATAGGAATCGCTTAAGCAGTCTTGTTTGAATTATTGTTGGAAAACTTATTAGTGACATAAGCATTAATCTTCGATTTGTTGAAAAAGGAGGTGGACTGTACATTGGTGATCATTGAAAAAATTGCTACCATCACATATACATTACCGCTCAAAAGCGTTTAGGCACCCCTGTTTTCATGGATTATTCATATAGTATTATGTTTACCAAAAAAACATCATAATAAAATGAAATACGTATTTAAAATGTAGTTCAGTAAGATAAACACCCATTATATCGCATAGGGTTTACTATCATTTACCTGCACTTGGTCGGATTACCATAAACTGTTTATTGCGGTGCAATTACAATAACAATCCCTCTGAATTTACTGGGTAAATTTAGTCATCTGTTAGATTGTAGGTAATAATGTTTAAATTACCTTCCTAGAAGATTATAGTGAAATCTGTAACCTATGGTCAGTTGCAGTGTGGTATTTACTCTATTCACGTCGTGAGCGAAATATCGTGTGACAATTTTTTAAAATGCATCCGCGAAGAGAAATTAGTACGGAAACACGTGCGCTTATAATAGCTTACCATAAAAGTGGCATAAGTAATCGACAAATTGCCAAAAAAATGAAAATACACCACGCTACGGTTGACTATAACGTAAAAAAATATCGGGAAACTGGCAGTTTTCTTAATAAAAGACGGAGTGGAAGACCAAAAGCGACAACATCTGCAGATGATCGCAGAATAGTGGTTACCAGCAAGTTAAATAGACGCAAAGCAGCACCGGCAATCACCGCAGAATTAAATGTTGGTCGCCAAAAACTAGTCAGTGTTTCTACAGTCAAACGTCGCCTGCAGAAAGCCGGGCTCCATGGACGTGTCGCGATGAAAAGCCATTACTACGTAAACAAACCAAGCAAAAGCGACTTAAATGGGCTCGTGAACACCAACACTGGACCATAGATGAGTGGAACAACGTCTTATGGACGGATGAGTCCAAATTTGAGCTGTTCGGAACCCGAGGACGCATATTCGTAAGAAGATCTGTGGGTGAACGTGCCAAAGAAGAGTGTATTGCTGCTACCGTGAAGCATGGTGGAGTTCTATCATCATTTGGGGCTGTTTTGCTAGCACTAGTGTAGGGGACATTGTGAAAATTGACGGTATATTAAAAAAAGAAGGCTACCGCGAAATTTTGGAGAACCACGCAATATCTTCCGGAATTCGACTTTTGGGTCAAAATTTTATCTTCCAGCAAGATAATGATCCAAAACATTCCTCTAAATTATGTAAAGACTATTTACGCCATTTAGAAGAGGAAGGAACTCTCAATATTATTGAGCCTCCCCAGAGCCCCGACTTGAATCCAATCGAGTTACTATGGGAAGAACTAGATCGGGAAGGACGGAAATCGGCTACATCAGCTACTGACGTGTGGAGCAACTTGCAATCGAGTTGGACCTCAATAACACAAGAAACTCTGGCAAAACTTTTTGCGAGAATGCCTCGATCGTGTGCCGCAATTATTAAATCAAGAGGAGGTCACATAGATGAAAGCAAAATTTAAATTAAACGTTTTAATTTTCACATTTAAGTAATATGCAATACCATCAACAGTGAATATTATATAGCGTTATTGGAGCATTTGAAGGCCTAAATTTTAAAGAAACGACCGCATATGGCAAAGAAAAAAAAATTGTTTCATCAAGACAACGCACCGTGTCACAAGTCAATCCAAATAATGGCAAAATTACATGAATTGAACATCGTATTGCTCCCTCATCCTCCGTATTCGCCAGATTTGGCTCCCAGCGACTACTGGCTGTTCGCAGACCTCAGAAAAATGCTCGCCGGTTAGAAATTTCGCACGAATGAAAAGGTTACCGCTGAAACTGGCCTATTTTGAGGCAAAAGATAAATCCTTCAACAAAAGTGGTATTGAAGTGATAGACCGGCGCTGGAATGATTGCGTTGCTCTTGATGGAGATTACGTTGATGAATAAAGCTATTTTTGAACCAAAAACACCGTGTTTTCCTTCTTAGGTCCGGGACTTTTACGGCCCATGTGTTACAACTACATATAGACCTAAAATTTAGTAAATAAATGGAATAGAATATATGCACTTTGCATATAATCCGGTCTCTACTCATAAGTATCTTCGAAAATATTTTTTTTATAACGCCATTTCTTTTAGGCGTTATCACAATCTATGAATAAAATTCCATGAAAATATTTGACCGCATTTTCAATTGGATTTTATTGTAGTTTGTGATTATAACTAAAGGAAAATGGATTACTAATTACATGCTAAGTACAATATATAAAACCATTTCAGTTTCACGGTTAAACTGTTAACGCTGCTCTGTCGGTAGATGGGTCTGAAACTTTTTCTATTAAATATGCATTGACATGTGCATCCGTAGTAGTTACCACAAGAAGGTTGTTAGTGAAGCACAAACTTGTATGGCATCAATACGTTTCCGTTGCGATGAAAAAGTTATGTTCGTATTTCACCGTTGCGATGTAGAAATTCTTTATTAAATAGTTGAATTTTATTCGTATGAATTTCTTTCGCTGATGTTAAAATTTGCTGCTGTCTTGAAATATTCCAGGTTTTGGGTGCTTAAATACTTCTTTGGTACAGAAAATTTTTTTGAGCCAAACCATGGCGACGCGTCTTTTGCTGAGCAAAGATTCAATAAAATATTATGTTATAAATATTATTTATTTACTTCTTATATTTTACGTCTATTTGTAGATGTCTTACTCTAATTAATTAGTGTAATACATCTACATATTGACGCAAAATATAACAAATAATTAAAATAGAATATATGCACTTTGCATATAATCCGGTTTCTAAGAGTTACAAACAATCAGTTGAAATGTATCCTTTATACGACTAAGTTGTATGAACAGCTATTAGTGTCTGACCATTTCTGTAAGGTGATATTAACAAAATATATGTCAACATATTATAAACTGCAGATTAAAAGTTAGTTCGACGCTTATTAATAAGGTATTACATTTGATAGTTGTGAACATATTACTAGATAGGTGCATTCTTATATTGGTGACAAAATGTCTTATAATATTTATACATTCCTATTATTGATAATAATAGGACGGGTTAATATAAGCAAAAGTTTCGTAACAGACCTAACTTCTCCATCCTTGTTCGCATAGAGCGCTAAGTGAAATCCATTGGTTTTACCACTCAATCTTATGGACGATACGTCAATGTCTAATCCCAATGAATTATTATATTATATTATAATATTCGTAGTTCTTTTTACTGAAAGGGTAATTTTGGCACTTCCATTGTACGTATCTGCATCGAAGTTTGGTTCAAGTTCCAGTTGATAAAGAGATGGTACCACATTGCCTGGTAGCAGATAATCTGCAGCTAAGGTTTTTGTTTGCGGTATTTGACTCTGATCAACGACATGATGAGCTTTGACTGCAAGAAACGTAAAAGCTAGAATCATTATCTTAGTTGCAATGCTAAAGACATTACAGTGAACAACCTTGGTATTATCGAAACGATTTATAAAGGTTTTTTCAGGAATGCCTTTTTATAGTTTATGTTTGCATAATAAGTACTTTAAGATAACAAATTTCTCAGTAAAGTACATGTTTGAACCGATGAATTTTTTTCTAATTGCACAGTATATGTACTGAAGTATGTAAGTATGTATACATTTATCGATTATGGTATCAATGTTCACCTTTAGACTATCTACTTCTTTGTGAGTTACTAACATTGAAAATATTCTTAATTATACTTCCTTTAGGATTGCGAATAAATCTAAGTAACCTATTACATTCAGTATGATCTAATTTATTGAAATGTGCTGAGGAATCTTTGGCATTGTATTATATCGAAAGTGTATAATTTAAATGATCGTGATATTACAAAATTCTTAATGTTTTAAATGTAACAATACAAGACCTTGTATATTTTAAAAATATGTGAAACATGAGCACTGTCTGTATTTATTTTGCATTATCTACAAGTGGATCAGTTTCAAGTGAAGGGAATATGGCAGTGTCATTCACAATAATTAATCAGGAAATGAAATTTTTAACAATAATAACACTATACTTTATTTATTACAGTTAATATAACGATAATGTTTGGAAATAGTGTCAAAATAGTGCTCGCATAATTGTAAATTATGAATATTTACAACATCGATTATAAATAAAATCTGATATATAAATAAAATGTAGATAGCATACACAATACTTTAAAAGCATAACAACAAAATATGAACAAGATATTTATATATATAATAGGGTAGAAATAAAACACACATACAGCATACTAAATCTCACACCCTTCCAATGCGCCTGCAGTGGGTTATACCACAGAATAACAGAAGGGACAAATTTGTCGGCTTCTTTGATATTTGTGTGGCCTTATTTTTTACCTACAAAATTAAGTAAAGTTTGTTAGACGTCATATTGAAGATAATGGAATGGTAGGAAATTCAAAAGACAAAATTGTAATTATAATTTATTCTGTTAATTTGTAAGCAATATATTCGTAAGGTTTACCACTATATCACACTTACTAAAGCAAAAATAAAGTGGCATATTTCAATTAGTGGGGATCAGAAGTTAGGGATATAAACCTGGACCGAAGTCAGATGAATAATATAATTAGTAATTCGACACAGTAACAACTCTAGCACGATAACAGAGAACAGATTGTTGTATATCGTATTGCATCTGTCACTCTGTCAACAGTTTAATGCGGTTTTACTTCCAATCCCTCTTAATTTACAAAAGGAATAAAAAAAAAATTAGACATAAAAGAGAAATGAAACAACAAATCGTGTTTTAGTGTTTATTACAAATGTCTCCCTATACTTTATTTTACATTTTTCCTTTATTACAGGCCAGTTCTCTATTTAAGAATTTTATTGTGTAAAATATTCTCAATCTAACGCATAATGAGGTGGTACGTAATTTACACTTGCAAAATGTCGTTTTAAAGTGTGCCCTATTTTAGGGTGAGGGACTAAACTAGAAAATAGTTCCAATTTATGGCTACGCAAGTGGCTCTCCCGGCATTTCTAACTTGCCAAAAAATTTGTCCTCTTCGCCACTTTTAAAATGGCAAAATATGGAAGAAGCAGTAATATAATTGGATGCCTCCAGAGCATGCTTTTCGTATTGTACGCAAGAATGTTTCTCCAAACACTTTTTTATCAGATATAACATAGGAAAACGTATTTACTGCTGGAAGATCCAAGTTCCTATAGTCTCTTCATCCTACAAAGATTTCTTTGTTTTCAATAATCGGCACAATAGGTAATTGTGTCTGTATTTGTGAGCTATTTAGCTGTAGTTAGTTTAGTACACTATCCGTATAGTCAGCACAGTTTGCTCCTTCGACATGCTGAAAGTAGGACATGCAAAATAGCTTTTTAAACGCACGTTTAAATTGTATCGGAGTAGGGTTTCTTGCGTTGCCTCCTTGGCAGATTAAATAATTTTCTAATGCGTCTTGTTGGGTACACCAGTATAAATAGTTTTGGCTCGATTATTACAGTCCACATTGTCAATAAGGTATTCAAAGTAATGCGCTAGCATTTGATCGTTTTAATCTGCTTTGTTACTTTTCTTTCATTATGGAAAATTTGAAGTGTTCTAAACATGTTATCCATTTCTTTAATAAATTACACTTGAGATGGCTGTCCAGATAATTGCTCTTGTTTTGATTGTGGAGAGGAATTTAATATATCAAATAAACTATTCATTTTTTCCACAAATACTATTGTTCCTGTAGCGGCAGTAGACAATACTCCTAGGGCTATATCTGTATTCGTTCTTGCAACCAGTGATTGACTGAATAATTGTACAGCGAGTTTCACTCTCATTTTCTCAAAATTTATATATACATACTGTTTACAACAATTACAAAGGAATAGTTGAGGTGAGACAAAAATCCTTTATTGCGCTTGTGGAATCTCCAAGTAATGGACGATGTGCACTAACAGTCGAACACCTTGAGAGAAATAAATCATTTTATTATAAGGACTTTAATAGCGTGTCAAACAAAGATTCAGACTTCAAATTCTTTTGTAACTTCGAAGTTGATTTGAAGTAAATATCATTAGGGGTGGAACGGTTATTTTCATTATACAGAAATATTTTTTTGTTGTGGCGAACGTCATCCCGTAGTTGCTATTGGAAACACACCAAGTACGGTAGCTCACTCAGTTTGGTGATATTTCTCAGAAAGGTAAGTATCCCAAAGTACTATTACGTATAACAAATTACTTCTTGGTCATTTAACCCGATGTGGACGGCAGTTGTATTAATAAGTTCACAATACAAATATATATATACACTACCGCTCAAAAGTGTTTAGGCACTTTCACTGACAGCAAAAATGTATAAAAACTCAGCAAAAATGTTAATAATATTTATTTTTTATGTACAGATACACGTACATGAATAAAAATATATTAAATAAATGTGAAAATTAAAACGTTTAATTTAAATTTTGCTTTCATCTATGTGACCTCCTCTTGATTAAATAATTGCAGCACACAATCGAGGCATCCTCGCAATAAGTTTTGCCAGACTTTCTTGTGTTATTGAGGTCCAACTCGATTGCAATTTGTTCTACACGTCAGTAGCTGATGTCGGAGCCGATTTTCGTACTTCCCGATCTAGTTCTTCCCATAGTAACTCGATTGGATTCAAGTCGGGGCTCTGGGGAAGCTATTCCATAATTTTGATAGTTTCTTCCTCTTCTAAATGGCATAAGTAGTCTTTACATAATTTAGAGGTATGTTTTGGGTCATTATCTTGCTGGAAGATAAAATTTTGACCCAAAAGTCGAATTCCGGAAGGTATTGCGTGGTTCTCCAAAATTGCGCGGTAGCCTTCTTTTTTTAATATACCGTCAATTTTCACAATGTCCCCTACACTAGTGCTAGCAAAACAGCCCCAAATGATGATAGAACCTCCACCATGCTTCACAGATAGCAGCAATACACTCTTCTCTGGCACGTTCACCCACAGATCTTCTTACGAATATGCGTCTTCGGGTTCCGAACAGTTCAAATGTGGACTCATCCGTCCATAGGACGTTGTTCCAGTCTGCTAGGGTCCAGTGTTGGTATTCACGAGCCCATTTAAGTCGCTTTTGCTTGTTTTGTTTGCGTAGTAATGACTTTTTCATCGCAATACGTCCATGGAGCCCGGCTTTCTGTAGGCGACGTTTGACTGTAGAAACACTGACTAGTTTTTGGCGACCAACATTTAATTCTGCGGTGATATCCGGGGCTGTTTTGCGTCTATTTAACTTGCTGGTAACCACTACTCTGCGATCATCTGCAGATGTTGTCGCTTTTGGCCTTCCACTCCGTCTTTTATTAAGAAAACTGCCAGTTTCCCGATATTTTTTACGTTATAGTCAAACGTAGCGTGGTGTATTTTCATTTTTTTGGCAATTTATCGATTACTTATGCCACTTTTATGGTAAGCTATTATAAGCGCACGTGTTTCCGTACTAATTTCTCTTCACGGAGGCATTTTAAAAATTGTCACACGATATTTCACTCACGACGTGAATAGAGTAAATACCACACTGCAACTGACCATAGGTTACAGATTTCACTATAATCTTCTAGGAAGGTAATTTAAACATTATTACCTACAATCTAACAGATGACTAAATTTACCCAGTAAATTCAGAGGGATTGTTATTGTAATTGCACCGCAATAAACAGTTTATGGTAATCCGACCAAGTGCAGGTAAATGATAGTAAACCCTATGCGATATAATGGGTGTTTATCTTACTGAACTACATTTTAAATACGTATTTAATTTTATTATAATGTTTTTTTGGTAAACATAATACTATATGAAGTGTATATATAACCACATCAAGTTATTAGGAAATTAGAAAATAAATTTAATTAGAAATATATAATAGACAAATGTTACGTAACGAAATTGCAGGTGCTGTGCTTTCCTTTTGCATTTCCGAGTCATTGATGAGATTTATGGGAAAAACTAACAACAATTCTTTCATCAATTACATATCGTTTTATTATTGTTGAAAGAGAAGCAATGGCAGAGGTACTAAGTATAGAGGTAGTGATAGTGTGCATAGTAGCAAAATGCGTGAATACTCTCCCATTATCAGATTAAACGTCGTTAGATATGGATATATCTATGACTGCCAAAACGATGTTTTATGTTGCATTCAAATAAATGCTGTGTTCTCGATGTTATCGCTGATGATTGCAAATGTAATAAGCTTCATCTAATCGAAATGTTCGAAGTCTAAAATATTTGAATATTAACCGCATTCCTAATAGTAACTGATTGAAATTCTGACGATCACTGGAGATTAAACCTTTTTGATACCGCGAAGTATTATGAATGTTTGACCTGAGTCGATTTCTAAATCGAGAATCATAATGATATACTTTCTCTTAGAAATACATATTTCGATTTCTAAGAGGAAAGCAAGATATTTCGTATACATCTAAATATAGTAACATATTGTATAATCGATAAAGGTATCTACATAAGAACGACAACCAACTCCTGCAACAATTTTAAGCGTTTTTCCTTAAAATGTTCCCATAGCCAATACCAGTAAAAGCCGAACTGTAGTTAGGAGAACTTCCTGAGAAGTTAGGAAGATGTTCTAGTCACACGGTTGCAGATCGAAGCTGTAGGACGGATGTCTCAGTGTTTCCAAATGAATTTTGCCCAACTTATTTTGGGGCAATGCAGCTGTGTGTGACCGAGCATTATCACGGAGCACAATTGCACTTCGAATGGGTATATCCCGACTTTTTCGTCGACAGGCCAGTTTTACTTCATCAAGCAGTTGGTGATAGTACGCAACATTAACTGTACGTCGTTCGTGGAGAAAATCAATTAATAATATGCCTCTAGAATCCCAAAAAATCGTAGTAAAGCTTTTCCAGCAGAGAGACGGGTCTTGGCTTTTCGCTGTACTGCTTCTCCAGATTTTCGCCACCTCATGCTTGCTTTCTTACTCTCCGGAGTGTAATTGTGCACCCACGTCTCATCACAGGTGACAATGTGCCTCAATAAATCATCCTCTTCTGCTCGGTATCGTGCCAAATATCTTTCACACACGGCAAGACGGTTTGCTTTCTGATCTTTCATGAAGAGTCGAGGAATCCATACCTTTGCCGATATTTTTCGGTAACCCAAAATTATCTAAAATGATTGACTATGTACTGCCATGAGATATGCCGAAGTCTGCAGCAATTTCCCATATTGTAAGGCGGCGGTCACCTTCAATCAGCTCACGAATTGCACGAATATTTGCCTCACTGGTGTTCGTCCGTGGTCGGTGTGCATGGCTCTCGTTTTTCATTGACTCTCGGCCATCGGAAATATTTTTGTGCTAGTCGTAGACATGGACCTTTGATAGCGTTTTCTCATAGAACTGTGTAGTTTCGACAGGTTTTACGCTCTCCCGCGGCGAAAATTTAATAATAATACATTGCTCGACGGACTTGTGCACCTGTTGCTCCGACATGATGCTACTAACAGCCCATCTGCTCTGGTGAACCGAACCGGTTTACTTCAGCCTCCACCTTACATCTCCCCAACACATATCAAAACCTCACGTCACTCACTTCATCTAGAAGGCGTTAAAAAGGAAAGTCCGGTTCATATTTTATTCGCCCTTGTAGTTTCAAATAGCGAAAGTTGCTTATCGTGGAAACAATTTAATCTGTTGTTAAAACCATAAAAATATGGAGTCACTAGCCTCGGCACATTCGTATGATCTTGAGTACTAAAGTCAGATTAAACCTCAGATTTAAGTCTTCTTAATGTGCATACCGTGGTATAGATACACAGCATATATGCAAAGAGATTATGGAATGATATAGGAGCAGAAAATAATTAAATAATAGAAAGCTTATCATTAAATCGGCCGTATTTTTAGAAACTAATCGATGTAAGAAACGATGATTCTATAATTTTTTTGGCAGATACATCTTATTTATTTTTTAGTAATTTATACATATCCGAATTTATTCGAAGATTTAAGAAGTAGATGTTTAGAATCTTTAAGGTTTTAATTAATCGAATTTTGATCCAACATAAGTGCTACGAAAATGAAACGATTTACCTCGGATTAATTTCTAGGCATTATATAAAGCGCTGAGATGAATTACATTTATCCTGTATCAAAGTCTATTGTGGTAAAGTAAGGTGTTAAAAAAAGCATCATCTGCGTGCATTATTTTTGTGAACAATAAAATGACGAAGATGTTTATATTTTCGCTCGTACTCGTTCTTGTGCTATTTGGATTTTCCTTTGCGAGAAGTCCATTGTATCGAAACCAAATAGCTTCTCCTAAATCTCTCTCAGCAGATTATAGGTTGCCTAACAACTTAACGGTATCGCTTTACCAGGTAGTTCTAGAACCAGATTTCGTAACTGATACGTTCAACGGCAGCATTAATATAACGTTCACTACACGCGTGTCTACCAATAGGATCGTATTCCACACTCACGAAATTAACATTACCGTAGCTAGCATTAATTTGTTAAATAGCAATGGATCTATAATAAATGGAGTTGCTTCAACCTACTATACTAATGATGATAGACAGTTTTATACGATAATTTTTTTTGAACCTCTGTTAGCTGGTACATCATATACTGTCTCAATCGGAAGCTTTACTGGGATACTTAATTTGGATATGTATGGATTGTATTTAGCAAGATATGTTGATGCTAATGGTGACGTACGGTAAGTATTTTGTAATATACATACATCCCAAAATGTAGAATAATCAAATCTTACGTGTAAATAACTTTTTTGTTAATGATCTAACTCTGAATATGAATGCTTATCTTGTGAGAATTTGTTTGAATGGATATGGAAAATAATAGCTTCTAAATGTTTTAGTTTTGTACTTAAAGCACTATATTTGACTTTGACTGCGAATATTCTTTGAACTGTTCAAATATATTCGATTTATAACGCTAAACTCGTTTCTTCAAATATACTCATAAATAGTCGTGGGCACAATCGCCAGTAAAACTAAGTGAAAGTGTTATCTCATGCATTACAATCGCTTGGATATGTACATTTTGATTCTTTAATCGTAGCATACAACGTTGTATCAATACTTATCAATAGTCTCGGCAAAGAAGTGCAAGTTTCAGTGCCGTGCAGAGAATAATGTGGAGACGTGAAAGCGCGGCATGGAGAATCGAGTACCCGTATCTAAGCACGCTTGTTCAGTATTATTCGACTGGTCGTTGTGAGTGTCTGTCACTACACACATACTTAGAAAATGTCGCATTTACATACGTTTCGGAAACGGCGTACTTCGAATAAACTAGAAAACGTCATAGCGAGTATGCCGGATTTAGAATACGAAGGCAATAGAATTAAATGTGTAAAGTACGACAAGTACCAGACGTGTGCCAGCAGGTGGAAGTGTAAACGCCACCTGGAAAGGATAAAACTCTGTTATGCAATGCGTGGCAAACGATACACCGAACAATTAATATTTGATATTGGTGTTTGTTTTATTCTATGTAATGTGCCGTTATCTTTACTAGACCAATAAGCATTTGTCTTCTTCTGGATTTTCGGATCTTCGGATTATACATTACCAAGTCGGGCATCGTTAAGAAACTTTATGCCATCTGTTCGTGACTATGTTGAAAGAAGAATTAAAGCAGAATTGAAAGATAAGAAATTGTGGTTATGTGTGGACGAAACAGCTGAACGGCAAAAACATTATGTGGTGAGAGTAATAGTACGTACAATGGAAGAGTTTGAACCGTCATCCCCTATCTTACTTGCTTCCAAAAGACTTGCAAAATTTACTAGCGATGAAGTTTCAAAAGGGGTGTTAAGGGCATTGAACAAATTTCAAGTTTCAACAGCCCAAATTTTAATATTTGTGAGTACCGGTGCCGCTAACACGCTTTGCTTAGGTCGATTTCTTAGAGAAGCAAGAAGTGGTAATCTGTTATGGGCTATTAAAGCATTTACTCGTTAGATGTTACACATGTAACATCTAAAATCCGTGCTTTAAGCCTTGTGGAGCGCAATTGATCCCCACGAGTAAATGCTTTAATAGCCCATACGAAGGCAGCGTTTCTAAAGTCCGCAAAACGTACAAAAAGATTTCATGAACTGTGTCCCAAAGTGCCTGAACCACCACAGGGGATTACTACGCGTTGGGGAACATGGTCAAGAAGAACTACTATGGACTAGTGGAGAGAATTGAAAAATTAGAAAATAACTGCGGATTCTGTTAAAATTGACACACACCTATGTACGGCAGAAGATGAAAAAAAGAGGGTTTAATACAAAATTTTAAAGTATCATTGACAAGGATTTAGATGAAGTTGTCACAAGGGTTACTTTAAATTTGCAAATATTCGATTACTCGATGTGGAACGGTCGTTTTCATCATTAAAAGTACATATTTCGCACGCGATACTCATTTGACTGAAACAAGTGTGGAAACATACTTAATGATTATAATAGTTAATAAATACCACCCAGCTTCTGATTTCGTGGAAACTTCTTAAAGCAGTAAGTGTTTTAGCACGTTATATAATTTATTTTTTATCATTATTTAATATGTAAACATTCCTGCGTCCACATCGCCTATGATCACTCATGAAGGTCACGATTGTAAATGTACGCTCGCTTTGATACGGCCGCTGGGCGTCTCCACGTTGTTCTCCGCACTGCACTGTGACGCAGAATAAGAGAAGGGAGAAATTTGTCGGCTTCTTTGATGTTTGTGTGGTATTATTTTTTGATCATCAAAATTAAGTGAAGTTAGTTAGACGTCATATTGAAAATAACGGAATGGAAGGAAATTCAAACGACAAAATTGTAATAATAATTTATTCTGTTAATTTGTAAGCAACACGTTTGAAAAACGGATTTGTAGGGTAAATTATTCAGCTGTGCTTTTATTTTAGCAACAACAATAACATTTAGAGAAAATTAGATGTATACACTTTATAAATTAAAGAAGTTGATTATAGAGGTGTTGGAAAAAAATGTATAGCAGTCATTGTGCTTCGAATCTTTGTTTCAATTTGTAGTCTGCACTTTGAATCACTTACGATAACCATTGTCTTATAGAAAAATTGAGTGTTCAAACCATTTGTCTTCGTAAAACACTTGAAGGCCTTTTATGAAACCATCACGGCTAATTACACATCTTCAATTGTTAATCGAATTTCGCGTGATACAACTCATAATATGACTGGGTAATTGATGTATGTTTACCGCTATATCAAATTTACTAAAGCAAAGATAGAGTGGCATATTTCAGTTAGTGGGGATCATAAACCTGGACCGGAGTCAAATGAATAATATAATTAGTAATTCGACACAGTAACAACTCTAGCACGATAATAGAAAACAGATTATTGCATGTCGTTTTGTACTTATCATTGCGTCGACAATTTAGTTCGGTCTGACTTCCGATCCCTCTTAATTTATGAAATGAATCAAAAAATTTAAACGTAATAGAGAAATGAAACAACAAATCACGTCTTAATGTTTATTATAAATGTCTTACTATACTTAATTTTACATTTTTGCGTTTGTTAGAGGCCAGCTCTCTATTTAACAATTTTATAGCGTAAAATATTCACAATCTAACGTATAATGAGAGTAAATAATCCATAAGAAAATTTGGATAAGGTGGTACATAACTGAAATTTCCAAAATAATGTTTTAAAGTGTGCCTTATTTTAGGACGAAGGACTAAACTAGAACACTGTTCCAAGAAAATTGTTTCTAGTTTATATATATAATATGAACAAGTGGGTCCCCTGGCATTTTTAACTTGCCAAACAATTTGTCCTCGTCGCCACTTTTAAAATGGCAAAATATAGAAAAAGCAGTAATATAATTGGATGCCTCCAGAGCTTGTTTTCCGCATTCTAGCCAAGAAAGTTTCTCCAAACACTTTTTTATCAGATACCCCCAAACATACGTTAAAGCATTTACTACTGGGAGGTCCAAGTTTCTAGTCTCTTGACCCTACAAAGACTTCTTTGTTTTCAATTGCTACAATAGGTTAGGTATTCAACTGTAGTTGGTTCAGCACACTATCCAAACATACCTTATCCTTCATTGTTTAAAGAACTTATATTACAGTTTTGTACGGCACAAATATGTATGAGGATTTGCGCCCTTCTTTCCACTATAACCATCACTTCTAATTTTTGTCTTATAGTCTAAATAAATGAATAAACAATAACAATGAAATACAAAAGAAAAATGAGAACGAAATAACTTACAAAAAACCGAAAATGTTGCATATATTGTAACTCAAACACTTTTAAAACTCTACGACATATTTCAAACGTAAATTCTGCCAAATAATGGTACACAAACCGCGGTCAACATGCCGAGTCATCGTAACATTCTGCCAAAGTGGTTTCGCCTCTAGCGTGGTTTACACGTTGAGTTACCGTGCCACTTTGGTTTCCCCTAAGAAGCCTCCTATGACCTCTTTCTTTTTCCTTGTTTTTTCTCTCGGATCCCCCTTCCCCATCACTGTCTCTATTTATTACTCTTATTCTTTTCACCTTTCTTTCTATTTCACGTCCCCCCACCCTTTATCATTTTTTCTTTTTCCTCTTATTTATCTTTCTCCTCTTACTCTTATTTCTTCTCTATATATATATCATCATTACACGGTCCAATTCCGGAAGTAGTTCGTTTATTACTAACTCTAGCCGTGGAAGTTTACGTATTCATTTCAAGTAGTTTTGTTGTTTTCTCATATTATTTTCAATATGGCGATTACGCGCAGGCGTACTGTAAGAGCGCTACAGGAATTTTGGAAATTGTCCTTTCTGTTATTCTGTGACTGTGGCTTGCCCCGTTTTGCTGTGACTATTTAGTTGGGCCGGATACGGTAAAATTTGGTGAGAGAGAGGATGCACAGAGCAGCAGTAGCTTTAGTTTCGTTTCGCTGTTGTCTGACTAAAAGTTTAGTGCACATTTCAGAGCAAAAATTTTTTAGATTATTTCTAACCTAAGCGTGTACAATTGGTTAGAAAAGAAAACCTTGATCCTAGTAAAATTTAATGGACATAACAATCGTATATGTATTGTTAATCAATCCTAGCATGGATAAAACATATTTGTGAATGTAAATTAATATTTATCTTTAAAATAATAAATACTGCATTTAATAAACGGGCTCTTTGCGGGATTGGACCGTCCCATTGTAAAGATAAAAGGAATAAAAATACGTTAAAAGTAAGAAGAAGCAAGGGAGACAGAAAGGAGATGACGACGTAGTAACCGTTTTCGTGCAGCAATAAGGTCGTGGAGGTTTGCTTCTTTTAAACGACGTTTCGCTGTGCTAACGGATATCTTCCTGTTTCTAGCCCGACTCATTTCTGCCGGAATTTCAGGAGCCGTTAATCGTATATTTCTCTTACTAAGCTTACTAGCAAGTGTACCAGTTTATTCGAAGGACGTGGACTCTTTTGCACAAAGTCGCCCGTAAATATCCTTCTTGATGTAGCGTTAATATTGCTGATCGTGTTTGCAAAACTAATCGGTTTTCCGCGATGTATTTTTACACAGGAATTAAATTATTTACTCGCACAAAAAAATTAACACTATCTAGCTGTAGCTAACGGTATGTAATGATGAACTAAACTCACTGTTAATGTAGTTTATGTAAGAATTTGGGTTTCATTTATAATGCCAAAATTTCTACCCGTATATTACCCAAAACCTGGTATTATTTTTACTGTACCTAATTATTTCACGATTTTGAAAAGTAATGTGCCAGTTTCTTTATTTATCAGTCTAGTTCTTTAATTAGTAAATTGTATACATGGTTATAGAATTTGTTAAAATTTAAAGTGTCCATTCTATTATGAGCGGCGGTGTAGATACTATCAGTCAATACTTCCATTATGTTTACAGTATATTAAGCTTTATCTGAAATGACTGCAGCATTTCCCTTATCAACCGAAAAATTATAGATTTGAGACCGCATCGAAGATTTCTCAAGTCTTTAGTTTCCTTATGCGTCAGACATGCAAATAATTCGCAATTTTCCCCAAGTTGACCACCGCATATCTACTCCAAAAACATCTTTTGCCGCACCAGCTTAGCTCTTCCAATGTGGTCTTGAAGAGTTACCGTGCCACTTTGGTTACCCTGCTTGTTTCTACTGAAAAAGCCCTCTACGTCGGAGGTAGAACGTCGAGATCTCGCCCTCTTTTCCTTTTTTCGTTCTATTGTTTCTGTTCCCCTTCTCTATTTTCTCCATTTCATTCATTTGTCGTTATCCTTTTTTCCCGCCATTTTGCCTTTTACTTTCCTGTTTCCAGGCTTTCTGTTGCTGTGTCCTTACATAAGAATGGAAATAAACGCTAGAATACTGAGAGGGTAAAACTAACTGCGATAAAACAATAAAGTTTACACAGTAAACATAAGAAATAACAATGATACTGCGGTCGTGACATACTTCACACGTACCAAATATTACAATTTGTACAAGTATTTTGGTTGATTAAATGTCTAAAGAAAACCTTTATACCTTTGCGGCAGCTATTTCAATATTGTGTTATAATATTCTTTATTCTGTTGCAATACAGTATTGCGAATTTCATACGTTACTTTCTCTGCCACAAACTACGTAGACATAGATTCTAGTTCTTTCGTAAAGAAACAGTTAATACAGAAAGCAAACAAGATTTTATGAAACATAATGAATACATTATATTTAAAACGGTAAAGATGAGGCATTTTGTGTAACTTTGTCTCCATTTTGTAAATTCTATGGAAAAAATTCATGTAGATGTTTAAAATTGTTATATGAGATTGTAAAGCACCCTGTATGTATATTCCTTGTTGCAGGAAAACTCCGTTATATGTATCAAGTATTCCTTAATGTCATAAAATATATGAAAATAATACAGGTGTCATAAATTTAGTAATTTCTACATAGTTATCTATCCATTTAGGCGAGGTTTGTTTTGAGAATAACCTTACCATAAATTTTAGGAGTAATCCATGTATCATTAAAACGAATCGTAATTGTATCAACATTTTTACAGATTAATCAGTTTCATTATCTAAAAAGTGAATTATGGACACGCTATTTACGTTCATGGAATACTTAATAATGCACGAGAAATGTACCTGATAAACAATAAGGACTTTGAAAAATATTTTAGCATCATTTTTGTAAACAGTATTTTCGAACATAACATTTTTTTAAAGGTACACCGCGCCTAAAGTCATCTACTTACTACTGCTTATTTTGTTACCTCAGTATTACTAAACTAATAGTTCCTTCTCGCTGAAATAAAATGCTAAAAATTGGAAAACCAAATGAATGATTTACATTAGGGGACACACCAATAACTCTACTTTCTATTTGGTGAAAATATATTAAATCTACAAATTAGTTTACCTTATAATTTGCGAGTGTTAATGCGTATGCATTTATTTTATGTTCTAGGAAAATAGCTACTACTCAGTTTCAAGCGACAGCAGCACGAAGAGCGTTTCCTTGTTTTGATGAACCAGCGTTGAAAGCTCAATTTGACATTTCGTTGGTACGTACAGCAGAATATCATGCGTCTTGCCAACACGCCACTTGTATCAACACAGTAAGTACGATTTAGCAATTAGTTAAAGGTTCATTAAGAGACGATTTTCAGGGAAATTTCAACTGGTCGCTTCTTGGACGTCTTCGACAGGACAGTGATTATGTCAACATACTTAGTTGCTTTCGTCGTGTCAGATTATACATATGTTGGTAGAGATATTCATAGAGTTTTTGGCAAACCGCAAGATATTTCAAGAAATCGGGGAAACTATGCTCTAGATATTGGCATTGATATATTCGATGGAATTGAAGAGTGGGTTGAAATACCGTATTCGTTACCAAAAATGGATCAGATAGCAATTCCAGACGATTATTTTGATGCGGGGGCTATGGAAAACTGGGGCTTAGTCACATATAGGTAAGTAAATGATGCTGATGCTGCACGACCACAACACAACTTTGATGCATAACGTAGTCAGTGATACTTAATTGTCATCAACTTTGTAAACTTTATAATTTTAGAGAAGAGTTTTTAATGTATGAAACCAACATCACCAATTCGGACACTCAAGAATTTATAGCTATAATAATTGCTCATGAATTTGGCCATCAGCGGTTCGGCAATCTAGTAAGTCCGTCATGGTGGAACTATCTATGGCTGAATGAAGGATTCGCAACATACTTTGAGTATTTTGGCGGTGCTATGGTAAATATAACATAATGTTGCTATCCAAAACGAAACTCAGTTATCGCTTTTCATAGGCCAACGATGATTTCCAACTCTTCGATCAAATGGTAGCCCAAAGTGTACAAAGGGCCTTGAGCCGCGATAGCAACGTAAATACTAGATACATGAATCTGGACGCTGGTTCGCCGGATGATATTGACGCCCTATTTGATATTGTTGCTTACGACAAAGCCGGCGCAGTAATTCGAATGGCGGAAGGATTTCTAACGACGCCTGTTTTCCGAAGCGGATGCTACGTTTTCTTAAGGGCCAGGTATATACTCCAATATTACTAATGGCTAATTAAGGAAATTTCCATACCAAGTGCATTTAAAGCTAAATTAATTTGAACGATCCTAATAGATAAATATGACTACTTCCGATATCAGAATCATCCTTGCGTGTGTATTATTTAATACTATGTCATTGCAGTAAATATTCTTCTTTCTTGGGTCAAATTGACAATATTCTTTTCGCATCTACTTTAAATTTAATACCTTTTACGTAACAAAAGGTGTCCGAATATCAGAGTTCTACGTTTTGTTTTAAACTTATTGAAAGTGTTGCCAATCTAATAGCAAGCATGTTTTTATATAGTAATCTTTACATTTCTCCATTTTCTTTTGTTTTTATATGACTATTGGTCGCCATATCTTATTAAACTTCCGAATGTCCATTGTGCTATTCGTAAATTTTACGCGAGTAAAATTAATTATTCTTCTGTAAATATCTAATGTTTCATTATTACCGCAAAAGGTGTTTTTGCTAGACTCTTTTTTTAAATAATGATAATTTAAATTATTTCCAACGCATTACAAAATACAGCTTGGTCAGAAGTATAAATAAATTATCTCGAGTATCATCTTCAAATAATTTTAACGTAGAAGCTTTCAGAACCTCTTCTAACATTTCAATGTACCGGCGTATTCATATGCCCGTCGCATACGTACAGTTCGCCGACTCCGGAGGAGGACATACATTCCCAAACCATTAAACTACCACCATCGTGCTTTACTGTGGGTATGTTGCAATCGGGGTGAAAGGCTTCCCTTGGTTTATGCCTTTCAAATTCTGTACCAGGTTAAGCGAAAAGCTGCATCAAAAACCAATAAACGGCACCAACATTTCTAAATAAAAAAATACTTTGCAATAAAGTAAATCAAATATGTTGCGTTTACAATTTATAATAAACGTAAACTCCAATCGTCAACCGACCAACGTGTATATATGTATTTTCGCCCACAATAACCGCTTTGTGTGTGTACCCCGGTTAAAAGGGATTTATGCAGGACCATACGTGCTTACCGAATTCTAAAAGTGGCCACAAGTAACAGGAAGGGAGTAGACACACAAGTGGTCACAAACATCCCGACACCATCTATCCCCGATATGGAAGCCGTACCCGTCGACTTAGCCGACAGGTTTACATAAGGATGGTACACTGCGGTGCAAGTCAGGTTTTCGCTTCTAATATATAATTTTGAGGGACTTTTAATTTTTAATAAAATGGCTTCGCATCTGGTGCGGTTAACACTTTGAATTACCATTGCTTCTCTCTAACTTGTAGAGAAGCACCCTACAACGGAAACAAAATGTAGAAATCTCACCCTCTACCTTGTTTCTTTATTTTCTTTTTATGCTTATTTTCGTTTTCTTTCTTTTATTTTTTTATTTCGTCTGTGATACAAAATTAATCTAACATTCCATTGCCATTCTAGAATCTGTAGCTTGTTCTGAGACTTTCAATAGAAACCTTAGTTCTTCTCAGAACCTGCAGTAATTGCAAAACTGTTTCCCCAAATCTCTGGGAATAATGGTTTCCAATATATCACCGGTGGCCACGCGTAGTGGGACACCCTTTATATATAGTCGTCCGTAAAAAAAATAGGTTGAGTGCAATCTCCATAGTAAAACCAACAAGGTGTACATCAAAGAAATGTTTTGATGGTACCCCACTTAAAACGAGTTAGCAAAATATGGAAAGGAAGATGAGGGATTATATAACTTGCATTTAATAATTTTAATTTATATAATACAATCACAGCTCCTTCATAAATTGACTTATTATTAAGTTAAGCTATTTCCTGTTCCTATTATGAAATATGACGTTGCCGAACCCAAGGACTTATACACAGCTTGGCAGATAGCTCTAGCAACGCAGTCTCTACAGCTGCTACCCGGAAACGAATCAGTAGAATCGATTTTAAGAACTTGGGATTCGAATCCTGGATATCCTTTAGTTACTGTAACGGTTCAGGGTAATTCTATCCAGCTTTATCAGGTAATCATGGTTTCTACAGGTTATAGAGAAATATAATTGAAGTTAGCAATTAACAATATCCATATTTTAGCGCAGATTTATTGATTCCAATCCAAATAACACCGACGCAAGTTTGTGGTACGTCCCAATAAGTATAGCGACAGCCTCAAATCCGAATTTCAATACCACTTTACCGCGTCTTTGGTTAACTAGCAGAAGTGCAACGACTAATGTATCCGATTTAAATAGCGGCGATTGGGTGATTGTAAATATTCAACAATCAGGTTTGTATAGAATCTTACTACTGTGGTCAATGATTACAGGTAAATTTATTTTAATTACATGCTGCAGGTTAT
Source organism: Trypoxylus dichotomus (assembly GCA_023509865.1). Taxonomy (NCBI): domain Eukaryota; kingdom Metazoa; phylum Arthropoda; class Insecta; order Coleoptera; family Scarabaeidae; genus Trypoxylus; species Trypoxylus dichotomus. Next base: position 413,299 of record JAENHH010000416.1, read on the forward strand.
TACAGAGTGAATTACGATCTTGAAAATTGGAATCGTATCATTACAACATTGCTCCAGACCAATTTTACTTTCATCAATCGCGCGAACCGAGCTCAATTGGTGGATGATTCCTACACTTTAGCAAGATACGGTGTAATTGATTATAGTATACCGCTAAGGCTGACTACCTACTTTACTAGAGAGAGCGATTTCATTGCGATGTTTCCGTTTTTCCAAGCTTTGGCGTTCTTGGAACCGCACTTGTCAAATTCGCCGAGCTATTCTAACTTCGTGGTAAGATTGCCTACAACTTTTCTAATTTAGAGATGAATTTTGTAATGTGTTATGCAAATTTATGCTGGATGACTTAAATTGAGACATATAAATTAACAAGGTTGTATGTGTCCGCTGATCAAATTTGTTGAATCAACAATATAATTTTGCTGATTCTCTCTACTCGCATCTCTGTGCCAGCTGTTATTTCAAGCGCTCTTGTAATACTCGTATATTGTTAAGCGAGATGAGTAATCGTGTCTGCGCATCAGGACCGGGTTATCGCATAGCGAACGAAGTTGCCCGTACGTCTATTGTCAGTCAATCAAGGATAATCGACTGAAACGAGTGGATGTTATCGAATCAGTGGGATAATTGGTAACATAATAAGTTATAGCGAGCGCGTTAAGTGCTAACAAGCGACCATTGGCTGATAAAGTAAAAGAATCTATCGGCGATGATACAGATTTAAAATACTTCATGTATTGGACTAAAACGCACCACAAAAACATTTGAGTACCGTTGAACACAGAAATAAAACAGTGCCCTGCCATCAATCACTCGGTTTAAACTTAATTTAATGTCTATGTTTCTAACTTATATGAGTGTTTTTCACATTAAAATTCCTTCTGTATAGTTATAAATCCCGACTATTGAATGATTCTTATTTACTTTTAATTAGCGGTAATACTCAACCCTTATAGAAATGCCTGAACTAATCCTACTTTCACTTTCATAGCTTTCATATCTAATGGCACGTATCTTCCGCACTTCGCCTAATTTCTTTATTAAATGGTCACGAAATAATTGTCGAAAATGCAAACCCAAATTCGTATTATTACCAAGTAGACTTTTACTCTTATCGTTTTGCCAATATGATTTAGCAGCTCCGATTATGATATCAGTTTTATATTTATATATTTTGATAGTACTTGCACTAAACATTTTTAAAGTTTTTTGTAACAAACCTTGACATAAAAAATAAATCTCCGTCCGTTATCTATACACACTGTGCTGATAAACCATAGGATATTCTTCTTATCAGTACATCATCTACAACGGTCCTCCCCTTATATTTCAAGTCATATTTCTTTTCCCCTTTCCTCCCTAACACTTTTCCAAGCATAAATTAAGAATTATTGTATACAAATTCAAAAACATTCAAAAGCGTCCATTTTATTTCAAAGAATTAATACAGTCTATACTTTTCAATTCTGTATAAATTTTATCCTGCAACGAGGCCGGGCTCGAAGGACCCAAAAGGAAAATAGATCTTTACTGACGCAGGCTTCTGCTCTAGGGCTTTTGGTAGGGAATGTACTGATTAAATAAAATTAATATGTAAATAAGGCTAAATTTAATTTAAGCGATATTCTGTAACAAAAAAAAAATGAAACAAACAAGTAAAAAAATGTGTAAAAATATATTACCGTAATATCATAACTTTGACCTATTTAATTTAAAAAACAAAAAAAGGACCGAAAAAGTTCTCATCTAGCGATTTCTACATGGACTTACTTTTAGATTTTCGAATCTCTATATGGGGTTGGCTTCTTGTAAACACCCTTCACTTTAACACTTAAACTGGTAACATGTCAAAAGTAATGATTTAAATAATGGAACAGAAAAAATGGTTTACTAAATAATGATTTAAAGATATCAGCGTCTTTACCCGAAGACAAGGGAATTCATTGAAGTCCGTAGGGGCTTCCACATTCCGAAGAGAATATGTTATTCTTTTTGATTTTCTTCCTGACGTTAATTTTGTCAGGCAGATTTTGGGTGGTACTTCCTTTGATACAAACCTTAACGTTATTGTAATCGATTAATTCTATTTATCATTAACCTGTCAAATCTTAAGTATTCTATTCTAGTTTATTTTCTATATTGCGGGTTTAATTACTGATACCCAAAACCACGGATGTTAGTTACAGACTTCAATATCCCTTATAAAATGCACTAGGCGGTATTTGTTGTTTTTCCGAGTCTCCATTCTTTCAAAGGGCACAAAATGGTATATTTTTTAGAAAATTTATACATCTTTCTTTTTTATGATTTACCTTGTCTTTTCGCATTCTTCTACATTTAACTGATGGGCACTTTTAATCTGTCGTTTACGTCTATTAAATTCTATGTTGTTATTTGTATCCTTCGTAGCTCTACAGACTCGTTGGGTGGCATAATTTTACTTACATTAGCCTACTTTATAATATAAATATTCCAAAAACTCATGAGAATGCAATAAAGTGAATTCAATTTTTTTTTATTACGTTCCTATCTACGCTAGCATACCGTTTATTATAAATTTTGTGCAAAATTATTTTAAGTATTGCCGACTAATATGGCTATTGTAATAACGTCTATAACATAATTATTGTTCGTTTAAATTTGCTATAATTATTGGCCAACAACATACTTATTTTTCTGCTTTTCACGTTGTTGCCTTTCCGATGGTATGGCCTGTGCACGAATCGTACAAGATAAAATTGAATCAACTTTAGTTTTCGGAGAACCTTCCAAAAATTTCCACGAAATATCAGTTAATAAACATTACTCTGCTAGACCTATCTCGCGATAATATTTGAGATAACTTTACACTTAAGTTATAATAACTTGTAGATAGTATAAAATCTAGAGAGCAAATCCCGGTAAACTATGTCTCATTTTGTTAACAAAAAGAGTCTTAATAAAAAACAGGAATCGATAAAACTAAGTTTCATAAAGTGGGTAAACAATAATAAACCACGAGTAAATAATGGGAAATACGAAAAAAAAATAGTAATTAAAACAATTGATACTCTTCTAAAGTTTAAATTTGGGTGACGTTGGGAGATAGATAATTATTCCGATGATGTTGCCTAGCAAGGACTCCTTTGTATATATTAAGCTGACGTTACAAGATACAATTTGGCACCTGTTTCTAACCAAACTTTGCATAAGAGTAAGACTACGTTACCAAAATCGTTGTTGTTACATGTATTCTTTTTTCAATTTCTTTAATCTCGCACAGTTTTAAAAAGTCGATTGATATCATATACGCCATAGTGCTTCCCCGTACTATGCGCGATTGTATTACTCGATTGATACCTGATATAATTTTTAAGGAAAATACATTTTCACGAAAAATGGGAAGTTTCCTTTTCCTATAATAATTGGAATCTTTCGAATTAATAAATAGGGCTGAATTTACAAAACTGAAAGGTACCGAAAACTTACGGAAAGTATATATACTACCGTCCATAAGTTTGGAAGCAAGGTGAAATTTCTTTAAAATAATACAACTGATCGACATATCGTGAAATCGTTAATCCCTATTATAAATTATTGTATGCAAATATAAAATTCTTACACATAATTCGTAAAGTCTGAACATTTATGTACAATTTTCACTCCAATGCATTTTAATGCTCTTTTCTAAGAATACAACTGAATTGTTTGACGAGGATGGGGTAGGATATCTGCAGTAATTACTTTCGGTCAAACAGTTTCGTACTGCCTCTGTTATATTATAGCGCATGTAGTAGAGATATTAATCCTCAGTGCTTTATAGTTTTCCTGTGTGGAATTAGCTTTTGAAATCAGTGCGAAATTCAAACAATTTGGTAAAGCACTGAGTGTAAAAATGCCAAAACGCAGACAGTTGACTGTAGAGCAGCGTAGTAATATTTGTACTCTTCACGACAAAGGGTATACAGAGAGAGAAATTGCTCTATGGTTAGGGATTTCACCGAAAGGTGTGCATTATATATTGGCCCGGAGAAGAGAGACAGGATAAAATCTTGATAGAAGAAGTGTGACCACAGATGACTTCTGGAGCAAGAGGCTAGATTTATAGTAACGACTTCGAAACGAGTGCGGTTTTTAACGGCATTGGATATCGCAATGCGCCTTAATACACAACGACGAAGAAGTGTTTCTGTTGCCACACAAGAGGCAACTATTATCAGTAGGTTGCCGGGGATGCATCGGCCGAAAAAAGTCTTTAAAACACATGCATAAAGAGAAACGATTAACATGGATAAAACAGCATGAAAACTTATTACTGGATAATTGGAACGCAGTCTTAGAGACCGACGAGTCCAAATTTCAGTTGTTTGGTACTGAACTACTTAGGCCTACTTAGTACCGTCCGTCAAAAACGGAGGTAGTAGTGTTATGGTTTGGCATTGTTTTGCTGGAACAACTACGGGAGATCTAATGAAAATTAACCGTACAATGTGGAAACAAGAGTATTTTGATATTTTACAAAGTTATGTTACTCCGCGTGGAAGCTGTTTTTGGTGAGCCGTTTGTGGTCCAGCAAGACTGTGACTCCAAACAAACGGCTCGAATCTGTAAAAATTTTTAGAGGGGAAGGCAGCAGGAAAATAACTAAAATTAATGTTGTGGCCTCCTTAAAGTCTCGATTTATCCCCCGCAGAACTCTTATGGCATGAACTTGATCGAAAGGCTAGACAGCACCAACGTCAGAACACCCTACATCTATGTAAATATTTACAGAATGCGTGACAACAAATTGATGCAGACTGTCTTGAAAAATTGCTTGGAAGAATGCCTAAAATTTATGCAGTGGTTGCGAAATCCAAAGAAGGTCTTATCGACGAAAATAAACTCACAAGCTAAATAATGCATAAATACCTTTATATTTGAATTAATTTACTTTTATTTGATGACAGTTACTTATGTTGTATAAACTCATTAATAATCTCAATAAAATTTTACTGTATCTGCGAGTCTTTACAAAATCCGCTGTTGCTTCCAAACTTTTGAACGGTATAGTAATTTGAAAAAAATAAAGCAGGACCGACACGTGGGTAAAGGGCTTCATGTGGAGAGAAGAGTTGCTGTAACGATAGAATATTACGTAGAATATCGCTCCAGTTTAACTAGACTTTGCTGCAACCTTTTATCCCCTTTAATTTTCGAGTAGACACGTGGAAAGGCGGATGTAGGACACTGTCTATTACATTGTTCCAACGCTATCAACTAACGTGTGAAATTATGAAATTGTAAATTAAATTCACAAATAATAAAAATAAAACAATTAAGGATTCGATTGCGAAGTTTGAAATAGGAATTAATAGAGATGTATAGCAGAGGTGTGTTACCAATACAATTTTTACAGTATTTTGTTATTTATGATGTCGACTAAATTATATTTTATATTTCATTGGAGGATGAAAATTAGAAATGACTGTATTAAATTTGGATTAGATAAAAAGATATTTATAGCAAAATATGAATTAAAAAAATAGTCTACGGGTTAAGTTGTTATGAAATATATAGTACCGTTCAAAAGTATTTGGGCATGCATGGATTTAGAAGAAAAGATTAAAACCACTAGTGAAAAAGTGAACATATATTTATTATTCACATATATACAACTAATTACATACCTGGCAGTAGTATTTCACATTATACTTATGCTTGTGATTCGTCTATGTGACCTCCTTTGTTTTTGATAACAGTAGCACATAATGGCGGCATTCTTGCAATTAATTTTGTCAAGGTGGTATTCGGACCCGTGCTTCTTGCAGCGCCTTCCGTAAACAAGTCTTCGATGTTGGTACTACTTCCCGGACCTCTCGATCAAATTCCTCCCACAATGGCTTTGGAAAGGCCACTTCGCAACTTTGATGGATCTGTCTGCTTTCAAGTGTTGCAAATAGTTGTTGCGCAGTTTAGTTGCGTGCTTGGAGCAATTATATTCTTGGAATACAAAATTCGAATTTAAAAGTCTTAATTCTGAAGAAATAGCATTGTTCTCTAAAATGTTTCGATACTATTTTTTATGTAATATTCCCTGGACCTCAGCACCAAAATAATCCCAGATCATCACAGGGCTGCTTCAAACGAAAAACGTCTTCTTGAACCGAGAATCTCGATCTTTAACTCGTCAATTCACTAGACTTTACTCTGCTGCTCAACTGTGCAATGCTGGTGTTCACGAATCTAGTTTAAGCGTTTCCGTTTATTCTGTACTCGTATTCGCAACAACGACCTTTTTTGTCGCAATTCGTCCGTATAAATCTGCTTTGCATAGGCGACGTTTGACTGTACTTGCGCTTATTGATTTTCGATGGCCTGCATTGAGTTCAGCAGCGATTCTTGGGTCTGTTTTCTGTCGATTTTTTTTTACTAATTATCACTGTTGCACGATCTTCAGCAGAAATTGCCGCTCTAGGTCTCCCACTTCGTGATTTATTCAGAAAAGTGCCGCTTTCTCGGTATTTCTTGACGGTACAGTCTACGGTGGTATTATTTGACTTTAATTGTTTCGCAATTTGTCGGTTGCTTTTGCCAACTTGATGGTGCGCAATTATAAAAGCACGCCTTTCTATGTTTAACTCCTTGCGTTTCGACATTTTCCTCAGTCTTAACAACAGCAGTCGCATGGGAATATCTCATAACGAAAGCAGAAACGTAATTGTAGGCAATTTCGATAATCTACCCTGAAACTTGTCCGCGGTCATTAAAACATCGACTAAAAGTATTCTTAACAGAAAGATATTTACAAAAACAGAAACAACCAATTTTGGTTTATTGTAGATGATGAAGTAACTTTCATAATGTTACTTATGTAAAATTTCTGTAAATTTAATGCTTTCACTATACGAGAGTGACCTGAAATGTTTCCGGAATCGGCAGGAGATGGCGCACGAAGGTTCAAATGGATTAATTTTTCGACAGCTGAAGGTAGGTACGAGAAGACAGTTGTTCCGCATAATGAAAAATATCAAGGCGCCGTAGAGACCTGTTTCAATACGCTGGGGGCAAGCTTCTGTGAGGAGAGTATTTGAAAACTTGTCTACAAGTAACACATGGGCTGAAAAGTAACGGGCCTAACACACAGATGACGCTAGTTTTATTGCAGTCACCTTTCTCTCAGTTAGTACTAACCTTCAAAAGACAGCTGTTAAAATCTCATGGTATTCTATTCATTAGTTTGTGAGTTATTGTGCTAAGAGTCACGCTACTTTTGTTATTTTCAAAAGAATGGATCAAAAACAATTTCGTGTTGTAATCTTACACTGCTTCTTGATGGGAAAAAATACCGTTCAAGCGAAGCAATGGCTTGAAAAGTGTTATGGGGGCTCCGCTCCATCAGAAACAAAAATAAAACGTTGGTTTGCTGACTTCAAACGTGGTCGTAGACACACCGATGATGCAGAATGCAGTGGACGTCCAAATGAGACGGTAACACCAGAAAACATAAAAAAAATCCACAATTTTGAATGATCGAAAAGTGAAATTGCGTGAGTTAGCTGACATCGTAAAAATATCAAAAGAACGTTTTGGCTTTATATTGCATGAACATTTGACTATGAGAAAGCTCAGTTCAAAGTGGGTGCCGCGTTTGCTCACTGTTGACCACAAACAGGAACGTGTTGATGATTCTGAGCAGTGTTTGGCCATGTTTAAACGTAACAAACCGGAATTTTTGCGTCGATATGTGACAATGGATGAAACATAGATCCATCACTTCACTCCGGAATCAAAACAAACATCATCTGAGTGGACAGCAACTGGTGAACCTCGTCCAAAGCGCCCGAAAGCACAACAATCGGCTGGAAAGGTTATGGCCTCGGTATTTTGGGATGTGCGTGTCTTGAGAAAGGAAATACCATCAACAGTGAATATTATATAGCGTTAGTGGAGCGTTTGAAGGCCGAAATTGCAAAGAAACGACCGCATATGGCAAAAAAAAGAATTTTGTTTCATTTAGACAACGCACCGTGTCACAAGTCAATCAAAACAATGGCAAAACTACATGAATTGAACTTCGAATTGCTCCCACATCCACCGTATTCGCCAGATTTGGCTCCCAGCGACTACCGGATGTTCGCAGACCTCAAAAAAATGCTCGCCGGAATTTCGCAGGAAGGAAGAGGTTATCGCTGAAACTGAGGCCTATTTTGAGGCAAAAGATAAATCGTTCTACAAAAGTGGTATTGAAATGTTAGAGCGGCGCTGAAATGATTGCGTGACGGGGATTACGCTGATGAATAAAGCTAATTTTGAACCAAAAAAAAACGTGTTTTCTTTGTTAGGCCCGGGACTTTTCAGCCCATGTGTTATAGCAAACATCTCAATCTTTGCGGTGATTCCGGGAGCATGAAATTGGGAAAAGTTTCCTTTGATACATTTCAACATTCGAATCAAACGTACTTTCGCAAAAATGGATAAAGTCGAATTTCGTGCAGTGATAAAACACATTTGGATGTCTGGGAAAATGGCCACGGAAATTCGAAATATTTTGCTGGAGGTTTATGGCGGATGTACTCCATCATTTTCGATCACAAGCACAAGTGTCAAACCACGCAGCGGACGCCCAAAAACCGCTGTCAATGATGAAATGGTGGACGAGATTCATGATGTCGTGTTAACTGATCGCCGATTGAAGCTGAAAGAGATAGCAGAGACAACAGGCATCTCAGAAGAACGCGTTAGCCATATGCTATACGAAATTTTGGGTGACTGTTTCAGAGAAGTGTCTGGCCAGGATCCAACGCAATTCAAGGGATTTCTTTATGCGTTTCGTAACCGTGGATGAGACTTGAATCCATCACTACAAACTGGTGACTAAGGAATAGTCGAAGCAGTGGACTTTTCCGGGCGAATCGGCTCTGAAGAAAGCAAAGACTGTTTCATCGGCCGGAAAGGTAATGGCGATCATTTTTGGGGATTCCTATGGTGTGATCATCGTCGAGTATTTGCAGATGGGTAGATCGATCACTGGGCAATACTATAGCGATTTATTGACCCGATTCGATGCGGTATTGAAGGAGAAACGGCCTCGTTGATAGCGGAAAAAAGTGCTCTTGCACCACTACAATGCACCGACTCATTCGGCCCTCATCGTGTCCAAATTGAATGAGTTGCGTTAGTCTCTCATCCGCCTCATTTACAGGACCTAGCCCTCAGCGACTTTTTCCTATTCCCAAACCTGAACAAATCACTGGGAGGAAAGAGATTTGCCTCAAATGAGGAGCTCATCGCCGGTACAGATGGCTGTTTTGCAGTCCTCGAAACATCCTACGTTTCCGACAGCTTGAAGAGACTAAAACACCGTTTGAAAGAGTGTATTGATCTTCGACGAGATTACATCGAACAATAAAAATAAAAACCACACCAATACCGTGTTAATAATGACGCCCTCGTAGTTATTCAATTTTGCAAGTATAAACTTCCTGGAAGCTATGCTGTATATATAGCTGTATAAAATATGGGTGCGCAACTACTTTTGAATGGTAGAGTGCCTACATAGTTACAGAGAACCCATTTTCTTCCAAACATTAGTAAGGAATGCGTTAAACCAGTTACTAGTCGTTTCCTTTCTTATAGAATTCTGGGTCAGATAATATGAAAATTTTTAATTATATTTGATTTGATAGAAGATATTATTTGTACTACATTCTCCTGTTAGAATTTTCGACTAAGTATTTTACGAAGAACGCCATACGTACTCTTTCACCAATTTATATAAACATCTCATATAAAGAACTTTTTGTATATATGGCATTGGTATATGCAGTTTTGGAATGGGAAGCCAGAATAACCTATCCTCCTTGTATTGGTAAGGAACTAAAAAAGAAGTACAAATAACGTACCAATAAACTACAATAAAACATTGCTTCACTCGTATTTTTAATTAATATTTCAATACGCAAACAGTTCGCAGTATAGTTATTATCGAATTGTACCATTTGATTGGTGATTCTTGCTACAAGATCATTACAGGCTTAGATAATTCGCATTACTAAGAGAGAGCACTATTGTCGGTATACTTTAACCGAGCGGTTTCGATCCAATCAGAACTTCAGAAGCGTTTCACGACTATCAAATCAGACACGAATGCTGTAATCGCTAAATTACTTTTAGAAAATATAATTAAAAAGAGAAGATATCGACATAATCAGGTAATGGAATTTTGTTTTTTTCATACTCATCAAACTATGTCATGTATTTAATTTTTACAAGTATGACTGTTGTATTTAAAATAAGGACATGATTTTTAGATAATCAACGCGTGACGTGATAAAAAAGAAGATCGTATCTTTTCACGCTAACGCATTTAATGTTAATTTTAGTTAATCTTTTACGATACAAACAATAGAAAGTATGTACCAATATGTAGCAATATGACGTAAGACCTATTCAATCAAAACTGGATCTACAATGTAAGGCACGTTTCGTGATTAAGTTATAGAAATCAAATGAGTCTCGTTAAAAACTAACTTTTTTGGTTCGGTAGGCGGTTTAACAGGGCCTTAAAGAGCAAGCTGTGTAACTTATAATAACCATAGGAGTCTGGGGGTGTAAATGTAAGGTGTTCCATGGCATTATTATTTCAGCCCTAGTCGCAAAGGGTGAAACAAAGTTAATTATCTTCTCAACAGCAAGTGGTGACGTAGGAGCATACCGACCATGTCTGAAGATATACTGCCACTACACAACAGACGCCAGTTTCGAACGCTCAAGACACTACTTCGGTGTATATAAAGGCTGTTTCAATAAGAAGGCCCGATTTTAAGGTTCTATAAAACATGGATGATATGGGAGACTTGAACGCACGCATCGGTAGTAAAAAGTAGACCTTGTTGTAGGTAGATACGGTGAAGAAGTAACAAATAACAACGGAGAGCGATTAATGGATGTCTGCCAAGGAATGTAGAATAATAGAGGTTTTTTCCGCACAAAAGCATCCTTAAATTTACATGGACACAACCAATTAGGAAGCCTTTACTACGAGTCCACCCGGCTCCTATATAAATTAAGGGTAGCCAATAAAATAAAGTCAATAAGAAAATGGGAGAGCGCGAAAGAATTATACGTAGTCGTATAAAAAGATGTATCCAAGAAGCAGCAAAAGAGGTTCTGGGAACGGCAATATACAAGACAAGAATGATGGTCGAAACAAATAGAAATATTAGTCAAACAGAAAAAGAGGGCTTACCAGTACTGGATGCAAACACAAGAAGCGAAAGATAGAATCACATATATATATATATATATATATATATATATAAACATTAAGAAAGAATGATAGAATGATAGAAGAAATAACAAAATAAATTTAATAGAAATGGAAAGATGGGAAGAATTCTACACTCAACTATTAACAGAAAATGGACCAGATTTCTTTTTAAAGGCTATGCAATTTAATATTACCTCAGATGATTGCGTGGAAAGAATCACAATTTCGGAAGTTAAAGGAGCGTTAAAAGAATCGAGAAATAAAGACGCTGCAGGACCAGAGGCACTCCCAATGAGCTGATAAAAAATGAACCGGATATATTAACCGAATACATAGCGGTACTGTTTAATAGATGTCTACAAGGAGAATATGTTGCCGAAGACTGGAACCTGAGCTCTATCCAATATACAAGAAGAGAGGCAAAAGTATGTAAATGCCAGAATTAGAATCAAGTAGAATGTAATCGGCGCAATAGGAAGGCTGCACGGTCGTATATTAAAGAAAAGAATAGAAGGTAGATTACAAGATATAGAAAAGCAAAACGGCTTCCGAGCGGGATGATCATTAATGGATAATATATTTTGTGATACAACAAGTATTGGAGAAACGAATAGCAAGAAATTTACCCATCTACCTAGTATTTATAGACCTAGAAATGGCTTTTGATACGGTACCCTTAAAAAAGGTGTTTGAAGTTTTAAACAAAGTGGGACTCAGTACCAGGTACACCAATGCGATATGGAACTTATATAAAGATGGACAGAGCATAATCAAAATAGACGTAAACAGATCAAAACCATTCCCCATAAATAAGGTATTGAAAAAAAGGATGCGGTCGTTCCCCTACATTATTTAAAATTTATATTCGGGAAGTTTTAAGTAATTGGAAATAAACCGGGAAGAATGGGAATTAAGATGAAAGATGACTGTCTCACAAATCTATGTTTCGCGAACGATCAAGTAATTATAGCTTGTGATGAAGATAATATAAACTGCATGTTTAGAAAACTGAGATATATAATAAGAATACGAGCTAACAATAAACATTACAAAAACTGAATATATGAAAGTGGGGTGTAAAGGCGAAGATGACCAGCAGGACTTGTAAATTAGAGAAATAAGAAGAACAAACCAGTACAGACTTAGCAAACATACTGGGTGTGGAAGGTTTGGATCTTGTGAAGATAATTTCAGAATCTTTTTTCATTAAATGAACTGAATTTCGTTGCCTGTTATATCCTCTTGCTCACACTAGTCTGGTGTTTAAACAGGGTTACGGGATCCTATAAACACCTCCACACTAGTGTAGAGGTTATATGATTTGATCGTAGCGCACCAAAGGCGCTGTCGGAGAGAATACAAAACGATTCCCCCATGGTATTTGCGATACACCCTCACAAACGTAGGCTTGTATAGCATAAACTTCAGTCTGAGAAACGGAGGTATACTATTTCAAAGGCATGGAAATTTTGTGTTCTTGGTTTCTTCATATATACAAGCGCCAGAATTAGTTCTCGTTTTTGCATACCAGATTTGAATCCTCGATTTTCTGATTTAATGACCTTAATGGCTAAGTTACTCGTTAAGCTTTCACAGCCATTACTGCTGGCAGCCGATGTTGGGGGTTATTACATCGTTGATCATATAAAGAATAAATGTTCTGCTTTCTATTCTGCTATATCCAAGGTTGTTTTGATTTCCAGCTTGAGTTCTATAAAATATTTCTAATAGCACTTTAATACATATCCCATTCCTGCCTGTCTCTTGATGTAAATGTCGATAGAATGCAAACCTAATACGGTTTTCATGGCAATTGCTGGACTCCACCTGTAAGTATTTAAAACCGTAACTGATCTGTATTTAATTATAGTCTGAGGGTTCAGTCCGTCGAACTTAATTCTTTTGGCTGCTACTTTCGCATAATTAACTTTTTCCAGGTTTCCATTCTGATACCATCCTCCTTCCACCCTCAAGACTCTTTGTATGGGCTATGAAATTATGTTTGTATTTTTCTCCAGTGTGAGTATCACGATAGTATCCCCTACCCCTACCACATCCAACAACAAATGGGATAAAACCCTTTCTTGTGGGCAAGTTTGTTGCCAACATCTGCGTTGTTCCGTCAGTTGCGGTTACTTATGCTTGCTTGTTTTGCAAAATGGTTTTAATTCCCACCCACAGAGAACCTCGTATACTCCATGCTTGCCGGCGGTTCCTACTATCTATTCCCAATACAAATTGGTATAAAGCACTTTCGTCTGATCTGCCTGCTTGATAACCATGTTGATTAGGATATTGTAGCCTTTCCATTATATTTCAAACATCTTTTGCATGACTTTCAAAATGAAGGATGATTGAGTTATAAGACTATATGCCTTTGCTTTAGCGTATTAACTACGTCCAGGTTCTGATGTAAAGGTAACTTCAGCACTATTTCATGCCATTGGGCTCAATGCCAGGGTGGCTTTGGACGATTTGCACAGAATTGGTGCTATTTGCCCTCTCTATATACAATGATGATGTGGCTGAGCTAAGTATCAGCAGACAGTATTGGTCGTGACCTATTTTCTAAAGTTTTATGTAATTCTGCTAGACATCTAACATATTATCCACATAGCTTTACATTACTCTGACGTCCTACTGTTAACTTTAAAGGCATTTGGTACATCTTTTAAGTTAATAGAATTTGAACGATATTTCCTTTCTGAGAAGATTAATTTAGTCGTGAATATGACGAGTTTCATTAGTAAATCCTCATTTCCTAAAAACAAATGATGACTAAAATCTTTGTCATGTTTTCCTTGCCAAGAAGGGCCAATAAGTGGATTCAAAAGTCACCAATCTTAATAGACGTTAATATGAATTGTCGAATGATTCGTGTTATCTTTTATTTTAATTACAGGAATGTCAACGGCGATAATCTCTTTACATGAACACTTCGCATGACTAAAAATTAAATTATCTGGGTTGTAGATTTGATAATTAGGAGGTTCTGGCCATAGACCTTGGATGAGAAGTTATAACGCGATTATAGAGTCAATTTTCAAGTCGCGATGACAATGTATTTTAGTAAATATTATTGTGTAAACATTAGCGAATCTGTTAGTTCCTTTTAAATCCATTACACTAAATTGTGGTCATGCGGTATTAAATCTATGATTTTGATGGCGAAACAGTTACCTTACTTCGCCTTTTGCTTTCATTTCTGATTCATCAATCTAATTCTTATCGCTGTCCGATCAAAATTAAAATGTTCAGAGAATTTATCTATTTTATTATAAATATATTCTTTTATCTACTTTATTTATTTATTCCCCAAATTCTGAAACTATCTATGCCTAATTGCAGGTGTACTCCATTTAAAATTTTCCATTCACGTACATGTGCACCTACTTTATTATGATTACTTTTAAATTATAATTACTTCATTCTCTAGCTTTAAATGAACACTGCGAATGTATATTAAAGCCTTACAATAAATATTATGTAACTTCGCATATGATTTAGTTAAAACAATAATAAAATATAATAACTATGTTTCAATATTTTATGTGCCTATTGTTGCTCTAGTTCTATAAGCTTTGAATCAACAGTGATAAAACCAAGTCCTTACATTTCGTTTGCTGTTATGGAAGTTTCTAGTGCAGATGAATTTTATCTTGTCTTTCTAAATTAATCGAATGGTGTCTATGAATGTTTCAGTATTGTACCGATTAATAAATTATAAAATAGCAATAATAAATAACTGTAACTTTTGTAAGATCATGAGATGAGTCGTGCTCTTTCTGAAAGGACATTTGTAAATATTTATTTTGGTATTAGTATCATCATTGGTTTACTTTGATATTTGAGTAATCAGGTGAATTACGCAATTATAGAATTTAAGTATCTTATATACAGCAAAATCGATCGAAAGTGAATAAACGTGTTGATTTCTTTTTTACAACCATCATCTGCAGCTATCTTCTTCTCGGTACCTAACTATATAATAGCAGAATTTCACTGCATCTGCCGTTCTATGGCTAATATATCCGAATACGATGTAAACACCGTGTTCATCACTGAGATCCGTCGTGTTTTCTTTCTATCCTTCCATAATTCTAAGTGCTACATTCTAGAAAACATAAATTTGAAATCATATTCCTTCTAGTGTTGCATAGTTTTTAGTTTTCACATTCGCTAATAAATCTATCAAAACCTGCCATCTTCAAATCTTTTCTTATCTTTAATTTCATTTGGTCTTAAAGGCTTTGTCTTCAACCACTGCCATTTTTGAGTTCATTCAAGAATTTTCTGGGTTTTGGGAACTTTTTAAGAGTACTTAGAACTTCGCTTCAGATATTCAGCGGTCTTACAAATTTTTGATTTTATATGTAAAGGCGGTAAACAAACGTGTCCTCTTATTGAGTACCAGAGAGAGCGCGCACCAACGGTATTCAGGGTAGCTGCATGTGCATGTGAGTGATTCCTCAGGTTTACTATGATGTACTGAAAGCACATCAAAAAATGCATAGAAAAAAATACCTAACAGTAATGCTGCTGAATACAGTTACTCATGATATTGGTGGGAATCATTCACAGGAAAGACAATGTTAGGAGAGACATTTTTCGATGTGTTTTTAATACATCATGGTAAGCCGAAGGATCAACCACATGCACAGTTACCCTGTGCGCACCAATAGCGCCCTCTATGGTTTAGCAATCAGTGTATTACGCGGGAGAAGGGTTGGAAAACTGTACCCGTTTGTTTCGCTGTGTTTGAGCCAGCAGTCGAGTGTGTTATTCTTGTGGCACTAGATGACGCCAAGAATGCTCACTTAGGCTGTTAGCTTATATAGGGGAAACCACATTGATAACGACGGGCAGGCAGTAACATGTCCATTAGCGTGTTAGCGTCTCTTCTCTATTCAAACTGTCTTTCTCGTGAATGATTCTCACCAATACTACGAGTATTTGGCTGCATTGCTATGTTATGTAACATTGTTGATACTTAATCTTTTTAAGCTACGATAGTTCCTTTCAAACAAATAATATCTGCACATATATGGGTAATATTTAATTCGCAGTTACCAAGTTAATAACCCACATAAATGACAAATGGCTCTAATCTTGGTTAGAGAATTACTTAAAGTGCTACTTAATCTAATTGCGTGACAACAATGCATAACTTTTAGAGTGCTAGATTAGATTATTTTTAGAATACATGAGGTTTGTTCGGAGATTATTTGAACTTTATTTTTTTTAATTTCTATTGTTAATGTTATAGATTAGTCGTCCATATCTCCCTCAAAGTATTTTCATCTCCTATTCACGTGCTTTTCCCGCCCACTTCGTATGGCAATCTTAGAAAGGTTCTCTTCACTATCTGTGATGAATTTGTTTTAAATTCGTCAATAATTCCGAAATCGCCTCTTCCCAGCGCTAATTTCAATTCTAGCAATCGGAAAAAAAAAACAATGAACCAGGTCTGGCGTGTGATTTTTGGCACAAAACCAATGAATTGGCAAAAAACAGTGAGCGAGCGCATTCTCACGATGGACCATAAGCTATCTTATCAGAACTTTGGCCTCTTTCTGGGGTTTTTTTCACATAGCCCTCGTAAGTCTGAGTCTGTTTGAGCTTGAAGAAAGAGTAATTTAAAATGTATAATTTCACTGAAATTGAAAAAAAGGCATTAAGGATCACTTAGATATGAGAACAAAACTGACTTGCTTCTCTTGGGAGTGGAGATCCTTTGCCAATGCAGTGTGATGATTGAGCTTTTATCTTAATGTTGCAGCGGTACACCCAGTTTTCGTTTCCCGTTATGATTGTTTGCATGAATTTAATGTCGCCGTTGGCTTGTTTAAAACGTTGCCAACAAACTTCCACTAAATTTCCTTTCTACTGTTGACCAATCAAACGAGAAATAAACTTTACTGCAACACGATGCATGTTCAACTTTTCGGTAAAAATGTAATGACATGACACTATTGAGATGCTCACCCTGCTGCAAGTTTTCTAATAGTTACACGACAATTTGAACCAGATGCTTGATTTTCTAAATGGGGTCGTTATCAGTTCAAATTGAGGGCCTTCCCAGTAGAGGGTTATCTTCAATTGATTGGCGACCACTTTTGAGTCGCACAAACTGTTTGTAACATAGTGTACAATGTATCGCATTCTCGTCGTAAATTCGATTCGAAAGTTGAAATGTCTCTAAGGAAACATTTCCGAATTTAATGCTTCCGGAATCACCACAAAGATTGAGATGTTTGTTATATTGGTAAACAAGTTTCCAAATACCCTGCTCACAGAAGCTTGCCTCCAGCGTGTTGAAATAGGTCTCTACGGCGCCTTGATCTTTTTCATTACTGCGGTACCACTGTCTTCTCGTACCTATCTCCAGCTGTCGAAAAAGATGGAAATTACCTGGTGCCAGATCTGAGTTGTACGGTGAATGATCGAATACTTTCTATTGAAATTTCACAAGAAACTGTTGGGTTACAGCAGTAGAACGTGGTCGTGCGTTGTCATGAATCGAAGCAATTCAACAAGGCAGTATGCTTCTGTTTTTGTCCTGAATGGCTTTCTGCAGCCCGCGTAATGCTTGAAGACAGACCTGCAGATTGCGAATACATACCAATATGTTGTGATATATATGAGGTAGTATAACAATTGTCACAACATTTTCGGTGATTATGTTGAAAAGTAACTTCGATTGTGACTTCTGGTAATATATTTTGTTATTCGCACTTGTTTTTATTTTATACCCAATTACAGATTGAAGAAAATACCTCTCAAAGAATGCATTGGAAGAAGAAATCCTATGCAAAACCTGCATAGTTTGTGGAAGTTGGATCAAGTGAAAATGTTTATAGTAGATATATGTAGTAGATATTTTAATGTAATTTTGAGGTTATATTCTAATAGTGGATTCTTTTCCATCCTCACTATTAATACATACTATTGCTCCTGTCACTTCTTGAGAAATTTTCGTCATAGATCATTGCTATGTTTCTTTTCGGAATTATAGAAACATTGAATATAGAAAAACAGATATACATACGTTAGCTTATAAAACTGCAAATATACGAGGTAGGCGCCATAAATTCTCGGCCTGATATAGAAAGAGAAACTAGCAACAATACAAGAAATTATTTTTCAATGCAATCTCCCTTAACTTCTATACATTTATTACAACTATTAATTAATAATTCGATACCCTTGTAAAAATAATCTGAAGTTTTTCCGTCGAAATGTTCTATAACAGCTGCTTGCAACTCACTGTCGTCCTTAAAACGACGTCCGCTAAGGTCTTTTTTAAAATTAGAAAAATAAAAATCGCAAGGAGCTATATCCGAACTATAAGGGGGATGCTCTAATTCGTGAAAGCGATATTCGCGGAAGTCGCAGTACCCATCTTACCCTAATTTTATTTATACCCAAATGATCATGGAGAATTCGGCGAATACTTGTTTTCGGATATGTCTATTATCACTGCTTATTTCTTCATTTCCAAACGGCGATCTTCTATCACTAAATCGTCAACAATTGAAATTCGTTGAGACGTTATCACTTTCAATTCATTCAATTCAATTCAGCACCTTCCGGAGATTCTTGCTCCAAACGGAAACATTTTGCCCACTTTTTTAGAGTGGGATACGAAGGAGATGAATCACCGTAAATGCAGTCTAAACGTTGTTTTATGTAATTATTCGGATACCCTTCTTTTGTTAAAAAATACTCAATTTTCATTACTTCAGACATTTGTATGTGCTAGTCACGTTGGTGGTTGGCTACTAAAAACTACTACTCTTCGAACTGTCATATTTATAGCCTAGACCTCGCGTATGTGGCGGAGTTTGAACACGCTTGAACCTGTATAAGCCTGTCAGGCCGAGAAATTATAGCGCCTACCTCGTAAATATACAATATTTTGTTATTCTGTTAGCGTTCCTAGTAACCGAGTCAAGCACAATAGAAGCTAAGGCAGACAAATTCGAACGCTTAGAATTTCCTATGATACATGTTTCGGAACAAGAGTATGTTCTTATCACAATTATCTAGAGTCAGCGCAAATATAACCTCTGCATTATATAATTCAGTCCGAAAAAAGCAAGACCAGTTATATAGATATCTTAAAACAGCCTATTTGGAGCTTATTATCGGAAAAAATCGCATTCATTTAATGTAAGTTTGCTTAGATACGGTATAAATCTCTCTTAATCCCATTTTAAAGCTATAAAAAGATTAGTTGAATTGTGATAGTCATTCCGTTTATTCAGAACGTAAATCCCTTAGTATTTTACGAATTGCTCCTATAAACTTTCTGAAACTTTCTAACTTTCATCTTTCAGATACTAATACAAGATCCAAATCTACTTTCCGAATTTTGTTTGTTAAAAATACTTACTTATTTGCCTACTTAGTTTTGAGTCACTCCACCACTAGCCGTGAGATTATTGGGATATAAATATTTCATTTGGGCCTCTGGCTTCATTTCTAAATGTTTGAAACGTTTTGTTTCTGATGTTATTACTTATTTTTTAGCTTATATTTTTAATCATTGAATACAGCGCAAATATTGTTTAAATACATATTTCTGTTTTAAACTATAACCTGCTTTTAAATTCCTATTTGTGGGATTTAACTATAATGGTATAATTTCCGTACGTAGCTTTTAACTTCGTATGGGTTTTCTATATCATGCTTTTGTAGGTATATAGGTATCTGTAAGATTGAAACTTATATTAACTTAAACGTATACATACATATATGATAGTTTCTTAGCGCTATTCTTGCGATACATTAGTAAATAACCAGTTTTAGCCAAAGAAAGCCATGTAAAGCATAACATTTTATAACTACTTTGCACTGTCTTAATTCACTTGATTACAGAATTATGTTATGACTATATTATCCTACTCGTACAACTCGGTCGGATTAAGAGAATATGCTAGTGATTCACATCTTACGAAGAGGAACAGGGAAATGATCACCACATGGACGTGTAGATATCGTGATCCGGCTTGTATACAATTTGCACTCGAGCGCCTTAGACAATGGCAGCAAAGCGAAAGTTATCTGGTTGTTCCAAACCAGCAAACGGTTCTGACATGTGCTGCATTAAGAACCGGTAATCAAACAGATTGGAACTTCGTACTAAATAGATACGGAAGCGAAGAAATGGTGGTAAGGAGAAGGTTACTTAGAGCACTTGGATGTAGCGAAAATGAAGCAATAATTAACGAGTGAGTGATATTTAAGCAGTATTGGTACACTTAGAGAAATAATTGCAGTGATTATTATGCAGCGGAATACTAAGACATGCCCTCCCCCCCTCTTTGCTAACTTTTGAACAATGGAAACTAGCATTAATAGAAAGATTTGTCGATTTTTGTATTATATGTATATATTTTTGTATTTTTGAATTAATGAAAAAGTAAATCTATCGATATCACATATATTTTTATCAGTATTTTAATTTCAACAATTGTAAGCGGGTATCAGAATACGCTATTGTGTTAAAATACAATAACCTGTTTGGGCAAGTTTTAGTGCGATTTTGTTGACAGAGTATAAAATGCTGCATTTTAATTCAGGAAAATACGAGGATATTCCACTTAGAGAAACTTATTTTGCTATAATTCTTACAAAAAGTAGACATTAACAAAGGCCATGATCTCCACCAACATCTAAGAGTGCTTGGTAACTTGGCGGTATGGATTGAGAGTGGTGCGAATTTTTGAGGAACATTCTATATCTTCCCGATAGCAATTTATAATTCTTGAGACGTTTTCGGTGGCATTTTTCATACAGCAAAAGTTCTTCCAAAGTATTCTAAGTGTGTTCCATTGAAATACCATTTGAATTGAAATTGCTTGGCCACTCGATTCTCTGTATGTCAACTTCTCGAAACTAGTTGTTCACGTTTTTCACTCGATAGCGATTTTATTGTCTATACAAATGAATAGGTCTCAGAATCCCATCCAGATATTTCTAACAACTTCAGTTTCTATGCTGTGTTTATTCGGTTCATCAAATTACACTACTATTCTCAAATTAATGCCCCTCCTTGGCCAAATTGTAGGTTGTTGGCGTTAGCTTAAAATCTTCCTAATATTTAACTGCAAGGTAAATCTAGATTCGTCATCATTA
Source organism: Trypoxylus dichotomus (assembly GCA_023509865.1). Lineage (NCBI taxonomy): Eukaryota > Metazoa > Arthropoda > Insecta > Coleoptera > Scarabaeidae > Trypoxylus > Trypoxylus dichotomus. The sequence continues at coordinate 434,669 of JAENHH010000416.1, forward strand.
TGAACGCAATTTATATGCTCTTTGCTTTATATTCTAAATGCTCTTTTAAGAAGAATACAAAGGAGTTTTTAATTGTTGCGTTGATACCTTACAGTAGCAGCAACAAACTCATTCCGAAGCTAGATCACATCAAGACTTCAATTTCTACGTGCCAATTGTATGGATCGCCCTTTTGTGTTGTTAATTTTGGTCCTTGTTTTCATTGAACACGTCTAATTTCCAGAAAACGATTTAAAAACCCCAGTTCAAGTCGGCACTCTGACACCTTGACACTGTAATCCAGAAATGAAAAAATCAAAGGTAGGTTGGCTCGTTATAGCCCCATATTAAATCTGATAGAACATGTTTGGAACGTGTTTAAATTCGAAGGAAAAATGTTCAAGCTCGATATGCCATTTTAATGCGAACTGATTCCGGCAGAATTTTGACTGCGTTTTGTTGAAAGTAATGCTGGAATGGGAGGGATTTATAGTCATGTCTTCATGAGTATAATCACGTACGAAAATATTACTATTACCGACCAAGCTTTTTACCTCCGCGACATTACTTTCTGAAATTGGTGTTTGTTTACTAACGGAAAAATTTCGTTTTCTGAAATTGATCTTTCTTTTTTTTGAAATTAAAGAAGAAAACGTTGAGATTCCAGTATTATTGGTAGATAGGCAGCTATTGTTATCTTGCTTAGTAACGAGTTGTTTGGATGAATCTGACGTGACAAGAGCACGCAAAAAACAGGGTTATATTACTTTTGTTTAGCATTATTGCTGTATATCTTCATATTTATTTTTATTGAAATTATAGCACATATAATGTTGCTAGATTGGTTTTCCCATTATGTTTCAAGAAATGTAAACAATTAAGATAAGGAGGTTGGTATATTTTTAGTGGTACTAGAAATGAAATTAAGGAGGCGACAATACTAGTAGATAGTATACTAAAAATAAAAATAAACGTATTTTCTTATAAGCTATTTAGCTTCTGTCGTTCAAATGTTAGCAATGGCGGACTTCACTCAAATGCTCAAAATTTTTTGTTAAATAAATAATTTCCATGAAGCATTGTCTTTTTCCAAATAATTTCCCTAATATGTAGTAAATTATACTATAGTAATGACGGTGTTTTTAGAAAAGGTGGTATATGGTTTCAAAATTTAAACGTATTGGTCAAAATTTGGTCAAATTAACTATTGATTCTCTATTACTGCCTGATAAAAGATTTTTTTTTAATTAGTGTTTTATGTATTATTACTTAAGGGTTGTCAGATAAATGTCAAAAAGAATAAAAATCAAGAGTCAAAGATAGCCTGTTAATTCCATGGCTGTCGAGATCCAAAGACTTTTTGATCATGGTACATGAGAAATAAAGTAATTATTTGTGTTGTGGTCAAATTATAGGAGATAAATACGTAATTTTACTGAGAATAAACTTATAAATGCGATTAATAACTGCTACATTGACGTTTTCAATCAGTTATGACTAATTGACGAAATAATAAGTAAGTTGGTATGAGTTCATTTTAGATTACTAACGTGCTATTAATATATCATTTAGATATATACAATTCAGAAATATATTCTATTAAAAATATATAACTCTTAGATAAAAATACATCATACCAGCTTAACATAATATTTGAGATGCACCGTTAACGATTTGGTGGGATAAAATGCTCGTACATTGGGTCTGTTTAATGGTAATATAAGTATCACTAATTGTAGCTTTCTAATGCGTACGTTCCGAAAAATAACAGTCTCTGTGCGTAACGGTTCATTCAAAGAAACTCCAACAGTTCTAAAACTAGATTACGGTTTTTTGCATTAAACAACGTTTTAAATTCCTGAATAAATATCAGTGAAGGTGGGACTTGAACCCATGACCTTTCCGTAACCAACAAAAAGTGCCGCTACCACACCATGAGATTTAATGTGAGTGCAAATGACTTTTAATACGTAGATCTTACAATGTTTGTAGATACTGGGTAGATACGCGGTATACTGACAGCACGTTCCGCCGGAGAGGTCATGAGTTCAAATCCTTCCTTGACTGATATTTCTCAAGGAATTTAAAATGTTGTTTAAATGCAAGAAAACCGTAATTTTATCATTACTAACACCAACGGGAGCTTCATATTAATGTTAATATTAATATTAAGTTTTAATGAGAAGAATTTGCCCTTATTAATAATATTTTGTCTGCTGAGATATTATATCTACAAACACTGTAACATCTAGGTAGTAAAAGTGATTTGAACTTATATTCAGTCTCGTGGTGTAATAGTTGGACGTTCTTCCGGTTATGGAGAAGACGTGGGTTCAAATCCGATCTTAACTGATATTTTCTCAGGAATTTAAAACGTTGATTAAATACAAGAGAACCCTAATTTTTATCGTCATTAACAACTCCAATGGAAGTTCCATACTAATTTTAATATTAATTTAAATTCTAAAACCTTCAATAATTTGGTCCTGCTTTTACCTTACTAGTTCTTGCCAATAAAATGTGGCCGGTTCTAAAAAAAAAACTTCAGATACCATCGAGCCATGGGGTTCCCATATATGAAACATGCTCATATAAACTTTCCTGTTCGAAGTGACAACCAAGTTCATCAATAGTTTCAGTTTGTTGTTTTTCTCAAAAAAAAAAAAACAAAAAACAAATATGCTTACTGCTGTAAATTGAAAATATACAAACATTAGATACTTTAAATTGCAACTCTCATTTTTCTAAAGTTTTCCCAAAAATATTGATAACGTACATCTTTAAATCTGTATATGGATGAAACTACATGACATTGCGTTACACATGTAGTTTATCTTTACATAAATGTTTATGACGTCATCATAATTACATGACTGTGAAACAAAATTTCGATTGGAGCAAATTATTATACAGTTTATCGCATTTGATAATGTATTTACTCAACCTGAGGTTAGATCATAAGCTAGGTTACTATAGCAACGAGTACCTTTACGTAAAAGTGTCAATTAACATCAAACAAACATCAACATAGTAGTTTAAGTACCTTTTTTTAATCTGCGATAAGTGACTAGACGTTGATAAAATCATATACTAAATAACTTACTATTTCATCATTCTGTAACACATTGACAAATAGCACTCGATATTTTTGGACATTGATTTATCAAATTAATATAGAAAAGATAATGTAGATGCCTGCTGATTTGATAGCTATCCTCAAAAATGTTAAATATTTAACGAATTCTATCTATTCCTAATTATAGATTTATAAACATGATACTAAGCAATGGAAGTCAAATATTACCACAAGATCGCTTGGCAGCTTTTGCATCAATTTACAATGCAGGAAACTT
>JAENHH010000417.1:0-19000 GCA_023509865.1 Trypoxylus dichotomus
GTCCGTATCTTAATCAGCAATCAGTTTCTAGTATGTAGTCCGTATTTTAAATCGATTGTTAGAAATATACTCCGGTGGTGCATTCGTCGCCGTCCAATCATGCATGCTTCAGATGCTTCCAGAATTACGATTATCATTTCAAGAAGAATTTTCCAAACGTGTCCAGCAGCATTGACGCGGCAGTTGAATGACGCTAATTAGGGACGTTATTGAAAAACTCTAAGAGATTCATTATTTTTATTACCATTTTATACGGTTGAGAAGAAATATTTTGATAATCCTTCTTTTTCTATTATCTCTTAAATAATAATAATAGAATTAATTGTCCAACAGAATACCAATTACAGGACAAAAAAATAATAGAAAGCCGTACACTAGCGTTAAGAGTTACTATGAATGAAACGCTTACAAATTATTGCAAACAGATTCTAGATTCGAAACAAATATTATAATTTTTGTTTGCTAAGTTACACATATTGTATATGGAGGCATTATGCAAAGTATTAGTTTTCGAAATACACGCTGCAAACGTAGAACAGAATCTAGACGAAAAACGAGATACATGAAAGTGCAACTTAGATAACAAATCGCAACAAGTTTCTCTGCGTTCTTTAAGGAAACGCATGCCACGACGCTCCAGCAAAGAATGGTAATCACTACCTCTAGGAGGATATTGACCATCAAGTTTATACGAAATAAATTTAACAAAACGATGTTGAACTTGTTCCAATTTAGGCTGGTGACAGCTATAATAAAGGGACCAAATAATAGAAGCGTATTCCAAATAACTCACTAGACAGGCAAAATACAATCAATTTAACATATTTATGTCACTAAATGTTCGGGTGCTCCGAACCACGAACCCAAACGTTTTAGAACAAGTTAAGGAAAGATCTCTCAATATGCTGAACAAAGTTTAAACGGCTATCAAAAATAACACCAAGATCTTTAAATGATTCAACCGTAGGTACAATCTCCCCTTTAATTGTATAGATCGAATTTAAGAGATTCGTTTTGCGCTTGAGGGTAATATGCTGGCATTTGTTGTCATTAAGCTTGAATCTATTGGTTGCACACCAGGCGGTTATGAAGTCAACATTTTTCTGAAGGAGTGCAACATCTTCTTGGTTAGAAATAGTTGAATAGATCTTAACGTCGTCAACCAACATCTCATTAATAAATAATAAAAACAATAGTGGTCCTAAGTTGGAACCCTGCGGCACATCAGAGGTAGATATAAATTCTTGTGACCGATAGCCATTATAAAATATGTAGTTAATACGTCGCGTTTTTCTTGCATGCATTCATACAAATGTATAGAAGTTAGGGCAGATTAATTCACAGGTATAGCAGTAAACTCCACTCACACAAATTTATTAATTATGCGGAACGCAGCGTTTCGAGAGCACGTGGGCTCTCATTGTCAACCGTGTTACCGACTGAAAGTAAAAACTGTATCACACATGCAAATTATTTTCTACGCAGGCTCTAAAATTTCCAAAAATATGACTATTTACAATGTACTCGGTGGTCTAATGCCTTTTTCGGGAAAGGATGGACCGAAAGCGAACCGTATCTTTAACGGGGCCTATGGTAATAAATCCATCAAACTCGAGTGGGCAATTGGGGGTGGTTCTCTGTTCAATAAGTTTCCGTTCTTTTCATACATATCGTTTCGTACGCGTCTAATTCTCTATACGAGTTCACGTTTTTAAGTAGTGTCACATTTTTTAAATCAATCTTATGTCCGGATTTTACCATATGCTCCGCTACGCTTAATAGATCTGGTTTGTCGAAACGATAGTGTCTAATATGTTCTTTGAACCTCGTTTCGATACTCCTTTTTGTTTGTCCAATATAAACTTTCTCACAATCATTGCATGCGATTTGGTATATTCCAGACCTTCTTATGATCTCCGGTTTATCTTTGGGATTCCCTAAGAGATTCTTTAAGTTATTTTTTGACACAAAAGACACGTTCATATTTAGTTGTCGGAAAATTTTACTTAACCCTTTTACTGCTGGGTGAAAAGGAAGAGTTATAAATTTCTTATTACCGGTGTTTGTTGATGTCGAGGTCGTGGAATTTCTGATGTGTTGTTTGTATTGGACCTTCCTTAAAATACGGTCGACATCCATAGAAGAGAAACCATTGTACCTCGCTAGATCTTTGATATACTTTAATTCTTTGTCTTACCTGCTCTTGTTTAGCGGAAATCTGACGAGTCTATTGACCAGAAAACTAATCGCGGACATTTTTTGTTGTTCGCAATGGTGCGAATCAACCGTGATGAATCTGTTGGAATTAGTTTCTTTTCTTTAGATGTCTATTTCTAATTTATTCTTGTTGCGTATGACTAGAGTATCTAGAAACGGAAGGCGATTGTTCACTTCTTCTTCAATAGTAAACTTGATCGTGATAAATTTTGAGTTCAGTTCTGTTAGAAAATCTTGTATGTTTCCTTTGTTGGTATCAAACACCGCGAAAATATCATCTACGTACTTAAGCCAAATTCTCGGGAATATTTGGTTTCTTTTTTCAGGTTCGTTTCAAATTTGCTCGTGAAAAGGTTCGCAATAAAAGGAGATAAAGGATTACCCATCGCCGTGCCTTCCACCTGTTCGAACCATTTTCCGCCTATTTGAAAACAATTTTGTGACATGCATAATTTTGTTAACCTTTTATATTCCGCGGTTTTCACGTCATCTACGTTATTTAATTTCAAAATTACATTGAAAAAATAAATTTCTTACATTGTTCCAAGTTCAGGCCGAAAATTTATGGCGCGTACCTCGTATTTGTCATCTGTATGAATGCAGATTCGTCAAGAACATTTAAAATTTCAGATCTAAAATTATCTGTTATAAATAATAACTATTATCTCAAGTATGTCAAGCATAACAAGCGAAATTTATTAGGTGCAGAGAAACGTTAGAAAAATTTTGACGAGCAACTAGATTCTTGCAACTCTCACGCCAAAATTGTTTAAAGTTTGTAAAGTATACCTTCACGGGAGATCTTAATCTGATACAAAGTATAGAAGGGATGTATATTTTTATATAAATACGTTGCGTAAAATAGTAGGTTTATCAAAACAGCGTATCGCTTGAAAGGGTCATTAAGCAAACATATCACCAGCGCTTAAGTATTCTCTCTAACGCATCTACTCTAATGTTGCGTCTTTTATTAGAATTAGCAATTAAAAGCGTTCGACTAACGCCTGCTACAAAGACCATCCTTTAGTTCGAAACGTATATAGTGAAGATCTTTACGCACAATTGGCTTTATTGATGTGACAACACCGTATAAACAAATTTAAGCCAAACTTCGTTGATTATACCGTGTGTTTATTTTAACATTACGAATAAAGATCCACGATGACCATCGTAGCGAGATACTGTAGTGTACACAACGAATATACGAGACTAATGGATCGATATATAAACAGTAGAATTATCTTGTTGATGCGAGAGTTAACGTCTTAAGACAACGCTGTGAGATCGTCTAAAGTGCGGACGCAGTTTCGGACGAATTTTACACGGATTTTTCCTCGAATTGTCTGGTAATTGCCTTTGATGATTCATCGTTTTTATTGACAGATGTATAAATATACGATTTTTAGCTGTATCGCCTCCTGCTGATGTTTGTAATAGTTTGTAATTAAACGGCTTAAGGATGCTGAGACGTAAAAGTTGAAATGGTTTTTTTTTTATAAGAAAGAGGTGCTAAATATTCTTTTGAGTGAAATCTTTCCTAACTAAAGTGGCTTTACCATCTGTAGGTCTTCAGTTTTTTCTACACTAACGGAAAGAATTTTCTGTCTTTTTAAGCCTATTCTTCAAAAGCTTCAGAAATACAAATTTCTAATAAAAGAAAGATTTTTCGATTACTAGTTTTGAGCACTAAAATATATTCTTGAAAGGGGCTAATGAGGTTTGGTATTTCTATCGAATTTGTCGAGTCGGTAACACGGTTGACAATGAGAGTCCACGTGCTCGAGTAAGTTTAGTTTTAAACCTTTAGTTTCGAAATGTAAAACTTAGAAATTATTGTTGAAATTATAATAATAATAATAGTATTGTCCAACAAAATACCAATTATAGGACAAAAAATTGTAGAAAGTCATGCATACATTGTGAAAAGAAAAGTTAGAAACTAAAGACCTAAATTGTTGAAAATTTATCTAGTAGTAGTTGTACATCAACTTACCCACGATTATCAAGTATCACACTAATATATTGAGTAACAACTGCAGATCTTCCAGGTAAGAAGCCATGCTGACGTTCATAAAGTGTACATGTAACACTATTAGGTATATTGGAATAAACAGAATGTTCATAGACTTTCGCAAAATTACATAAAATTGCTATCGGCCTGTAATTGTCAATTATAACAAGAATCCTCCCTTTAAACGAAGGAAGATTGATGATTGTCATCATTGGCTTCACCAGAACAAATCTTGTATCGCGAATTACGAAGTTCAGAATTCCATCACGCGCAGTACGCCTATCAGGAAACGTGGCCATTATTTTAATTAGCTCAACTTCAGTTGCAGCTAATAAAGGCAATGCGGGATTATTAGAATTGCCAGAACAGCTTAATGGCGAGCTACTCAAAATCTGCGTACTTAAAAATCTGGCAGCAAACGCAATCAGAATCTTATCAGGATTATTGATATTTACATCACCAGCACGAAAGGAACCAGGAATTCTGATTGAGCCTTGTTTGGTGCGTATAAAGCGAAAGAGGTTCTAAGGCTTAACAGATCTAGTTTGCTGAATATTCGCCAAATATATTTCATATGCTGAAGAAATCTGCTACTACTATAAAAATTGCGTCTTGTAGCTTACCATTTGCGCATATACTATTCTTTCGTTTTTAATGCAGATATTGTAGTAGAATTAAACCGGGGGGATATGGAGACCTCTTGCGCGTAACCAAAGGAATGGGATTCAGATCGGGGTAAAAGCTAGATAATGCAACGTTAACATCACTAAATTTATCAAGAACTAACCGGTCAGTGTATGTTACGTTCTCCTGGTTTGAAGAACAACGCCGCTGTAGCCTGCTCGTAATTTCCTAAATTACTTGACCAATATTTACTTGTAGAGTATGTTCGCTTATTTACTAGAGGAAAGGTTGTACAGTGAAATTCAATGCGCATGCGCAAAAAAATATATTTAAAAATAAAATGTGTACACGGTTTCCACTCTTGCCTATGTACATGTACGATGTACGTAAGATGTATATATTTGCAATAATTGCAGTTATTCGAGCTCTCTTATACATGTAATGTACATTAGCATTTGTATATGTATTTTCATTGGTAGCAACATAAAGTAATGCCTCAGCATGTACGTTGCAACGCTATGTCTTAATTATGTTTAAAAGGTTAAACTCTTATATGCTTCAGCTGAAGCTTTGTTAGAGGCATGTACTAATGCCTCTATCTGTTTGCATGCACCACTACCTTTTATAGAGAGCCAACCCTATTTATTTCTTAAATTTATAAGCGCACCTCAGTGCTATGCTTATTTATATGTCCCTTTCCGGGAGCCTAATATACTTTCCTTGTTTTAAATTTGCCTAAGGGACTTGGCCCTGTATTATTGGCATGTATTTGTACTTGACCAAATACGTTTATTATTTTCACATTTATAGGGAACCCACCCTATCTCTTAGAGCTTGAACGCCTGGTCGAGGGCGACAGTAGCGATAATAGCCGATCTCAATACAAAAGTAATGTCACAGCTACCCAGGCGTTCTCGTTTGAAATATTACGCTGTGTGCAATCTTTAGCTCTATACTACTGCGCCCCTAAGAAGGAAAAATCCAGTAACCAGCAAATGTGCAAACTGCGCACCGACAAGTAAAACGGAGCGATGATGCCGACATTACATAAGAAAACTGGCCCGTGACACTCGTTCGCTACGACGAGCAACTAAATGAAAAATTTCTAAGTCCCGATACGACAAGGACCGAACAAACGTACAAAAGACAACGGGCGCTGCATGCAACGACCGTCAGCAAGAAGCGGAGTGATCGTACTTGTAGAGTGTGTCTATACATGCGCGCCGACAATCTCACCAAAATAATTTCCGACACAAACTTAACTGAAGACTAAAAATATGTATAGACGACAATGGACACAGTAGCCTCGACGTACGATGATAGAAAATCGAGAATTTATACTTATTAAAAAAATCTATACGTGTGGTCCGACGACGTACCAAATGACTCCGCCAGAAATAAATGTATAGACAACGTCCTCGACGATTCCCGCCAAAACTAGAAAAACTTAGAAATCTCTAATAAACTTACGACGACGTTACTGTACACGTTACGACGAGGCACGAAAGGTGACCGAGTGCACGATCGCTAATACCTCGACTGTCGCGCGGGAGACGACTGCCTATGCTTGTGTACCTTAAATTTCAAGAAAACTCCCATTACATATCCGACGACGTTGCAGTGAATGATTTCTAATTAGGCAGTTTTAGCTAGCGTAATGCGAATGGCTGACTTGCATACATATACAATGCGTAATGTACATACATATTAAAATAAAATTGGATATAAGAGAGCAAAATAAATAAATATAAGAATGAAAATAAATAAATATAAAAATGAAAATAAAATAATATTCTAAATGAAAATAATAATGCAAAGAAGATAAAATACATAATAGTAAAAAAAAAATTTAGAAAATACAAAAAACAATGTTAAGTCCTTAACAACATCTGTGTGGCGGTTTATGATAAATTCAGAATATATGATTATTGTTCTCTGGGAATAAGGAAATTACACTTATTTAAGAGCCAGGGACAATCATTTTTGTTATGTACTAAACAAAAGAAAAATTTTAACAAAGAAATCGTTCTTCTAGCAGAATCAGAAACAAAATTAAATTTCTGCAGCAGCCTCCGACAGAAAATAGAGGAGTTTCAGGAATATATTTCTGGACCGCCTCAATAGAGTTTATGTGTATTTCATAAATAGGAAGCTCGAACAACTGAAAAGAATATTGCAGATAGAGCTTGTACATTGCGAAAGTCTCTAATATTACGATAAATAAACCCATATATTTTATAACATCGCGACACCAACTGAGTTATGTGATAGAATAAGAGAGAGTGATATCAAAAAGCACCCACAAATCTTTGATGTTGAAACCTGTAGTGGTATTCCTTCAGCATTAGAATGGTACATAATAGCTTGCTGAAATAGAATCTATACTTCTCTAAAGCAATACATAATCTGCAGTGGAATCAATAGAGCATGAATATTAGAGGTCCAAGATTAGATCCTTGCGATATACCGGAGATAGAGATGCACCTGGATGACACGTAGTTCTTATAGCATACTTGGAATTCTCTATTGATCAGGTACGATTGTAAGAGTAAACGCAATGGTCTTGAAAATTCAAAACGAATTCAGTTTCCGTAGAAGAATATAGTGGTCTAACTAATCGAACGCTGTCTGAAGGTCTAGGTAAGTAGTGTCAATTTGGGTTCTACTGTCTATTGCCTCAGACACATGTTACGTAAAACAAGCTAGATATGTGTAAAGCCATGTTTCTTCTGAAAGATCCATCCGCGTAACTCTAAGAAAAGATGAGAAAAAAGAATATGTACCAACGCTGTTGAAATGTTACAATGTAAAGAAATTGGACGATAATTGTAGACTTCAGAGAAATCGACTTTCTTGTGTATACTGGGTATATCTGTGCCAACTTCCAAACTGGTGGAAATTTGGACTGCTTCTGTAAAGAACATTAAAGATAGAAACATCAAAATTGGATTAGTAAGAAGGCATTCTAGCAGATAACGTCTCGGGTTCATATTATTCGCAGCAGTTATCAACCTTTCTACAAACATGATTAGATAGTGTATTTGTATCAAGGTCTGTTTTAGATAAGTCTGCAGCTGAGACACGCAATATCTTAGTAGAGGTATTGAGGGAAGATATTTTAGATCGAATACAAAACATACAACTGGTTTAAAGTACCGCCTTCATTATACAGACATTTTTACTTGCTAACCTCGAAAGTGCTGTACCAAAAGATAAGGTTTAAGTTTTTGCTTCCCGCTGGCGTATAATAGTAGCAATTTTCGTTTTAATAACGTCTCGTTATATCCATCGGTTTTAACGATCCTTATAATACACCATTCATCAAAATTCTTTATCCATTAGACCACCCCGTTTAATATTACGTCTAAAAGATCTATTGGTATCCCAAATCCGCACTTATAAACGTCCCATCTTGCACCAGGATTCTAAAAATAGCATGTATTTTCTTCCCAAGCTCCATATTATCATTCGATAATCGTCAAAACATCCCCTCTCATATATAATACTTAGATCGAAGAGTGATCGATTACTGCGGCCTCATATAAAACCCTACCCGTGCAGTTGAAGTGTCTCGGGTACGGTTAACGCAATTTCCCCAAGATCATCGCCAATTAATTAATATAATTCAATTACAGCGATAAAAATAAGCGTCGGGTTTGTAAATATAGATATAGGAACATGACCGTTGCGAATATTAACTGATAAACGGTTTGTGGTGACTATCGTTATTTTTGACATGCTTTTGCAAGATAGAAATTGATTATTGTTATACTGTTATTAAGACTTATGGAATTGGAATATTAAGAGAGAAATGCAGACAAACAGGAGAAAGATGTAAGGTTTACGTTGTGTATATAGTCTTTACTATCGTTTTCAGTCCTACGTCCTTTATAACTTGCGGTGTCGGACTACTATTTCTCTAGGTAGGGGTTGGTTGTGCGTTTATTATTCCGGAAATACAGGGTGGCGCAGGGGAACGGGAAATTTTGAAATAACGTCATTTCCATGAATAAATTCATAAAACAAGTAATTTATTAACGAAAGTGCATGTATGCAGCATGCCATTTATGTTTCTACAATCAAAATGTCCAAAAGTGTCTCTTTACTTTTTAAAGATGTCATTCGGCGTTCACACTCTAACAGCCTGTTATGAAAACTCTGGAATGCGCGGTGTAGCAAATCTTGGGGAATGGCAGTGATTTCTTGTTGAATGTTCTCCTTCAGTTCATGGATTGTTGCAGGTCGTGTACGGTATACCTTGCCTTTAAGATACCCCCACAGGAAGAAGTCGCATAAGATCTCGCAGGCCATTCAATGTCACCGTTACGTGAAATAATGCGTCTTCCAAACAATTGACGAACTGCTGCCATCGAAGGTCGAGCAGTGTGTGACGTGGCTCAGTCCTGCTGAAACCACATGTTTTCCATGTTAAGATTAAGCTCGTACAGTCTCGATGTAAAGAATGTTTGAAGCATTTCAACATATCGAGCGGATGTTACTGTCGCTTCACTACCATCCTCACGTGCAAAAAAATAAGGGCCCATAACACCATGACATGATACAGCACACCATATTGTGACCTTGTCGCTATGTAGTGGTCGCTGGTGTAACTCACAAGGATTGTCCTGGGCCCTATAACGAAAATTCTGTTTGTTTACGAAACCGTCCAGGTGGAAATGGGCTTCGTCTGATATCCATATGTTACCAGCGAAATTCGCGTCCTCGTTAGTTTTAGCGAATATCTGCCTACTAAACTCCATACGTGACGCTGGGTCTCGTTCATGTAATTGTTGCACAATCTGCAACTTATAGGGATGGAAATGTAATTCATGCAGCATTCTTTGTAAGCTTCGTCGCTTAATCCCTAGCGTAGATGCACGCTGTCGAACGGAGCGGCGAGGACTTCTCTCGATTGCAGCTCTAACAGCCTCAATGTTCTCTGGGGTACGTACCGTTCGAATGGCACCTGGAGCTCTCTTTTTCAAGACAGATCTTGTTTCTTCAAAACTACACACCCACGTTGTAATCGCATGCGCAGATGGGACACGTCCATGACGTCCAAACCTGGTAATGCTGTCGAAATATTCTCTGCGCGGCAGTCGCACTATCACCATTTTTATAAAACGCTCTCACAGCTACTGCAGGTTCCGCATCAGTCCAACGATCCATGATTACTAAATGGCAATGCGTTCACAACAATTATGAGACGTTACGAACAACTGCCGGCTCTACAGTGCTGACAACGATAACGTTCAAAATTTCCCGTTCCCCTGCGCCACCCTATACAATATAACGAAAGTTATACCTGCTACCGAAAGAAGATAGTGTATTTACTGCAGAGGCAACGGCTATAACCAAGGCTATGGTAACTATACTAGGAATGGATATGGATCCATCTTCAGTGATTTTCAAACTGTGCTCAAAAGTCAGGTGTTCAACGCTCCAGATACTGGGTGATATTTGCCATGTTGGTTACAGTGGATCTACCTGACATAAATCCATGTTGATGAATTGACAAAAATGGTTTAACATTAAAATAAATATTATTATGTAAGATATGTTCAAATACTTTTGCAAAGTTAGCTAAAATATGTATAGGTCTGCAATTCGCAAAGGTAAGATTCCATCAGCAATTTTTCGAACACCGTTGTAAGTTGTAATCTACGTACATGTATAACTTTAACCGTAAAATTGGTAATTCACTTGCGTACTTCTACGAACGCAACATCGTTCAGTGTCATTAACTCCGAACCAATCCATTCTAAATTGCCGTTTTCGTTTTTTAATTCCCGGCAAGCACGTTCACAATTACAATTTGATAGCCGGTTCGTCGCCGGTATACCGATTTAGAATTTTCATTCAGCTTTTAGCTTATGTAACATGTTTAACGTGAGTATGTGAAACGGTTAGATATGTGTAAAAGAAGAACATTTGGTTTGCTCTACATTTAAGCAGATTAAATACATATCTGAGTGGTGTCCCTGATGTATTGGGGTATTAACAGTAGATTTACATAAAAATGAAAACAAAATAGAAATAAAGCTTAATTAAAAATATGACCAGATTAATTTTGTTACAATTGGTAGAAAACCAAAATCACTTAGTTTAGGTATCATAGAGAAAGATCGATACTTTCAAATTTTTTACTAAAGTCAGATATTTTGAGATGCTACGAAACTGTACTCTATCTTTTAATTCGTTTTTAAATTGAAGCGCCAGATAGAAGAGTAACTGTTGGTGAGTTCTCGGACAAAATTTGTAACTGTGTTTGTATTATTTTTTTTTTCAAAAAGTTGTATTGTTATAATAAAAGTTCTTCTGGGAATAATCATTGGCTAACATATTCTCCGTGTAAAACACTTTCACAGCACCTTTCGCTTTCAGGATCAACTACTTCCGGAACTCAAATATCATCGTCGAGAAGGCGAAACTGTCTGAGCTTACGATATCTGGACATCTAGATCTTTGATAGAGAAGCAAAACATATTGAATATATTCAAAAAACTTAGAACCGATAACCCCAGAATGAGAATTACTGCTATTTATTACAAGAACGGTTAACACGTCGAGTTACCGTGCGACTTTGGTTTTCCTATTTCTTTTTTCTCATGAAAAAGCCTCCTACGACGAAGACGAAACGTCGAGATCCCGCCTTTCTCTTTTCTTTTTTCTGACCCCCTTCTCTCTTTACTCCCCTTACTCTTTTTTCACCCTTTTTTCTTTTTTTTTTCTTTCTTTTTTATTTCTTTGTCTTTCCTCTTACTCTTATTTCATTTTATCACAACACGCCCCAATTCCGGAAACAGTTCGTCTATTACTGAATATGTAATTAATTACCTTACTACAACTTATATAAAATCCTAGCTAGTTTTAAATCTGCCGCCAAAAAGTAAAAAAGAAAAAAGAAATTCCATCGTGTAAACGCGTCTCTTCATTTTACTCCTCCGAATTAAAAAATAGAGTATAGAGAAGTCTAAATACCACCATCTTTAAGTAGTAAGCTCTGACTGTCAGTTAAGTGTCTGCTGTCAATACAGTAAACGTGGTAACAAAGTCTTGAATGATTGCAACTGTTTCGCTGGTATAATGGAATTTAAAAGAGGACTGATATCGCACATGCTGGTAGGTCCTAGGCCCATGCCTGATAGGTTACCGCTGGAAACTTTGAGGGAGTGAGATGTATGATCGAGGAAGATCCAAAATGCACATGTTAGTGTTGAATTCCCAACAGTCAATTCAATTTTACGTCATCATGTGTAGATTCACGAAGATATA
Organism: Trypoxylus dichotomus; assembly: GCA_023509865.1. Taxonomy (NCBI): domain Eukaryota; kingdom Metazoa; phylum Arthropoda; class Insecta; order Coleoptera; family Scarabaeidae; genus Trypoxylus; species Trypoxylus dichotomus. The sequence continues at coordinate 12,128 of JAENHH010000417.1, forward strand.
CCAACACAAACAATGGCCAAAAACCAAAGAGCTGTCAAGAAAGTTACGTACGCAGTTTTCTTCCGTAGTACAGGGATTGGTAAAAGCAATCGAGCTAGAAAATCAATATACAATCGTAACAAATTGGTACACCACAAAATGTTTACCTGCAGTTTTTGAGTCAGTTACGGGTTAATGCAGCATCACGACAATGCATGGTCACACAGTTGACAGAAAACTGTTGAATTCTTACGTAAAAATAATGTAAAAGTCATTGAACATCCAACCTATTCGCCTGATTTGGCCGGGTGCGACTTCTGGTGGTTCTTTAACCTAAAGAAACATTTCGAAGTTTCACGACGGAGGATGAGATAGATGACGCAATTCATCAACTTTCTGAGAGCTTTCCAAAAGATGACTGGCTTCAAGCTCTTACGTGGTGGAAGCTTCGGTTACAAGAAAGTACATTGGTGCAGGAGGTGATTATTATTTTCGTAGAATATATAGCGTGACCCTCGTATAACACATCCACTTGCTGACCTTCATCCATATACAGCTGTGGCCATATGTATTCGCCACCTTTTTTTGTTTTTTTATTCCGACGAATATATAAGAAATAAAAGAAAATTGATCGATGAAAATGTTTCATTGTGGGTGTATACAGATATATATATAGATATTGCTTAATATTTGGTAGCTCCTCCCTGAGTTTTTATCACCGCACGAATTCGTCGGGGCATACTGCCCACTAAGTTGTAGCACTGTTCGGGGGTGATTTCATTCCACCCTTCGAATATTTTTGTTTTTAAGCATTGCTTTGTGGTAGATGAGTATTTAGCTACATTTCGCTTTAAAATGTACCATAAATGCTCAATTGGCGATAAGTCCGGGGATTGTGCCGGCCATTCCAGGACCCGCACGTTATTTTCCTCGAACCAGCGCATTACTCAGCGAGATTTATGGCACGGTGCATTATCTTGGAAGTAATACTCTAACGGACACGGTTCCGGAACTTCTTCCAACATGTCGATGTACGTCCGACTGTTCATTCGGCCCTCGCAGACGAACAGTTCTCCGACGCCTGTTGCACTCATGGAACCCCAAACCATTATGCTACCACCCCCAACTTGACAGTCGGGATGATACAGTCTGGATGGAAGGCCTCTCCTCGCCTGCGTCGCACGTATTGAGGCCCAGGTTTACCACAAAGCTACCAATAAAAACATGAATACCGTTACTTTTGGAACCCATTAAAAAGAATAAAAACCCTGTAGATACCAGGAATTGAATACAGAATACCGTAAATACAATAATTATGTATTACTTACCTCAATATTTGACTCATCCGTCCACATAACATTGGCTCAATTGTCAATGGTCCTGTCGCGGTGACTTTTAGCCCACAGCAGTCTCTTTTTCTTTTGTTGCGGAAACAACCGTGGTTTACGTCGAGCTTTGTATCCACCTAAATTTAATTCACAAAGGCGTCTTCTAACCGGGCGAGGGGAAATAGCAACATTATGTAGCCGGAAAAGCTCACTGGAAAGCTGTTTAGACCCTTTTTTTCCGGTCTCGCAAAGACATCCGCTCTAAGACTCGCTCATCTCTGCTAGTTGTCTTCCTTTTTTGACCAGTTTTCGGTTTGTTTGTCAAAGATCCACTCTCTTTGTATCGTTTTATCGCCATTCTAACTGTCGATCGCGCACATTTCACTTGTCGAGCAATAGCAGACACCGACAACCCTTGCTTTTCTAATACCACAATTTGTCCTCGGTCTACCTCCGTCAATTCGCGTGTTTTCGGCATTACTTTTTACTGTATACTATCGTATGACACAAACAAAATCACAGACACAATATCTTCACTCTAACTAGCTCAACCTTACTCTTACAACTTTTAAGAAAGACTGAAGAAATATTCAGAAATTACAATTTTACGTCTATTTTCTAATTTACTCAGAATGGCCTACAATAAACCATTAAACCCTCATTACCAGGTACCTAGTTAAGTCCGTCATCGACCCTGCTTCTTAGAAATACAATAATATTCGTGTAACACGTTCAAAACGAGACTGGCGAATACATATGGCCACAGCTGTATGTATATTTCAATAAATTTAAGAAAGAAAATGCAAGCAAATACAGCCATAGTTGGCAGTATACATTTCAGAAAGATCAAATAGTTGAAGACAATAATTACATTTATAAACTAAGAAAACACCTTCGCCGCGAGTTCAACCAACTATACTATAATCTCTATCTTATCTCAAAACTAACTAAGAAAAGTTCGCTAGGGTACACATCAGCAGTAAGTCATACTTCAGGTCAACATATGAAATCATAGTTATAATTACAAACACTGCAGCATATTACATACAGTGCAAGTCGTGAGAAAATTAAAAGTATTTTTCATTATTAAACTGCAACCTACGTACTAGCACCTGAGATGTAAATATTATGTTTTAAATAATGTGTATTTTTTATTATAAATTTAAAGAGTAACATTAAATTGAAACAATTTTTATAACACATCATTCACTTTATCATTTCTTGGTAGCATGCTATATTTCAATAAATAAAACTCCTGTAAATTTAATATATTAATATTACGCAATTTTTTAGGGTTGAAAATTTTAAACTGGGTTGTATTTATACACTTATACTTATGTTTACCAACTGAATCGTGAATTTGTGAATATTTAAGATTCTAGAAGATATTTTCAGCTAATAGATTATGTTGACAACCAATAGCAAGGTATTGGATGTAATATTTCTCTATGCTTTTATTTTTCTTATCGCGTCTGGTTTTTGACCGTCAGTTTTGTTAATATGAGGCGCACTCTTTTATATTCAAATTTCTATTCTTATTCTATAATGGTTTTAGCTATACGGCATGACCAGCAACTCTGATTCATACTTTATACACTTAACACATGGGCTGAAACGTCCCGGGCCTAACACATAGATGACGCTAGTTTTATTGCAGTCACCTTTCTCTCAGTTAGTACTAACCTTCAAAAGACAGCTGTTAAAATTTCATGATATTCTATTCATTAGTTTGTGAATTATTGTGCTAAGAGTCACGCTACTTTTGTTATTTTCAAAACAATGGATCAAAAACAATTTCGTGTTTTAATTTTACACTGCTTCTTGATGGGAAAAAATACCGTTTAAGCGAAGCAATGGCTTGAGAAGTGTGATGGGGACTCCGCTCCATCAGAAACAACAATAAAACGTTGGTTTGCTGACTTCAAACGTGATCGTAGAGACACCGATGATGCAGAACGCAGTGGACGTCCAAATGAGGCGGTAACACCAGAAAATATGAAAAAAATCCACAAAATCGTTTTGAATGATCGAAAAGCGAAGTTGCGTGAGTTAGCTGACATCGTAAGGATATCAAAAGAACGTATTGGCTTTATATTGCATGAACATTTGACTATGAGAAAGCTGTGTTCAAAGTGGGTGCCGCGTTTGCTCACTGTTGACCAAAAACAAGAACGTGTTGATGATTCTGAGCAGTGTTTGGCCATGTTTAAACGTAACAAACCGGAATTTTTGCGTCGATATGTGACAATGGATGAAACATGGATCCATCACTTCACTCCGGAATCAAAACGATCGTCATCTGAGTGGACAGCAACTGGTGGACCTCGTCCAAAGCGCCCGAAAGCGCAACAATCGGTTGGAAAGGTTATGGCCTCGGTATTTTGGAATGTGCGTGGTGTAATATTCATCGACTATCTTGAGAAAGGAAATACCATCAACAGTGAATATTATATAGCGTTATTGGAGCGTATGAAGGCTGAAATTGCAAAGAAACGACCGCATATGGCAAAGAAAAAAATGTTGTTTCATCAAGACAACGCACCGTGTCACAAGTCAATCGAAACAATGGCAAAACTACATGAATTGAACTTCGAATTGCTCCCACATCCACCGTATTCGCCAGATTTGGCTCCCAGCGACTACTAGCTGTTCCCAGACCTCAAAAAAATGCTCGCCGGTAAGAAATTTCGCACGAATGAAGAGGTTATCGCTGAAACTGAGGCCTATTTTGAGGCAAAAGATAAGTCGTTCTACAAGAGGCATTGAAATGTTAGAGCGGCGCTGGAATAATTGCGTTGCTCTTGATGGAGATTACGTTCATGAATAAAGCTAATTTTGAACCAAAAAAACCGTGTTTCCTTTGTTAGACACGGCACTTTTCAGCCCATGTGTTACATTAAGGATTATACAGGGATACATACTTCTCACCCAGGGGTTCATCAGGGCATATTTAAATAACACAAACAAGACAGAACCACGGGAGAAAGGAACCCACAAGTGGTTTCAAACAAAGGATAAACAGGCATATCACTACACAAACACTCAAACAATAAGTTTACTTTTAATTATAAATGAAAATATTTCTTTATAGATTCCTGCTACGAGAACCTACTGAACTAAAATAATTAAAAGGATTGATTATCAACCTTGACACGTTTTTGAAAAAAATCGAGCGGTAATTGTCATACTTGGCACATAAAATAATTAGATGTTCCAGAAATAGGGTCTCTATTTCTCCACATTCACATGTACCGTTATCCCGTAATTTAATTTTAAATAAATAGCTATGGCAAAGACCATGATTACAACGTAGTCGACATATAGTTCTAACAAGGCCCTTAGATGTTTTTTTTTGAAGGAGTAGGTTGCAAGGCTTTAAAGAAGTTTCTCGTGTCAGTTTCAACAAAGTATCTTTCGAATTCTGAATAAATGGGCTTCAATGCAAATTGAGCCAAATCAATTGGGGATAGCTTATAATCTCGTTCACATAAAGTACATCCTAATTTGGCAAACGTAATTACTGTTTCATTAACGACTATCCCTACGTGTCCCTTCACCTATCAAAGTTCTACTGCATGGATAAAATTATGAATCTCCTGATAGGTCTGAATTATCAAGGGGTCTATTTTAGCTGAGATTACTATTACCACACTTCTGCAGTTCAGTATGATTAACACGTTTTGTTGCAGGTGTAATACTTCACTGCCTCATTGACATAATTGAATTGAGTTTATAAGGCTTGTGATATTATAGTTGTGGATCATAAAAGGCGCAACCAAAACATTGATTCTTGCAAGAGCCATCAGTATAAATTATGTCAAAATTACTCCATTTCTGGGATAGTAATTCTTCAAGTTCTTGGTTAATAAAATGAGAAGTTTGACTCTTGATGAGTTCGTCAAAATACCAACACCGTATAGGAGATACAAGGTGCTTGTATGGAATATCGCAGATACTGGAACTTGAGACTCTATAGCATAATAGCACGATACCAGTACAGGGGATTTTCTTTTTATCCAAAATTTGGATGTTAGATCCAATGTAAGCAGATCATGAATTTTCTTTAAAATGTCGTCTTTCCTAAAAAAGAACACTTTACTATGTACCGAGAATTTTTCTTCTTAAACCTAAAGGTGTTTCACAAGTCGCCGCTTACAAAACATTTATAGGTGTGCTACTTAATAGCCCAGTAGGTAATCTCAAACATTTATTATAAATTACATCGATCTTTTTTAAAAGGGAATCTGCTGCGTCTCCATATTCAAAGTTAATAGATGTGTCTCGTCTAAAATTTGTTGAATGTTGTTTTTTTTGTTAGCCATTTCTACAGATTCTTAATTTTTCTTGTCCCTTGTGAATTTTAAAGTTTTAACATCTTCATAATTAGTAGAATAATAATAATATAAATAATCATAATATTTATTTTCATCCAAAAAATATCCATTTACAGAGCAATATAAGTAGATAGAGTGCACTGCAGTAATCTTTGTTGGATATGTGGGATAAAAATGCTATTTCTAAACGTAGTCCCTGAAGATGAAAGACCATATATCATCATGCAAAACAGGAATTTATTCAAAGCGTGTCAGTCCGGATTTTCACTGGATCTAAACCTGCTCTAAAATGCATGGAACATCTTGAAAACCCTTACGTAAACACCTCGAAATCCAATAGTTGAAACTTTAAAAGTAAATCCCACTGAAATAGGTATTAGAACGCAAAATTTGTAACGCTGTTAAAAAGATTGTATTTTCAGCGTATCAAAGAGGATTAAAGCCGAAATTGAGACTAGAGGACGCTTAAAGAAGCATTTATAGCACAGATTTTCCGTTGCACGTCATTATTGATATCATAAGCATTTAAATCTGTTTGCTTTTCGTTAAAATTAGAGTTCATATAATTTGCCAATAGCTAATACGCTGTTGTGCTAAGATATACATCATTTTTTTTTGTTACATTTAAGTCGGTAAAGAGAAATTATATTGTAGGCTCCCATTGTCAACGGTCCCAGTCGGTAACACGGTTGACAATGGGAGTCCACGTGCTCTCGAAACGCTGCGTTCCGCATAATTAATTAATTTGTGTGAGTGGAGTTTACTGATATACCTGTGAATTGAGACGTTATCCAGCTTATACATCTTATTTTCCTTGGCAATGGTCTGTTCAATTCAATTTTTCCGTGGATACGGTGGCAGCCTTAAAATTGTACGACTAGTTTCTGCTACCATTTCATCGATTACATAGGGTACCGAATTATTGTTGAATGATGATTTTTTTTAATTACGTGCAATGGATTTTAGAAAATCTCGGCTATATTATGCATAATATATTTTTTTATATTTCCATCTTCGTTCAAGATTCTTTCAAATTTCCTTCAATTCCGCATACGTATTTTGTATCAAATTCTATTCAATACTCCTTTCAATCAAACCTTCTTAATGAATTTTCAATTCTAACAACGAGAAGAAGTATATATTTTTCATTTTAAAATCTTATAAAGCAGAACTATCTAACATAGCAAAATATACTTTTCTATATGATACGCACGTTCGCTCAAATGTTCCTT